>JAVSCE010008170.1:0-99495 GCA_032199065.1 Smutsia gigantea | reverse complement strand
AATTTATGTCCCCTTTCTACTTCAGATTATTTTATACCTTTGGACTTAAAAGAATTCCTTTCACCCTTTCTAGGTCCAAATTAAGTATAATTTCATCATAAAGCTTATTCACTTCCCCAATAAAAATGTTTTTCAATTTTTTGGATGTCCAAATATATATATATGTATATTATGTATATTTCATGCTTTATTTGATTCTGCCTTGATTATTTTTGCTCTCTATTTTTTCATTATCCTTCACCAAACAATAAAGTCCACATTTGTTTCATTTCTTTATTCCTATAGCATCTAACCCTTTTTGCTCAAAGTATGTCATTTAATGAATAGTTGTATACTTCAGTGTTGTTCACATATTATTTCCTACATATATGTGGTAGTTTTGTTCCATAACTATTCTCAGTTGGAAAACATTAGAAGGTACAGAACAGTATTGTATAGATTAAAGCACACAATGGACAAAAATAAGCAATTTTACATTTATCACTTATTAGAATCTTGACGTACCTAATATCCAATTTTACATAAACCTTAACGTTATTGGAAAATATCCCTTCCTTAAAACTCAGAATGTGAGATTATATACCTGAAGTATCTTAAGGCCTGCTGAACAATGGCACTATATAGATAAATATTTTTTTTCAGATAACATTTAGAAATAAGTGTATATTTTTTTCTTAAATAATAACCAAATTGTTCCTTACAAGGATTTAAGGAATAGATAGCCTACAAGGGAAATAAATTTACACTTTCAAAGAATTTTTCCAACAGATCCAATTAATCTTTTGCACAGGAGATGTGCAATATTTTATTATATAATGAGATGAAGATATATTTTAAGTCAGATTGCTAATATTTTGGAAGCATGCCTATATCAGAAGCAGAGTTTAGAATTCTTTGTTCATTTTTGTTTTTTAAATCAAAATACTTCATTGAACTGTACTTGTGTTTTATCCAAAACTCTTAAGATATGTTTTAATTGTTGGTAAATAACTTGCTTTTCTTGAATTGATTATTCAAGGCATTTGCTGCCATTCAAAAAAAATGACAGATTACAAAACTAGTTGTCTTTCATAGCAACGGGAATTTGCTACTCTAAAGCAAAAGAACAGTGAAGGGCAAAGTCAAATCGGTGTGGTCTTATTTGAATATAATATTCAAATTCACAAGTGTTTTATGTTTTTTTCTGAATTCTAACTCAACCTTTAGAATCTATGAAGACAGTAGACAAATTAAAATATGGTTTCTATCTTTGCAAAGTGATTAAACATATTTAGCAATGTGTAAAATAGATGAATTTCACAAGCATAATTTATTTTCATATGTAGAAAAATATTTCATGTAGGTGATGTTTCTTCTTTTGTATAAATCACTGCAAAAGTGAGGAAGCTAGTTTTAATATTCCCCATCAAATGAAAGCCCAGTCCTAGGATTTCATGCTGAATGAAAGTCAGGAAATTATATGATCAAGAGATTCAGTATAAGAAATGGACTATCTCTTTCTGGCATGAACTTTGACCCTTTACTTTCAGTAAGCTATGTGGGTCAATGTAGTAGTTCAATTTAACTATCATTTTGCATGTGGTTACTCTAGGTGACATGTTTAGCTTTTATTTTTAAATAAATTAAGTGAAAAAAATCCAGAAAAATAAATAGTTTTAGTTTGTCAAATGTTCTTTCCAATCACCTATTTTTTCTAGATGTCATAGGTGTCAATTTTCAAATAATTTTGTCCAAATGGAGTATAAAAAGAATTTTCAGCTGCTTCTTAATCTTTTTTATTTTTGTTTTATTTTCTACCTGGGTATTAATATGGATCCTGAGTAACTCCTATAAACCATACATGGCTCCATGTATCTTCAATAAAAGCATTTTTCTTTTCTAGAACGGTCTCCCTGCTTGATGCTATGATGTTACAGTAACATGGAACTACTAATCTTTGAGAATGTACTAACATATTTTTGTACTGTAATATTCAATGGATTTTTGTTTCTAAATAAAACACAAGTGACAAGATGAAAGTAAAATTAACCAGGGATGAATATCATAATGAGCAATATGGATCTTTTTCAGAGTTAAAGATTTTATCCTGTCAATCACAAGGAAACTCAGTCCAAATAAATAAAAACAAAACACTTTCAGGGCAAGTTGTATTATTTACTGTGGCTTCAAGTTGTGTAAAAGATTAGGTGTTGATAAAAGTTAACAGGACACTTCCTCACACATAGAAGTTTGCTGAGGACATTGAGGTTGCAATAAAGATTTAAAGAAAACAGGAAGAACTGCAGTCTGTTGCAAATATTGATTGATAACAATGAGGTCTTTAGAAATTACAAATTATTTTCTCATTATATTCAAATGTAGGATATGCTTCATTTGAATAATAGTTATTATTACATTATTGCATTTAGAGATAATAAACCAGTAGTGCTATGGGTTGAACTGTGTGCCCCAAAAAAGATATGCTGAAGTGTTAAACTCCAGTGATGCAGAATATAACCTTATTTGGACATAGGGTTGTCACATAAAATTAAGATGAAGTCAACTGTAGAAGACTGCTTAATCCAGTATGACTGGTGTTTTTATAAGAAAAGGACAAAGAAACAAAAGGAGAATGCCATGTGACAACAGAGGCAGGGACTGGAATGATGCAAATGCAAGCCATGGAATACCTAGGATAGATGGCTGCCACCAGAAGTCAGGAAGAGGCAAGAAAGAATTCTCCCCTATAGGTTTGAGAGGGAACATGGTGCTCCCAACAACTTGATTTGGGATGAATGGCATCCATAATGTATGAGTATGAATTTCCATTGTTTAAGCAACTAAGTTAATGTTACTTTGTATGGTAGCCCTAGGAAACTAATAAAAATTGTAACTCATGCAAACTGCCTCGACTCTCATTTTTCATCATAAAACTTATTACCCCCAAACTGATATTATATTCTCTATTTTACAATTATCTGTTTTACCTAGTAGAATGTAAACTCTCTGGTGGTAGGAACTTGGTTCTTTATTTTATTCACGACACTTAGAATATTACCTAATGGTTGAATGTTTACTAGTCATGATAGGTTTGGTTATCATACAATAAGAAACACCCCAAATATCAGTGGTTTATGAATGGTTGATTTTAGTTTATTGAGTATTATACAGTAAGAAACACCCCAAATATCAGGGGTTTATGAATGGTTGATGGTTATACATGTACAGGACAGAGAGGGGCTCTTCCCCACCAATGTAGTCAAAGTCAGGCTGCTGGAGAAGATACACTTGATATATGTCTCCATGGCGGTAGAGACAAGAGAAAGAGAACAAAGGAAAACATGAACCTGACTCTCAAAAGTTTTTATATTTTGTCTTAGTCCGGGTCTCTACAGGAAATAGATGGCAAGCAGTTAAGAATAACAAGGAATGTTTTAATACAAAGAAAGGAGTGTAAAGAAATTACCAGCAATATGTTTAGAACTGGGGCTAGATGGGAAAAGTAGAGGTTAGCAAATCTGGAAAAAGAGGGAGCTGTAGAGGAAGCCACCTTAAGAACACAGTGACTTCTGTAGAGAGACATACCTAGTTAAAAAGACCTCATGCAGAAGGAATCAGCAGAATAAATACTATGACCCTCCTATCCTCTCTCCTTTCTATTTCCTGCCAGAATTCCTCATATGCTGAACCCTAACCTGAAGCCAGAATGTAAGGGAGCCTTTTGATGTACTCGTTAAAGTCAGTATTGTAAGTCCAAACAGAGCCAAGAAGGATGAAGAGTAAATTGGAGGTGGAATAGAAGAAATCTGGCCCATTAAGTTACTTTCATTTTTTGACATGGTACTGGCTAATTCAAGGAATAATCTTACACACCAATTTTTGTCTACCTTTCAAGTTATTTATTTAGGATCCATTCCTGGATTACTTTAACTAGTAGACCTGTATGAAAAATGACCTTACTTTAACTAGGAAATACTGTATAAATCCTAGTCAGCTGTTTAATAACATTTACTTCTCTTTGTGATTCATAATTCCTCATAATGCACAGAGATGCTTTCATGTTTTTCTCATGAAATGTAAAAGACCCAATTGAACAGGATTACTATAGTGTCAAGATGAAGTTAATTGTCCAGAAGATAATTATTGAGGGTGGTTCCAAGAAATAAAGGGTCATAAATTAGGTTTTCAACTGCAGAGGACCAGCAGTATATTGAATAGGAACATTTTTAATATATTCATTTATTGAGCATCTATTTTGAAAGCGTTTTTAGCAATCTAAATTTAGATTGATTTGCAATATGTTTTCAATGTTGAGACTCTGGCTCTATTTCTAGTTCTGTCTATGAAATGTGATTTTTACGTTGTCCCTATTATTAGGTTAAGTAAAAGAGAAGTATTGGTTATATTGATTTATTTGGTATGTATGAATGGAATCATTATATAACCAAGGAAAAAAACCTATATGCTTAATGGTGTGATAAATTAAAATTTAAAAATCTGGTATTTAATCTCTGATGTCAAGGAGAACACACTGTTAGCCACCAGATTATAACTAAAGATAATGGTAATATGCAGCAGGATGAAATAAGTACTATACTAGTTGTCAGTGTTAAGGAATGATTTTAAGGTTTGGGGAGGAAAGAAGAAAATGATTTAGTTTTACAGTGGAAAATGAGAAGAGTATTCTTAGAAAATGGCATTTGATTTGAATATTAGTGAATATGTAGGATTTTACAGTTGAGAAAAGAAGGAAGAACTTTATGGTCCAAGGGATGAATATAAGCAGAAGTACAATGGTAGAAATAGTACTTTCTGGGAAAAGTAAATAATACTATATTTTGAAGTACCAATGTTTTAAATTTTGACAAAGATGAATAATACGTAAGCTGGGTCTGAAACAGAGGCCCAGTGGTCCCTCCATTTTTGTCTTAAGAGATGTATTTTTTTTATTTGAATGGAGAGTTTAATACAGAAGAGGGAGACATAGAAGCCTGCTAATACAGGCAAGAGAGACAGAAAAGACAACCTTTATAACAATCCTTAAACTGCTAACCAAAGTGGACCAAACAAAGGAATATATGCAAAAATGTGTAACAAATTTCTGTTTTCAACAAATTTCTGCAATGGCCTAACCTTTTTGGTGTTCACTCTGGGCATTATGTCAAAGAAAGGGTGAAATGCAAGGAAGCAGCTTTGGGTTCTGGAACAGAGGTATCTGTTTCCCACCCAAGACAGATATGCTAAAGAATATTCTTTCCAGCTAGGGACTTTTGGCTTAATTTTCTCCCTATGTGGAACTGTCCTTATTGGCTATACTTGGTAAATTTCTCATCTGAAAAAGTTAGATTCTTCTCAGGTACCCTTTAAAAGTCCTTTATCTTCAAAGTTTGTTATTACATGTATTTCTGCATACATCCTGAAAAAGTAGAATGCTTGAAAATTTATGTAAAAATTATTCAATATGCCAAAAAAAAACCCCACAGGGCATAATGATTAAGTCGTATCCTGATGAATGTATTGACGTACATGGATTAAAAAAAAGAATTTTATAGGGAATTATCTTGTCCATGGAATTTGCCTATAAAGAAGGAAAAAAAATTCTATGTACTTTTTATTTTATTTATTATAATTTTCATTTGGGTATCATTAATATACAACCACTTGAAAAACATTATGGTTACTAGACCCCACTATTATCAAGTCCCCCCACATACCCCACTAGAGTCACTGTCCATCAGCATAGTAAGATGCTATAGAATCATTACTTTTCTTCTCTATAAATACTGCCTTTCCCATGTCCCCCACAACTGCATTACCTGTGCTAATTGTAATGCCCTTTTTCAACCTTAATCCCTCCCTTCACACCTATCCTCCCAGTCCCCTTCCCTTTAGTAACTGTTAGTCCATTCTTGGGTTCTGTGAGTCTGCTGCTGTTTTGTTCCTTCAGTTTTTCCTTTGTTCTTATATTCCACAGACGAGTGAAGTCATTTGATGCTTGTCTTTCTCCACCTGGCTTACTTCACGGAGCATAATACCCTCTAGCTCCATCCATGTTGTTGGAAATGGTAGGATTTCTTTTCTTCTTATGGCTGAATAATATTCCATACTGTATATGAAGCACTTCTTCATATCCATTCATCTACTGATGGACAGTTAGGTTGCTTCCATATCTTGACTATTGTAAAAAGTGCTGCAATAAACATAGGGGTGCATATGTCTTTTTGAATCTGAGAAGTTGTATTCTTTGTGTAAATTCCAAGGAGTGGGATTCCCGGGTCAAAAGGTATTTCTATTTTTAGTTTTGTGAGGAACCTCCATATTGCTTTCCACAATGGTTGAACTAGTTTACATTCCCACCAGCAGTGTAAGAGGGTTGCCCTTCTCCACATCTGCACCAGCATTTCTTCTTGTTTGTCTTTTGGATGGCGGCCATCCTAACTGCAGTGAGGTGACATCTCATTGTGGTTTTAATTTGCATTTCTCTGATGATTAGTGATGTGGAACATATTTTCATGTGCCTGTTGGCCATCTGAATTTCTTCTTTGGAGAAGTGTCTGTTCAGCTCCTCTGCCCATTTTTTAATTGGCTTCTTTGTTTTATGTTTGTTGAGGTGCATGACCTCTTTATATTTTTTGGGTGTTAACCCCTTATTGGATATGTCATTTATGAATAGATTCTCCCATACTGTAGGATGTATTTTTGTTCTACTGATGGTGTCCTTTGCTGTACAGAAGCCTTGTAGTTTGATATAGTCCCACTTGTTCATTTTTGCTTTTGTTTCCCTTGCCTGGGAAGATACATTCATGAAGAAGTTGCTCATGCTTATGTCCAAGAGATTTTTGCCTTTGTTTTTTCTAAGAGTTTTATGGTTTCATGACTTATATTCAGGTCTTTGATCCATTTTGAGTTTACTTTTGTATATGGGGTTAGACAGTAATCTTTCATTCTCTTACATGTAGCTGTCCAGTTTTGCCAACACCAGTTGTTAAAGAGGCTATCATTTCCCCATTGTATATGTATGGCTCCTTTATCGTATACTAACTGACCATATATGCTTGGGTTTATATCTCAGCTCTCTATTCTGTTCCACTGGTCTATGGGTCTATTCTTGTGCCACTTCCATACTGTATTGATTACTGTGGCTTTGTAGTAAAGCTTGAAGTCAGGGAGCATAATTTCCTCTGCTTTATTCTTCCTTCTCAGGATTGCTTTGGATATTCAGGGTGTTTTGTCGTTCCATATGAATTTTAGAACTATTTGCTCTAGTTCATTGAAGAATGCTGTAGGTATTTTGATAGGGGTTGCATTGAATATGTAGATTGCTTTAGGCAGGATAGCCATTTTGACAATATTAATTCTTTCTATCCATGAGCATGGGATGTTTCCATTTATTGGTATCTTCTTTAATTTTTCTCATGAGTGTCTTGTAGTTTTCACAGTATAGGTGTTTCACTTCCTTGGTTAGGTTTATTCCTAGGTATTTTATTCTTTTTGATGCAACTGTGAATGGAATTGCTTTCCTGTTTCTCTCTCTGTTAGTTCATTGTTAGTGTATAGGAATACCACAGATTTTTGTGTATTAATTTTGTATCCCGCAACATTGCTGAATTCAGACATTAGATCTAGTAGTTTTGGAGTAGATTTTTTAGGGTTTTTTATGTACAATATCATGTCATCTGCAAACAGGGACAGCTTAACTTCTTCCCTGCCAATCTGGATGCCTCGTATTTCTTTGTGTTGTATGATTGCTGTGGCTATTACCTCCAGTACTATGTTGAACAGAAGTGGGGAGAGTGGGCCTCCTTGTCTTGTTCCCAATCTTAAAGGAAAGCTTTCAACTTCTCGCTGTTAAGTATAATGTTGGCTGTGGGTTTGTCATATATGGCCTTTATTATGTTGAGGTGCTTGCACGTTCTACCCATTTTGTTGACAGTTTTTATGATGAATGAAGGTTGAATTTTGTCAAATGCTTTTTCAGCATCTATGGAGATGATCATGTGGTTTTTGTCCTTCTTTTTGTCGATGTGGTGGATTATGTTGATTGATTTTTGTATGTTGTACCAACCATGCATTCCTGGGATGAATCACACTTGAACATAATGGATGATATTTTTGATGTACTTTTGAATTCAGTTTGCTAATATTTTGTTGAGTATTTTTGCATCTATGTTCATCAGGGATATTGGTCTGTAATTTTCTTTTTTTGTGGTGTCTTTGCCTGTTTTTGGTATTAGAGTGATGCTGGTCTCATAGAATGACTTTGGCAGTATTCCTTCCTCTTCTGATTTTTGGAGAACTTTAAGGAGGGTGGGTATTAAGTCTTCACTAAATATGATAAAATTCAGCAGTGAAACCATCTGGTATAGGTGTTTGTTTTGTTCTTAGGTAGTTTTTGATAACCAATTCAATTTCTTTGCATGTAATTGGTCTATTCAGATTTTCTGTTTCTTCCTGGGTCAGCCTTGGAAAGTTGTATTTTTCTAGAAAGTTGTCCATTTCTTCTAGTTTATCCTGTTTGTTACCATATAATTTTTCATAGTATTCTCTCATAATTCTTTGTATTTCTGTGGTGTCCATCATGATTTTTCCTTTCTCATTTCTGATTCTGTATATGTGTGTAGGCTCTCTTTTTTTCTTGATAAGTCTGGCTAGGGGTTTATCTACTTTGTTTATTTTCTCAAAGAACCAGCTGTTGCTTTCATTGATTCTTTCTATTGTTTTATTCTTCTCAATTTTATTTATTTCTGCTTTAATCTTTATTACGTCCCTCCGTCTACTGACTTTGGGCCTCATTTGCTCTTTCTTTTCTAGTTTCATTAATTGAGAATTTAGACTGTTCATTTGGGATTGTTCTTCTTTCCTGAGGTAGTCCTATATTGCAATATATTTCCCTCTTAGCGCAGCCTTCTCTGCATCCTACTGATTTTGTGGTGTTGAATTATTGTTGTCATTTGTCTGCATATATTGATTGATCTTTGTTTTTATTTGGTCATTGATCCATTCATTATTTAGGAGCATGTTATTAAGCCTCCATGTGTTGTTTTTTTTTTGTTTTATTTGTGTAATTTATTTCTAGTTTCCTTCCTTTGTGTTCTGAGAAGCTGGTTGGTATAATTTCAATCATTTTGAATTTACTGAGGTTCTTTTTGTGGCCTAATATATGATCTATTCTTGAAAATGTTCCATGTGCACTTGAGACGAATGTGTATCCTGTTGCTTTTGGGTGGAGTGTTCTGCAGATGTCCCTTAGGTCCATCAGCTCTATTATGTTGTTTAGTGCCTCTGTCTATTTATTTTCTGTCTGGTTGATCTGTCCTTTGGAGCGAGTGGTGTGTTAAAGTCTCCTAAAATGAATGCATTGCATTCTATTTCCCCCTTTATTTCTGTTAGTATTTGTTTCACATATTTAGGTGATCCTGTAATGGGTGCATAGATATTTATAATAGCTTTATCCTCTTATTGGACTGACCCTTTTTTCATTATGTAATGAAACACTTTTTTGTCCCTTGTGACTTTCTTTGTTTTGTAATCTATTTTGCCTGATACAACTACTGCAACTCCTGCTTTTTTTCTCACAATTAGTTGCATGAAATATCTTTTTCCATCCCTTTACGTTCAGTCTGTGTATGTCTTGCGGTTTGAAGTGAGTCTCTTGTTGACAGCATATAGATGGGTCTTGTTTTTTAATCCATTCAGTAACTCCATGTGCTTTGATTGGTGCATTCAGACCATTTACATTTAGGGTGCTTATCAATAGGTATGTATGTATTGCCATTGCAGGCTTTAGATCCATGGTTACCAAAGGTTCAAGGGTAATTCCCTTACTATCTAACAGTCTAATTTAACTCACTTCATATGCTATTACAAACACAACCTAAAGCTTCTTTTTTTTCCTCCTCCATTCTTTGTATGTTATGAATCATATTCTGTACTCTTTGTCTATCCCTTGGGTGACATCTATTTAGCTTTAAGAATACTTCCATCTATAGGAGTCCCTCCAAAATGTACTGTAGAGGTGGTTTGTGGGAGGTAAATTCTCTCAGCTTTTGCTAATCTGAAAACTGTTTAATCCCTCTTCCAATTTAAATGATAACCTTTCCGTGTAGACTATTCTTGGTTCAAGGCCCTTCGGCTTCATTGCATTAAATATATCATATCACTCCCTTCTGGCCTGTAAGGTTTCTGCTGAGAAGTCTGATGATAGCCTGATGGGTTTTCCTTTGTATGTGATCTTTTTTCTCTCTCTAGCTGCTTTTAAAAGTCTGTCCTTATCCTTGATCTTTGCCATTTTAATTATTATATGTCTTGATGTTGTCTTCCTTGGGTCCCTTGTGTTGGGAGATCTGTGCACCTCTATGGCTTGAGAGACTATCTCCTTCTCCAGAATGGCAAAGTTTTCTGTAATTACCTCCTCAATGACACTTTCTATCCCTTTTTCTCTCTTCTTCTTCTTCTGCTACCCCTATAGTGCGAATATTGTTCCATTTGGATTGGTCACACAGTTCTCTCAATATTCTTTCACTCTTAGATTCTTTTTTCTCTCTGTGCCTCAGCTTCTTTGTATTCCTCTTCCCTAACTTCTATGCCATTTACCATCTCTTCTGCTATATCTAATCTGCTTTTTTATGTTTCATTTCAGATATGGAATTTCTTAATGATTGAATCTCTGACTTAAATTCGTTCCTGAGTTCTTGAGTATTTTCCTGTACCTCCATAAGCATGTTAATAATTTTTATTTTGAACTCTCTTTTAGGGAGGTTTGTGAGTTCAGTTTCATTTGGACCTTTTTCTGGGGTTTGTGTGATTTTTGTCTGAACCATGTTCAGTTTCATATTTCTGTGTGGTGCCCACTAGTTCGCAGAAACTCCAGTCTCTAGCCTCTAGAGTGAGGTTGGTGGTCATAGGGGAGCAGAGCTGGTGCCTGGGGGGAGGAAAGATCTGTTTCCTGATTCCCGACTGCAGTGCCTGTCTCCAGTGTCAGAACCAGTGGGCCAAGCACACACATGTAAGCCTCTGTGCTTTGCGTCTCTAGCTGTTGTAGTTAGGGCCTCCCTCTGGCTGGCCTGATGCCAGCGCAGTGACTGCCTGTTTGTGAGCAGGTGCATGTCTGCCTGTAGGAAGGCTTGGCAGGCTGTATGTCACAGTGGGGGGCCTCGGAGCTAGTTAGGCAGCCAGGGGGATGGAGCACCTGAAGCTCCTCAAAATTCCCAACCAGCTGGGCAGAGCATGCCCAGACAACCTTGTCCAGCTCTCCCTTCTCTCCCACAGCAAGCTCCGTGCAAACCCCGCCCCTTCAGCAGCCGTCTCACTGCTAGGAAGCTTCTCAGACCACCTGCCCTTCCTCTGACACAGAGCGGCCGGGTGTGGATCCTGTCCTCCACCAATTGCTGGAATGTCATTTTCCCAGGCCCTCCACCTGTCCAAGCTTCCCAACATCCAGAGCACCACACACTATAGGCTTCCACTCACAAAGGAGATGTCCAGGGCTAGGTGTTCTGCAGTCCCAGGCTTCCACCCCCTCCCCCGCTCTTTTTCTCTTCCTCTTGCAGGTGAGCTGGGGTGGGGGAAGGGCCTGGGTCCCACCAGATTAAGGCTTTTGTAAGTTACCCTGTTTTGTGAGGTCTGCTCGGTTTGTGAGATATGTAGGCAGTCTGGTTCAGCCTTCTTTCTTTTTGCTGTTTTAGGGTTGGTTGTATTATTTAACTGTATTTTTGTACTATTTTTGGTTTTTGGAAGAGTTCTCCGTGTCATCTCTCACGCCACCATGTTGAATCTCTTTTCTATATATTTTTGATGGAAAAAAATTTTCCTCATTTTATATGGCTAAAATATAAGAAATACATTCTTAAATACTTAGAAATTATGAAAAGATAGGATGCATATGCCTTTCTGAAAAATACAAAAATTATTTTGAGCAACTAATCCAGACGAGTATTTAATTAGAATTGAAAAGTTATAATAGGGTAGTTAGTCATGAAAAACCAGATGATACTTATTAGTTCTTTTTAACTTCCTACAACACTGCATAGTTCTCCTTATTAGTTTTGTGTTTCTTTCATCACATGTGATCAAGCTATGATGTGTCTACAGAATTTTTCATAAGGATGTGGTTAATATTAAGTTGAACCATATATTGCCATTTTTGTAAGTCAAAATGGCTGAATATAAGCAATTTCACAAGATTCAACTCATAATTAGAATTTTTTAGCTTCAATGATGTTAACATAAATTTTTTGTCAGGCATCTGCATCTGGGGAGGTCTCTCCCCTGAGTACTAGGTAAAACCTCAACTTGGACCGGGGAGGGTTGTTGACTGTGATGGAAAAATAATTCTCAAACAGACAGTATGAGTGTAGGTAAGAAGGAATTCTCTTGCAGGCACGGAAGAAAAGAGGGAGGAAAGGGAAGCTCATTGAACTGCTTGACATAGGGCAGATCCCTTGCCCACCCCTAAAGCCAGAGTCATCTGGCATCCAGCATCCACTTGAATCTACAGGGCATGAAAACTAAGACCCTACCACCCCAGGATTTGGGGAAGCTGCAGAGCACTGGATGGAGTGAGATTATGTACTGAGAACTTCCCAAAGGCAAAGAGAGGAGGTTTTCAGGTAGGCTGCAAAATAGCATGATCATAGAGCTGCAGTCTTGTCTGGGTCAGCCAGGTGACAGGAACTTGCAAGCTCAAATCAGAGATCTCAGTGTCCCTTCCCTACTTGTCTGAAGTAGAACAGAGAGTGATGACTTGTGCTAAAGTCTAGAAAACTGAGTGAAATAGAGAAGTAACAAAGGCATTTACCACTGGAAGAGTGTAGAGACAAAACACAGTTAAGTTGAGCAGCAAGGCTCTATTTAAGGCAAAAATACACACTAGAAAAAACGAGAGGGCAGGCAACCTAAGAGAGGAGAGGCAGTTAAAGGTTTAGGATTCTGTCTTTTCAGGCTTTCAAGAATAGGGTAAAGGGTGGAGAATGGGGAGCAGAGGCTTGACGTGATCTCATGATGTCTTTCTCTGGTGGGAGACATACCACCATTCACAGTCAGTCCTCTAGATATTCTGTAAGATAAACTCAACACTAGGAATTTCTTGATCCTGTTCTTCTCCAAGATAGTGGTTACCCTCAAGCACTAGGAACATATCGTTTAGGACTGCTTGTCCTGCTTTAAGATAGATTTTTGGCTTGTTATCAAAGAATACTGTTGGGAATCTTACCTCCTAACTCCCTTTTTTAAAAAATGGAATCTTAGCCATTAGATGGAGTCCCTCTTCTTCTTCCTATACTGTTTATATCTCAGCATTTTTCATCATAGGCAGAAAATATTAATCATAATGTTTGTCCCATATCTCTGCCCTACCTCAATTTGGAGCACTTTTTCTTTGATCATTTAGATCAGATTTTTAAAGTATATCTTTGTAAGTTGGTTCTTATGCTGCCATCTTTCTCTGAAATCCATGACTTTTCTTAATTAGATTTCCTAGTAAGTTCCTCTTTTTCAGATTAAAAAAAAAATCTTGCCAGAACACAATAATTAGGTTAACCTTTCTTTGCTCAAAAGTTCACTTGTAAAAGTCATTGTGATTTATAATAACATCAGTGTACCTTCTGAATGTTTAACAATTAAATCTATTTTTGTTCTTATCTTCAGTTTGAACTAAAATTTAATCATTTTCATTATTCCAAGAAAATATTTATTATATGGAAGTAATTATTTCCATAGCCAATAATTCAATCACTTAAAAGTAAACATTCCCAGTATAGTCAACTTTATAACTGTTTTGTTTACAAATCTGGATAAGCAGAGAAAAGCCATAGCTTGCTTAATCCTAACATTTGCTGTTAACAAAAGATCCTGTTTTGCAGAAGGATTCTGGAATATGGCAACCTGAGTATGCCTTCCTTATCGTCCAATCCCAATTGCTTCTGCTTAGCGAGGATTCTACTAAAATGAAAACAACTTGTAATGACAATACTTCTATTAAGTTTTCAAAGGGCTCCCTTGTTGGTAGTCTTACAGAGAAAAATCACTTGAGAATAGGGCAGTGCTGGAGCAACAGATCTCAAAAAGGGCCTAGTTGTCAAAGGTCTGAGTACTTAAATCTAAAGAGAACATCAGTAGAAATGAGTATGTCGGTGTCCTTGACATTGAAAAGCTCAGGAGAAAGCCATTAACATTTTTGACTTTCACCAACTGGGAGATTCCACTGGTACTGATATTTAAAACTCAAAGTTTCAAATTCAAGAAAACATGAAAGAAACTAACTAGCATTGAACTTCTTATTTACAAAAATAAAAGGTACAAAACTAATTTACAGGAAAAATGAGAACAATGAGAAAATGAGAGTGAAATATTTCACTCCAACAATATCATAACTGTCATGGAAGAAAAAATAAAAGAGATATGAAGCCATTTAAAAACTGAGAAACCTTACTACTCAAGTACTAGAGGAAAGACTTCACCCAAAGCAATGTAGAAACTGAAACAGAGACCTCATATGGGAAAAGATGAACAGCAGAAGAGATAGTGGTAAGAGGTAAACCTTGATAGACAGGCATTTACTGGGTAAAGAAAGCTTCTTTAGGAATATGCAATATCAATACTAAAGAAAGTTTTCTGAATCAGAAGAGTCATGGATTAAGAGAATTTCTATTGGATATTGGTGATCAGGAAAGAAAACAAAAAGCTAGGAAATGAAGATTGAGAGGGGGGAAATTAAGTAAATGTATCCTGAAGTTATCACAAAAAAAAGAGAGAAAAACTAATGGTTGGAATAAGAGAAAGTAAAATTATTATAAAGATCATATCCTTGTTTTGAGAGGGGAAGTAAATTCAAATGCCATTGTTGAGGAAAAACAGATCTCAGTGATGAAAAACTGTTCTTTTTAAAAAATAACTATTAATCAATCATACGGGATTAGGAGACTAGATAAAAGGATGACAAATATTTCAAAGAATAGAAATTAGAGTTGATGGAAAATTAACCAAGACAAAGATCCTGATCTCTCAGAATTTACATTCTAGTGGGAGGAAATAAAAATAAATTTATTACTTACTATTTTAGGAGGTGATATTTCTATGAAGAAAAATGAAGCAGAATAAGTGATCAAGAATCAAGAATGACTGAATGGTTAAGGAAAATGTCTCCACGGATATGAAAATGCCATAATTTGAAAGTATGTTTGGTTTATCTGGGAAACAGAAAAGAGACAATGTAGCTTAAAAAAAATGGTAAGCAGGGGAATCAGCGGTATAGTGAGGGCCAAGGGAAGCCACCCCAAGATGTGTCACTGTGACATGCAGATTATTTGGGGCTGAAAACCATCAAGGCCCAAAAGAGTCAGGAAGATATTTTGACCTCCCCACCCCACCCCAACTACATAAGAAGAATTGGTATGGAGGAACTACTCCAGGAGGAGAGCTATCACCATAGATAGCTATATTATAATGTAATATAATAAACAGGAAGGAATGTGAAAGTCTGTTAAAACTTCTTTGTGCCCATCAAGTATTGTGTTTATCCATCATTTATTCTTTTCATATTCCTGTGAATTACTTCTCTTTTCCTTTGACGTCTCAGACCCCTACAACCTTCTCTTTGGTTCAGGATGACATATGTACCTCATTTCCCTGTCTTTAGAACCCGTGTCAATGGCTTCCCTGTACATATGTAATTAAACTTTGTTTTCTTTTCCTGTTAATCTGTCTCATGTAAATTTGATTCTTAGACCAATTAGAAGAACCTCAAGGGATAGAGGAAATTTCTTTCTCCCTAACAGTACTGTATCATCTGCAAATTGTGACAGTTTTATGTTTTCCTTTCCAAATTGGATTCCTTTTATTTCTTTTTCTTGCCTAACTACTCTGGCTAGGACTTCCAAAATCATGTTGAATTAAAGTGGTGAGTGGGCATCCTTGTCTTGTTCCTGATCTTAGAGGAAAAGCTTTCTTTGAGTATGATGTTAGCTGTGGGCTTATCGTATATGGACTTTATTATACTCAGATACATTTAGAGTAAATGGATGTTGAATTCTGTCAAATGTTTTTTCTGCATCTACTGAGATGATTATATGATTGTTATACCTTTTGAGGATGTGGATTATCACCATGACTGATTTGAAGATACTGAATCACCCTTGCATCCTTGGAATAAAGTCCATTTAAGTATGGTATATGATCCTGTTAATGTATTCTGGAATTGGTTTGCTAATATTTTGTTGAAGATTTTTCTGTCTATATTCATCAGGGACATTGGCCTGTAATTTTATTTTTCTTGCCGTATCCTTGTCTGGTTTTAGTATCAGGACTTATAAATGAGTTTGAAAGAGTTCCTTCCTCTTTTATTTTTTGGAAGAGTCTGAGAAGGATTTATATTAATTCTTTGACTTTTTGGTAAAATTCATCAGTAAAGCTGTCTGGTACTGGTATTTCATTTTTTGGAAGTCTTTTATTTACTGTTTCAATGTCCTTAACAGTAATTGATCTGTTCAGATTTTCCCTGGTAGGTTAAATGTGTATTTGAAGATTGCTATTCATTGTTATATACAATTGTCAACATTATGTTTTCACATAACATGATTATAAATATGAAAATTCACTCATTTCTAAATCCTTTAAATATATGGTGAAGTATCAGGAATTAGGTAAAATATGCTAATTCCTTCAACTTTGGTCTCAGGATTCAAAATCTTGGTTGACCATCTGATTGGCTCATTCATGCTTCATTGGTCTCTGTGCTTCCAATCTTTTCTTCAAGCCTTACTGAGTTATAATTGACATACCACAATGTGTAAATTTAAGGTATAAACCATGATGGCTTCAGACACATATACTGCAAAATGATTACTACAATATTAGCTAACACATCCATCATCTTACACAATGACATAATTACCATTTTTTGTGTGTGGTGAGAACATGTAATTTCTTATTAACTTTCAAGAATATAATATAGGACTATTAACTATAACGTACATCTTGTATATGCAGCCCTAATTGCTCCCCTCTCCAATCCAGTAACTCACAGCAATTATATTAAGATTTGGAAAATCTAAATTGGATAACATAACACCTTACAGTAAAATCATCCAAGAAGTTCTAATTTCATAGAGAGTAAAATACAAACTCATTACTAGAGATTATGAATCTCTATTGTCTTGCACCCACTGAATTCACCAATCTCAACTCAACTCACACTGCTCTCTCTCTGTTTAGTGAGCCCCATCATGTTTTGTGGACTGTATTTTCTACCTCAATATTCTTCACGTAAAATATTTTAGCTTAGAAGACTCTCCCATAGACTCTTTGATTTCTTCTCATCCTTCAGTTCTCAGCTAGAATTTCACTTGCTCAGAGAAGCTTTACCTGATCACACTTTCTCAGTGTTCCACTTTATGGAAGCACCCTGTCTACCTTGATCATAGCACTAATATTTGTAATATTTTAGTTTTTTTATAAAATTACATTTCTTATATTTTATTGCTATTTCACTTAGGCTTTTAGATTGTAAATATTCATATATGGGAGTCACATATTTGGTTTTAAACTATATCAGATATATCACTCCCTTCAATATGGGGAATGATTTAGAGAAAAATAATATACAAGACAGAGAGATATATAAATAATAAATGCTGATCACAGTGATGAATGCTATATTAAAGGTAAATTAATATTGCTATGGAAATACTGAATGGCTTTCATTTTAGTAGCTTACAGATCTGGACATTTAGAGTGTTTTAGCAGCAGCATCATTTCTACATTCATCTTTTCTGCCTCACCTCACTGAAAATTTTTACTCTGAAATCACACTTGGAGTTACAAACATTTGTATATATTTTTAAACATTGTCTTCATCTTCAGTGCAAAAATAGTAACTGGTCATCATATCTAATTTTATTCTCCTTAAAAATTAAAGACATAAATATTGTAAAATACATTTAAAAATTGTGAAACACAAGAGTCACATTGACCTTTGAACTAAAATGTATATTAATAAATATTTTCTACAAATAAGAGTTTCAAAAATACTTTTGATAAGATCAAGTTAAATTTGGTGTCAAATGTTATTGAAAATAGATCAGAACAAATTTTTAGTAATAAAAATATTAATGCATAAAATTACAGTAATGTTAAGAACATTTACCATTGGTGAGATTATGGTTGTTTTAAATGATTTTATTATGCTTTGTCTATTTTCTAATTTTGTCTAGTTACACCCAATTCTATTGTCTAATTTTTTTAGAATGAGCATTTATTTGTGTAATAAATGTTTAGTGATAAAATAATTCACTCAAAAATATTTCCTGAGCAACTATATGTACTTGAGTCTTTTCTAGGCTCTTGGATACATCAATGGATAAAAGAGAGAAGATTCTTTGCCTTTATGGAGTTTATATTTAGAGAGAGGAGAGAGACAATAAGCAATACACATAAGAAGTAAATAAATTACAGACTACTTTAAAACATGATAAGTGCTAAGGAATAAAAGGAAAAATTGGAGTAACATAGGGGAGATCAGAAGTGCTTAGGGAAGGGGTGGTTACAATTTAATGGAATACTCAAGAGAGACCCCAGTGAGAAGTCATATGAGCAAAACTTTGTAAGAGATGGAGAGAGACCAGGCAGAAAAAAACAGTACAGTAGCTCTAAGATATCTGATGTATTTGTGAAAGAATAAGATGGCGAGAAGAGCTAGCTATAAGGGGAGAGTGGCAGAAGAGGAGGTGAGGAAGTACAAAGTATCCCATATGACTTCTTGTCTCTCCCACCCCAATACATATCTGAGATGTACCTATCTATCTAAGATATAGATATATCTGAGATATATCCATCTGAAACATCTGAGATATACATATATATATTAATGACAAATTAATCCTTTTAAGTAATTTTGTTTTGTCCTATTTGTGTCCTCATGCCCTCATGACTTAATCTGTTCCCCTGATAGTGAAGTGAACCCTCATTAGTGAAAAGGCTTTAACACCAAAGAGCTCTGCATTCAAGCCCTGGATTAATCAGTAAGGAAGTATGTCCTTATACAAGTCTTTACTCTTTCTAAGCTTCCATTTCCTTACATGTAAGATTTAGAAAATCATACTACCAGCTTTGTGATTTTTGTTTTGAGGATTAAACTACATGCTATTTAGCACTGAGAAAGCACATAGTAAGCACCCCGACTTTAGCTATTTTAATATCATTTTATTTTTACTATAATTATTGTTATCCTGTCATCACAACCGCTTCATTTTCCCTATATTATCTCCTATTGTCTTCATATACAGGCCATCTTCATCTCTTCCAGATAAACTGGAATAAAAAAATTGATGCCAGTTATACACGATGTTTATTCCTTTTTTGATTTTATCTAAATTCTAAATACCTTTATGCTTTACCAATTCCACTGAGTCCATTTTTGTGAATTTTCGGTATACTTTCTCTCACCTTGAAAATCCTATAGAACTTGATGTCTATACCATTAATTTGTCACTGGTCAATTGCTAACATCTATTGTTAGTTTTATTTTATAGATATAGCCTTCTTTCCCAACTGTCTGTAAGCTCCTAAAGACAGGGAAACTACTTTTAAATAGTTATTATAAAAATGTCTTATACATGGTAGGCACTCCATCAATTTTGCTGATTTAGTGTTAGAGAAAAAGATAATATATCCCTTTTATTACAAAACCGAGTAGTGTGTGCAGTTATGGCTGGGGTCACTTTGTTAATAAAAGAACTACTGGCAGGGTGTTTAAATTATGGTTACGTGTCTAACGTATACTGACTGCAAAATGAAGTACTACAATTTTGTGCATTACATCTTCATCTGTTCTGGAGAGAGAGGTGGTAGTAAAGCTGTTGGAGGTGATATAAAACTTTTAAAAACCTGCTGGAAAACTGCAGAAAACAAAGTGGAAACCAGGACTAGAATGGCAGGAACATAGGTCTAGTTGCCAGAACTACTGTAATGTAATAAAAGTTTTTCCACCAACCTCATTTAGATCACTAACACCTGCCCCAGCTGCCTAGGCAGCTCTAAGCTCACTGTTGGCATAAATGAAACCCAGCTGCTGCTGTGAGTATATTATTTACGTCTGCTTCACTATGGGGTTGCTAATGCTCATCAAATCCTGAAGCAATTCCCATACTAATATTTAAATTAAAAGACTGACTAAAAGGTCATGCATTTCCCTCATATACACACTTACAATTCATCTGAAAGTGAAGAGTGACAACATAAATACCTATGTCAGGACGAGTTTAGCCTAAGCATAGATTTGGAATGGAAAGTGGAAGAATTAAATCTTTGATAAAAGCAAAGTAGAAAGTTTTAGGGCCCTAACATATTATAGAATATCCTCAGTTCTTAATTATGGAATAGGTTATTAAAAATATTTAGCATAACCAAAATACATAAAGAGCTCATGCACCTGAACAAACAAAAAGCAAATAAGCCAATTAAAAAATGGGCAGAGGAGCTGAACAGACACTTCTCCAAAGAAGAAATTAAGATGGCCAACAGGCACATGAAAAGATGCTCCACATCGCTGTTCACCAGAGAAATGCAAATTAAAACAACAATGAGGTATCACCTCACACCAGATAGGATGTCCAACATCCAAAACACAAACAACAACAAATGTTGGTGAGGATGTAGAGAAAGGGGAACCCTCTTACACTGCTGGTGGGAATGTAAACTAGTTCAACCATTGTGGAAAGCAGTATGGAGGTTCCTCAAAAAACTCAAAATAGAAATACCATTTGACCCAGGAATCCCACTCCTAGGAATTTACCCTAAGAATACAGCAGCCCAGTTTGAAAAAGACATGCATCCCTATGTTTATCACAGCACTATTTACAATAGCCAAGAAATGGAAGCAACCTAAGTGTCCATCAGTAGATGAATGGATAAAGAAGAGTGGTACATATACACAATGGAATATTATTCAGCCATAAGAAGAAAACAAATCCTACCATTTGCAACAACATGGATGGAGCTACAGGGTATTATGCTCAGTGAAATAATTCAGGTGGAGAAAGACAAGTATCAAATGACTTCACTCATCTGTGGCATATAAGAACAAAGGAAAAACTGAAGGAACAAAACAGCAGCAGACTCACAAAACCCAAGAATGGACTAACAGTTACCAAAGGGAAGGGGACTGGGGAGGATGGGTGGGAAGGGAGGGATAAGGGGGAAAAGGGGCATTATGATTAGCACACGTAATGCTGTGGCAGGGGACATGGAAAAGGCAGTATTTATGGAGAAGACAAGTAATGATTCTATAGCATCTTACTACACTGATGGACAGTGACTGTAGTGGGGTATGTGGGGGGACTTGATAATAGGGGGTCTAGTAACCATAATGTTCAAGCGATTGTACATTAATGATACCAAAATAAAAAAAAAAGAAGTAAAAAAAAATTTAGTATATTTTGTTTTGAAATTTGGGATAAATAACTAAAATTATAACATATAATGTATATTTAACCATTTTAAAAGCTGTACATTTTACAATAATATTTGCAGAATGATATACAGTTGACCCTTGAACAACACAGGGATTAGGAACACCAACCAGCCATCCAATCAAAAATCTGTATATAACTGACTACCCAAAGCCTTAACAATTAATAGCCTACTAGTGACCAGAAGTTCTACTGACAGCATAAAGGGTCAGTTAACATATTTTGCATGTTATATGAATCATATATTTGTATTCTTACCATAAAGTAAACTAGAGAAAATCTTTTTTCAAATTGTTTCAAATCTCAAAAGAATTTTCCAATATATTTATTGAAAAAATCTGCATGTAAGTGGATCTGTGCAGTTCAAACCCATGTTGTTCAAGAGTCAACTGTACAGTTTAGAAATGTAATGTGTCAATTAGTCTTATTTTTAAATGAAGGTCAAATCATTTTAATGCATCATTATTGTAGGATCAATTAAAAAATATATAAACACTAAATGTGGCCATATTTTGTAAATTAAAGATACAAAAATTGTTTAGAAAACTAATAATTTCAGCAGAAAACATTGGTGAACACTTTCATTTATTTTCCACCCAAAGAAAATTGGCTGAATGGTTGATTGTGGATAAGTTAGGTATGCCTTCTGCTATCAATTGAGTTTTAAACACCAATTATGTTCTTCTGAGTGGTTTTGTTTGGGGTACATGAGCTCTGGTGTTTCAGTATCTGGGATGAAATCCCAGCTTCACCACTTGTCATTTTTATAAACAGTCAAAAATGGGACCACGTCATGTCTCAGCAGAACAGGGGTGCTGACAGCAGTAGTTAATTGTGGCTTGTTGTGAGTATGCTTAAAATAATCTAGTTAAACACTATGCTTCAGTGCTTAATCAGCAGTAATTGTGAAGATTAAATGAACACGTGAGTTCTGGAATCCAGCAAATGATTTCACCTATTCGTATTTAGGTTTTAAGAATTTTGTGTACTTTTATGGGTTCTTAGAAATCAAGTTAAGACAAAGTGCTCTAAATAACAGCCACATTAAGATGAGATCAATTTCTAATCCAAGCAAGAATTATAAGATTCAGCAATATTGTAAAGAGACTCAATGGGATGAATAGTTTACATAAATTCTAAAATATCTGTACTGTCCAGAATAAGTAAAAAAGGTGAGGAATAAACAATAAAGTCTTCAATTAATCTGTTTCTTCTTCAGGAAAATAGACAGGATCTTAGTTTAAGGGATCAAAGTCTCAGTAGGATTTTGTCCATGACAAGGAAGGAACCATGTCTTATCATTTTAACACCTCTGTTTTTATAAGGTGGTAACACTTTTTTCCCCTCCAGGCTAATGGATTTTTAAACTAGTTTCAGAATTAGGTAGTTATAGAGAAATTTAACAATATATGACTCACTTTTAAATGATGCATTGCATTTTGTAGATGTATTTGTAAAATGCATGGATGGTCTATTTAGCTTTTAAAATATATTAGAGAAAATACTGTCTGCTGTATATTGGATTAACGCATGTATATTTTATTGTAGCATATGAAATTGACTGAAAATTTGGAAGTTAGGCATGTTAAAAAAATATGTGCAGAACTGTATGAAGGAAATCATATGATATGGAAATGGAATTCTATTTTCCATTGCTTGAGTAGAATAATTAAAGAGAAGAATGTAAGGAAGATTGGAATCAGTGTGATGAATACTCTGAGTATTAATGGGAGCTAAATATGCTCTATTATTGGAGTGCAGAAAGTCTAAAATACAACTAACAAACTTGTAGGAAATAACTTTGTGGAAGGTGACAATGATCAAACTGGAAGTAAGAAACATTTTGGTTATTACAGGAATGTAATATTGTGCAAGGAATATGTGCCTGTGTTTTAAACCTTATTTCATTTAAAAATGAATCACACATAAAATCTGAATGACACATGAAACAGAAAGTTTCTAAATAAAGAAATGTTACAGTCTGTTTTTAATCTGATACCCGTACCTCTTTGGTATAAAATTATATATGTATTTGAATCTCTCAAACACCTATTATAATCAGAAAAAACAACAACAAAAAACAATACCAAGTTATGTGAGGTGGGCAGGATGACCCCGTTTTTACCAAGAAATAACAAATTAAAACTGTCTTGCAACTAGAAAGGTTCAGGATTAAACAAATACAGATATATATTTAGAAGAAAACTCTTTGATCATTATATGGGATAGGAAGGATTTGGTGGGAGTAAGGCAAACAATAATGACTACAACAGTATAAGAGGTGCATTTCAAAGGTGAATTAGCAATTCACACTCCCTAGACACAGAAACAAAAGAACAATGAAAACGGTGTGAGAAGTAATTCCCCCAGCATAATCACATAGCTGTGTATACAGGCCTGGACTCACTAAGTTAAAAAGACCTTGGAAAACTTGAAGAAGGTTTAAGGACAAGCAATAAACATGATTAATAGCTTGGAAAATAGAATCTCAGAGGAAAGGTTAAGGGAACTAATATTATTTAAGTTGGAAAATAGGCTGGGGAAACAAGCTGGTTTTCAATTACATGAAGGATTATTACATAGAAGGTGCTGATGGGTACTCTGATGCCACAGAGAGCAGAACAAGAATAAGTGAGCTTGAAATGTTGTATAAAGCATTTAGGTTGGCTAAAAGAAAGAACTTCCATCAGGATTACAAGCCATTAAAACGGAAAGTACTAAATTTCTTTTTGTATAGACGTTTCAAAATGCGCCTGAAATTCATTTGTCTAGGAAAGTTTACATGAGGTCCAGCCTAACAAGTGGAGAGGGAAGAAAAATAGGTTAAATTTTTACAAAGACTATCTTTCCTAAGTTTTCCTCCATACTCTAAACTGTAAATGTCTGTGTTATGAATCTGTTGTAGTGAGTAGCAAGGAGAAAAGTGCCCAATAATCAAAATCTTTGAATACACCTTAAGTGTGTACATGCCCTTGTTTAAGATAGCATCCTTAAGTAACTCTAAAACTTCTGGTAGCTTCAAGCAATTTTCACTGTGTACTAATTCAAGTCCATTAGATTACTGGCAACTAATTGCTTTTTTGTTTCTTGGTTTCTCATATCCTCCTTTGGAACTCATTTTTTTTTTGTTTCTTCTTTTAGAAATTAATCAAACCAATTGAATATTCTTTTGTAATGTAATAAAAATAATGTATGTTTTCTTCCAAAAGATTTTATTTACTTAGAAAAATAGGCTATCGTCTCAACACCTGCACACTTAATTCTCTTACAGTTAAATTACACAAGAATACCATACTCCTGATTTCTAAGGCTTGTGCTAACAAAGATAAATGAAAGCAGGGATTTCAATAACATTTTGCAAACAATTCTGTTAGAGCTTGTCAAATATGCACAAGATATGAGTTCTAACTCCTATTATTTATGTGTCAATGTTATGAAAATCACTAAATGAAACTATGTACTGCTGCACACAGTCTGTACACAAAGGGATAAAAATGAAAGCTCTAGTTCTAAGTTTTTAACTATTGCTGTGGTGATGTTTATTTTTCCCCTGTAAAATATTTCACTTTCTTTAAAGTATATCATGAATAAATGAATATTTCTACCAAATACAAAGAGGCAGTATAAGTTATAATTTTTTTAAAACAATATTTATCGGTTATGTTTTGGAAGTACTTTCCAGTCACTAATAATTAATTCTTTACAATGTCAGTAAGAATGTGGTGAGTGAGTTATTATTTTCTTTTCTAAGATGAGAAAGGGAGTCATGAAGAAATGAATTACCAAATTTACATAACAAGTTATTGAAAATAAAGAATTGTAACTTTGAGTTCTTAACTCAAGGTTTTGATTCTACAAAAAGACTTGGAAAAGTTGTCATAAACAATAAGGAAACAGTTAAAACCCTGTACCAGAAAGCAAACCAAAGGAAGTTAATCTTCCTTATGTCTAATAGCTAGTTCATGATGACGATTCCTATCTAGGGGAAAATAAGTATTGACAAATGTGATACTGTACTCCTTGTTCAGAGCACGACCAACAGGCAAAGTCCTCTGCCCCTGGTAACTAAAGTAACATATAATGGATAGAAAGATAACCTTTAATAAGTAAGTATGCAGGCCATGCCACTTGAGAAAAGGTAGCAGTGCTTATTACAATTTGGGATTTGTCATGTTTGTACAATCCATCTGAAAATAAATGACTTTTTCATTATTTTAGCTCAGTCAAATTTATTGGACTTTGGCATTTCCCCTCAAATAAATCTAATAGGAAACCCATTCTGAAGCTTACTATTTCCTACAACCATAATTCCTATGCCCATCACAGAAGATCATCAGTTTCTACTTATTAGCAATTACACAAATATCAAATGAATGATACTCCTTGAAAATCAGAGTGGGTTGCTCAGTCACAATAATTTAGTGCCCATATTTCTCCAGTAATGTCTCCACTAGGTCTGCCTCTCAGGCTCCACCCCCTTTTATTGTTCAGTTAATATGCTCACTACTCCAGCACCATACCAATGACTTGGAGAGCCACAAACTAGAACAATTATCACAGTATTTTCTATAACTATATTCATCTCCTTATAATACCACCCACTTAAAGGGGTCTTCTGTAGTTGGACTGACAATTTTGGAAAGACTATTAATTCCAGCTAGAACTTTTATGAAAGCATTCTTTCTACCTCAAACTTTTATCCATATTAATATGACCTAAAAAGAGGGATACATAAATAATATATTTGCCATTTAGAGCAAGGAATAGAAATCTACCATTTTGTCATGTATGATACAGTTTTGATATTTCTAATTTTTCTGTATAATGAAAATCTACATTCATTTTTTCTGCTTCTTTTTTATAGGGTATAGTTATTATTTTTTGTGACATATTTGAGATGGCACATCAACTGTTCTCTTAACATCAATGGGAATCAAATCTGAGGTTTTCAAGATATGGATTTCTTTCACTTTTGCTGCCGTGAGACCAGAGTCTCCATGATTGAGAGACTGAGAGGAGGGAAATGTTGCTTTCTGGAAGGGTCCTAAACTAAGCTTTATTTGAAATATATTTTGAACACTATATACTGGGCTTTCTGGCAACATGCCTTGAGGTTATACCTAAAGCTAATTATTAAATTTTAGCCCAATGACCTAGAAAATTGTCTTCTTATGTCTAGCTTCTTTTTCTGATTTGCCAGTGGCCACAGATTACTAACTTCTAAGGAATGCATTGCAGAATCTAAGATGTGCAACATGTTAACATTAGATCATTACTTAACAAAAAAGTCAGGACTTCTTGGTTTTTACTTCAAAGCATCATATGACAGGATACTCAAATTCCTTGAACTTAAAGGAATTCACTTTTATCGCCAAGTATGGTACTGAGAAGAAAAGAAACACCTCTCAATGTTATGATCCTAGGTTTCTAGGAGTTCTTTTCCATTGTGAAAGACAGAGTGAAGTGAACTTCATTACAAATTTGTCAGTAGCAAAACCATTTTCACTATTACTGAACAAAATCACTAGAACCATGTACCTAAATTTTGAATTCCAGGTAAAAATCGAAATGATAAAGTGCTTTACCAGCATTAATCAAAATTTCCATTGCATGATAAGTATCCCTAACACAGGGCCATAGAGTTCCATAAAAAGCACAAGTGGAAAAGCAAGAGTCCAATGAGAAATACTGTGCAGCTGTCCTATGTCATAGTCTTCTGAAAAGAAGAAATCCATGCAGCTCATGCTCAAAGGCATGAAATTCGTAGGAATTTGAAAATGCCAGAAAGTTGCCAGGCATTCTCATTGTGTTTCTTTAGCTACAAAATGATGGTATCAGCATACAAATTTCATAACCCTAGTAAGAAGCATTTATTCAATACTGGACAGGGTAGGCCATGATGATTTTAAGAAAGCATGCCAAATTTGTTGCAAATTGTCAGAAAAATACCCTAGGAAATACCAGTCCCTTTTTTCAGAATCACCCTAATTTCATTGCTTTTTTCCTAGTTTTTCTGACATTGACAAGGTTTCCCTCTTTGCTACTGAGCCAGTCTTGGGCATAATGTCATGTTCTCATTTTTCTCCTATTTTTTCTCATCTGGCTTAGCAAGCCAGTCAATACAAAATGAATATTCTTATGGCTGTCTCATTCCTTTTTCTACCTTTGAAAAATTTGCCAAGAATTTGATCCTTTCTACACTCATTTCTCTAATAAGCACCATGTTTATATAGAATATGATAAAATATATTAAAAATCAAAATAACAAACATGTAAACAACACAAATCACGTGAACATTTCTTACATTTCAGCCAGTAGTGCTGACAGGCCTTTACACTTTTGACTTATGAGTAACATGAGTGCTTTGTTAAAATGGTTGTTTTAAAGGAGAATTATTTAGGAGGAATACTACTAGCAGATAGCATATGAAAAGAGGTTTAAATATTTTCATCTTCTATCAAGTATATGACATTTATTTTTCCTACGATATACATCTCACTTCTTCCTTTTTCGTTTATATAAGCAGATCTAGATTTAAGTCATGAAAGACAGAAATTGTATGCTTTAAACTTTACATTCCCTCAGCACAACAATGTTTGAAGACTTGCTTTACCTGTATTATCTCATGAAATGTTTATAAAAACACTAGGAAGACATTATTTTCTGCATTTTAAAGATGAAGAAAATGGGATAGAGAGAAATGAAATAATTTGCTTTAGGTCACACATTTTATAAGCAGTAGAGCAAAGAGAAATATAAGGAATCTAATATGAGAGAACTCATTCATAAAAACTGTATGCTGCTGAAGTAGCACAATGTACATGTTCCTTATGTATGTACACACACACACACACACACACACACACACACACACAGGCATAAATACATGCAAATACACCTTGCCAGTGGCAAATGAATAGTTTTACTTGTTGCCTATTGAATGGTGTATTACCTTTTGGAGACCTTGAAAAATATAATCCTACTTCAATAACTCATAAATATTTTAGCTTTCTTGAAGTGATTCCATGAAACTGCCTTATGGTTATACATGCAGAATAGAGCAGAATCCCATGTGCAATAACTTTTTAACAAGGAATGGTTTCTTAATAGGATTGACACAGCATTTGGAAAGACAAAAGAAACCTACAAAATCTTGTGGGTAAAATCCATCAACAAGGTACAGCAAGAATTTTTCTAAACTATGAACTATATCCATAATTTGCTCTAAACTTCACTCTTCAAATATTGGTCAATGTTTTTACAGAGATAAAACATATAACTATACAGGTTGCTGGGCCTCGCTCCAGTCTTCTTCAAGGAGACTCTTACAGTTACAACCATGAAGGCTGTAGAATCATCAAGTGTCTGCACTGAACTGGATTCACATAGAATCATCTCCCAAAATGGGAAGAGGGCTTACAAGGGAGAAAGGAACCATTAGCAAGGTTCTCCTAGAAATCAATGACAACACATGAGCTAGTCATGTCTATGCTACAGTGCATTTTTTCTCATTGGATTACCATATTATGTCATCATGTAATTATGGTGAGGAAGATTATTAGGCTATGTTTGAATAAAGCATAATAAAATGAATTGAAATATTTATAGGGATAAACAATAAAGGGAAATAAACTATAGTAAAGCAATGCCAAATATAGAAATGAGTAAATTATAATTAAAATCCATAGAGAAACACAAGAAATGGTTATGAAATAGTGACAATAAAGCACTGAGGAATCAGAAAATGAGACAGCCAGTTGAGAACTGTTACTTTAAACTTTGAAATGGAAAGACACCTACATGACTTAAAAGTTCATTATCCATAGATTAAAAATATTTAGTGTTGAGGGACTTTAAAAGATGATGAGGCAGGAGTCAGTGAGACGCAGCCAGATAGAACTTTTCATGGCCCTGGTAAGACATAGCCAGAGGGAACTAAGATCATGGGTTCATCATAAACAAAACAAAAAAAACACTTCCTGGAAAATTCAGCTTGGAAGACGGGAAGGTCTTAAGACTTTCATTTTGGCACCAGGAGCAACTCAAAGTCAATGGCAGGGGCTTCCTCCTTTCAAAAGCTCCTATTCACCCCAACCATTCCAAAGTACACTTAGGCAGATAGACCTCAGCCCTGACTGGTTATGCCCCATGCAAATGAAGCATTATACTTTCAGCCAATCAGGAGTGAGTTGCCCTATGCAAATGAAGCATTGTACTTCCAGCCAATCAGGAGTGAATGTGATGGCATTAGTTCAGTTGTCTATTAGGTCTGTAGGGGATGGAATTCCTCCTTCCTATAAGCTTATAAACCCCTAGACCCAGCTGCCTCAACGGCATCCTCTCTTGGAGCCCCACAAGTTAGATGGAGTTACATCCTTTTCCTTACTTATTAAAAGCTTTGATGGTTGCTCTGTATTCATTCTTCATTGCCTCCCAGACATGACCCTGGGAAGTACAGCGTCTCAGCCAGTAACAATAACAATAAAACAGTGCAGAAGAGGAGTACACATTGACAAAAGGGTAAGGAAGAGACTTGGTCAAGTATTTCTTAAGCTGATGATGGAACACAGAGTACACTCAATTACTGAAAATCAGAAGCTTTCCCCACAACACATGATTAAAGTGTCTGTGACAGAGGAAAAAAGAGAAAGCAACAATGATTTAATAATATGTTGTTAGCAGCTCAAGTTTGTTGGATTATTGTACCAAAATTAGGTGACTTTTTGTGTGTAGCATTATCACTTGCAAATATATTTGGTAAAATAGTGTAATCATGTTTGAGTGAATGATGGATTTGTACAACCTTATGATGGTATTCATTTATAAATATGTATTATGAGTACTTTATGTCAAGAAATATACTAGAATAAAAATGGGATATTGAGAAATAACTGAGTCATAACTTCCTTTTAGTACACAGTTAACAAAAAACAGCAGAAAAAAGCAAACAAGTGTTATGTATGTAGTAGGGCTGATGATGGAAAGGATACAATATAAAGTGGGAAAATAAAAAGTTAAAAACCTTTACTGAGTAACTCAGTATTTGAGATTTTAATAAAGAGCAAGAGTTTCATGGACCCATCAAAAGGGAAGTATATTTAAAACCAAGAAAACAGCTGGGAGAGTTCAGAAAGATGTGAAACACACATCATTTTCAGAAAAGTAAGTGTAAGTTGCATAATGTGTTAAAGTTAATTTTTACCGTAAGGAAACTTAAGATCCATAACCATATAAGCCATAAAAAGTATGTTAGCTGAAAAACCAATGGCAGGATTAACTGAACATGGGCTTTTCAGACTGAAGTTATTTAAGAAATTCTAGATTGCTCAAATTACCCGTCAAAAGGGATGCCAATAATGTCACGAGTATTGAGCTGAGTTAACAGATCAAAAAAGCTAAGCTTTTGCCAAAGGTACACTTAAATGCCACAGCTAGGTGTTGACAGATGATACATATAATGATAGATGATTGATTGATTAATAGTACCATTTGTATGCAGTACACATAGAATAAGTATTTGGAGCAATGCTGAATGGTGGGAGAGACAGAGCTTATTTTCCTAAATACTTCCTAGACCTGTCTCTGGATCTCTTACGTGTGAGAAAGTTAAAAAGGGAGGACACTGGATAAGGACAGACAGCTGGAGATTATATTTATAAAGCTTGTAACAGCTTAAAACATTTCTGCATATCTGAAGTTACAAAATTATTCAAAGAAAAGAAAGAATTTTTTTCCTATTTGCTGGTAACCACTGCTATTATGTATAATAGTAATTTATTTTCAGAAAACTGTAGAAACAAAAAATATAGGCTTTGGAAATCAGAGAACTTTGAATTCAGAATCATTATCTTTCACTTAATATTTGAAGAAGTAAGCTGAATTCTTTGGGCCTCACATCTCTCTTCTATTCTTGGAGGTGGTAATACCTGACTCATGACATATCTGGGAAAATGAAAGAAAACCATCCGTGTAAATTGCTTGGCATGTTTTCAAACTAGCTGCACATCAGCTCTAAGAAGGTAAGTATGGTATTTGGAGACAGAAACCTCTAGTTTCCAGGTTTTCTTGTAAAGGGAATTAAGGAAAAGAAAAATCTCTAAATTCTTTCCTCATCTCTCAATTTACTTGGTAAAGGTGAGTAAAAAAACTCAGCTGTTTGCCTCTCTTTTGAACAGACCTGCTTATAGAAAAATTGCATTCCGGCATGATCACCCCTATGTAGAAAGATTAATAGTGCCTCCTGTGTTTTATATCAGTTGGCTCCTGAACTTCAGTGCAGAAGATGAGGGTGTTATGTCTCCTTAAAGTCCAACATATGATAGCTATTATTTTATTAGAAATGACCATTATGCATTACTCCTTGTAAGTTAGAATTTAAAACCACTTTCTGTAATTGCCTTTTAAGCAATGTTTAATTATAAATTTTAATTTAAAATTATATTTAATAATTATAACTTTTAAAAGTTTAAAGTGGTTCCAGCACAACACTAAATCTGTACTACAAGAAAAAAAAATGTATCATCAGAAACGTCATCATAGAAACAGTATTTGAATTCTGAAACTTAGAGATTTATGACATTAACAGATATCATGGGGTGATAATGACAAGAATATTAGTTATTTATATGACATTGTGTGACAGAGATGGTTAACTCAATTAGATCCTGGTGCTATTAAAGTCAAGGTCACATATTTAATTTCCATATGGGCCAGTATACTTCTGACTGGGTAAACTCTGTTCTCTACTCACGGACTGCACCCCTAACCCCAATCTGTTATTTCTCAATTATGTGCCATTAATTGATGCAATATCCTACTGATAGTGGGTCATCTGTTCCATCTGCATAAATGAAGGACAGCATGTCTATAAGGCAACCGACAGAGAACAACTTGAGGCCAATAGCGCCAGAAAATTCACTAATAACCTATAGTTTCCTTCAGGAAAAAAACAGCTCCAGATTTTCCAAGGGAGAATTAACTGCTAGCATTACTGTGAAGCAGGTTGGAATCAACTCCAGTCCTTCCCTGTAAAAATAAGGCAAATAGAAGCTCAAGAATCCTAGCATGCTTTTAAAAAATGTTTTGAACTATATTCTGTCCATATTTATCTGATAAGATGTTCCTTCATGTAGCATGTTCCCTAACAAAAGAGGCTTCTACAGTTTGCTATTATTGTTTATTTGCTAACTCTGTGTTCCCTTGCACTAGTTCTAAATCCTATTGGGAACTTGTAATATATCCCAGTGCCATCCATTAACAAATGTAATATACTACAGCATATATGATTAATAGCCACAATGTGACACACACAGCAAGTAGTTGGATATTTCTCTTCCTTACTCACTAGTGAGAAAGCTGAATTCTACATTCTGGCAAAGAACTGATCTAATGTAATATCATAAGCTAAAGTCTATAAATGAAGACTTATAATTTGAATGGAAACATGCAAGGACTTCTAAGTCCTACCTCCATTACTTAATTTTTTAAATGTCTTCTTCCTCATTCAGGATCTCTAATTAAGCTCTCTGCCAAAACTTGCATTAAGGAGATAGATGGAAATAACTTAAACTGTTGTTAATTAGTGATAAAAATGTTTCATCTCTGAAAATAAAGATTTGAGGTGCTATCTATCTAGAAGATAGAAGCATCTGTCTTAATATATTCCAGGTAGAAGTCACTGGATGAAACAGAATTTTGTGTGTACATGTTGGGGGATAGTGAGACATCAGTACACCCTAGACACATATTTCCTAAAACATCAATATTAGAGGCATTGTTCTCATAACAGAAGATTTAACAGAATATAATAATTTGAAAGTCCCTGCACTTAAGGGTTTGGCAGCCTAATGGGTAGAGAATTTAAAAAGTAAAAAAGAGACAAAAACAATTATTGATATAAGAAACAATATATAAAAGAATCACAGGGTATTTGATTTTAAATGTTACAAAATTGTCCTGAACAAGTCCTATATGAGAAAACAGTATGATTTTGATTCCACAATAATTAACACATTTCAAAATGCCTTGTATCTATCTCTTTCTGTAAACATTTTTCTCATTCTCTTTTCAGTTAAGTAAAATCCTACTGCATTATCAGGCTCAGTTTCTGCATCATCCATGGAGCTTTTTCCGACAAAAACAGAGAAATCTCTTACTGCTCTGACTTCATATGACATCTGGAATCTGTTTCTGCTGCCAGACTCATGACAAACAATGCTTGTACCTTTGTACTTTACCCTCTGGCTCCCAGAGATGGTAATGCTCAAGCTGACCATGGCCCCACATACTGAAAACATCACAGCCTCTGTCAAACTGGGTCTAAGTGAATGTGTACAATAGAACCCAAAACCCATGTTGGTATCGACTTGAACTCTTATGAGGGCTATAAAGAAACTATTATGCTGAAACAGTTACAAAGATGCAGATCCATATGTTACTATAGTCTATGGACTTCCATAATTAATATCCACATAGCCATCTTAAATATATCCAATCAAATAACTTGTACTTATCAATGCTACCCTTAGAGAGTGTTATTTGTTTTTCCTAGAGAAACAGAGCCAATAAGATAGAGACAGAGACAGAGACAGAGAGAGAGAGAGAGAAATATGTCAAAGATAGAGTTAGATGCTTATTATAAGAAATTGGCTTGGAGGATTAAAGATGGCAGCAAGAGAGGTGAGACTGAAACCTCCTCCCAAAACCACATATATTATGACAATATAACAAATACATCAAATACTGAAAGAGCAACAGGAAAGAAGGCTGTGACAGACTGTCTACACCTGGGGAAACCAGCAGACCTCAAGGAAAAGAGTAATGTACTAAAGCTGTGAACTGGAGGGACTCAAGCCCTTCCCCCACCCCAGCTCACTGGAGGGAAGAATAGAAATGGAGCAGGGAGCGGGTGGAGGCCTAGAACTGCTGAAAAAACAGCCCTGGAGATCTGTTCTGGGAGCACAAACCTACATTACATGGTACTCTGGACATCGGTGGGATTGGAAGGGTAAGACAGGTGGAATACTTAGAGACTGAGATTCAAGCTGCTTGTGGAAAATGGATCCACATCCAGCTGCTCAGAGACAAAAAAAAAAGGCAGGCAGTCTGAGAGACTTCTTAACAGTGAGAGGGCTGCTAAATGGGAAGGACTGCACAGAGCTTGCTGCTCAGGAGAAAGGGCAGGTGGACAAAATTGTCCAGGCACACTCTGCCAACATGTTGGGAACTTTTAGAAGCTTCAGATGCTCCATCCCCCAGGCTAGCCACACAGCTCTGAGGCCCCCCACCGTGAAACACAGCCAGCTGCGCCTTCCTCCAAGCCAGCAACAGCTCGCAAACTAGCTGCCCCCAGCATTGCACCAGGCAAGCCAGAGGGCAGCCCAGTCTACGGCAGCTGCAAGTGCAAAGCACAGAACTTTCTCCCTGTCTGTTCGGCCCAATGGCCTTGGCAGTGAAGACAGACCCTGCAGCCGGGAAGCAGGAAAGAGCTCTTTCCTCCCGAAAGGCACCAGTGCTGTTCCCCTGCAACCCCTGCCATCGCTCCAAGGGATGGGCAGCTCCAGAGAGTAGAGCTTCTGGGTACTATAGGGTGCCACCTAAAAATATGAAACATCAAAGGAACCTAGTTCATACCAAATCCCACAAACAACAAAAAGAGGGCCAAGTGAAACTGAACTCATCGACCCTCCTGAAAGAGATTTCAAAACAAAAATAATAAACATGCTTAAGGAGCTACAGAAAAATATTCAAGAACTCAGCGAGGACCTCAGGAATAAAATGCAAATGTTCAAGAATACAGGATCTGAAATGAAACATACAATGGAGGGATTTAAAAGCAGATTAGATGTAGAGGAGAAAGTAAATGAAATAGAAATTAGAGAACAGGAATAAAAAGAAGCCTGAGACAGAGAAAAAGCATCTCTAGGAATGAAAGAATATTGAAAGAATTGTGTGACCAATCCAAACGGAACAATATTTACATTATAGGGGTACCAGAAGAAGGAGAGAAAAAAAGAGATAGAAATTGAGATAATTGCTGAAAACTTCTCAATCTGGAGAAGGAGACAGTCTCTCAGGCTATGGAGGTGAACAGATATAAAAACACAAGACACCCAAGGAAGACAACAACAGGACACATAAAATTAAAATGGCAAAGACCAAGGAAAGGACAGAGTATTAAAAGCAGCCAGAGAGGAAAAAAGAACACATTCAAAGGAAAACCCATCAGGCTATCATCAGACTTCTCAGCAGAAAACTTACAAGCCAAAAGAGAATGGCATGGTATATTTAATTCAATGAAACAGAAGGGCCTCCAAGCAAAAATATTCTACCAAGTAAGATTATCATTTAAATTTGAAGGAGGGATTAAACAATTTCCAGATAAGTAAAGTTGAGAGACTCTACCACCCACAAACCATCTCTACAGTGTACTTTAGAGGGAATGCTATAGATGGACTTGTTCCTAAGGCTACATAGCTATTACCAGAAGAAATAAAACCATTGTAAAGAAAGTAGACCAATTAATTACTAAGAAGATGAAAAATCAAATGAAACACCCCCAAAGACAGTCAAGGGATAGACAAAGGGTACAGAATATGATGCTTAATACATAAAGAATGGAGGAGGAAGAAAAGGAGGAAAAAAACCCATCACATTGTGTTTGTAATAGCATACTGAGAGAGTTAAATTAGACTGTTAGATAGTAAGGAAGTTACCCATGAACCTTTGGTAACCAAGAATCTAAAGCCTGCAATGGCAATAAGTACATACCTACTAATGATCAACCTAAATGTAAATGGTCTGAATGCACAAATCAAAAGACATAGAGTCATTGGATGGATAAAAAACAAGACCAATCTATATGCTGCCTTCAAGAGACTCACTTCAAATCCAAAGACAATCACAGACTAAAAGTGAAGGGAAGGAAAAAGATTTCATGCACTAATAGGGAGAAAAAAATCATGACTTCCAGTACTTGGATCAGACAAAATAGACTTCAAAACAAAGAAAGTAACAAGAGACAAAGAAGGATATTACATAATGATAAAGAGGTCAGTATAACAAGAGGCTATAACCATTATAAATATCTATGCACCCAGCACAGGTGCACCTACATACATGAAACAAATATTAACAGAATTAAAGGGGAAATAAAAAGCAATGCATTCATTTTAGGAGACTTCAACACACCACTAACCCCAAAGGACAGGTCAAACAGACAGAAAGTAAGTAAGGAGACAGAGGCACAAACATTTTCAAGAATAGATCATATATTAGACCATAAAAATAGCCTCAGTATATTCAGAAGGATTGAAATTGTACCAACTAGCTTCTCAGAACATGAAGGTATGAAACTAGAAATAAATTATGCAAAGAAAACAAAAAAGCCCACAAACACATGGAGTCTTAACAACATGCTCCTAAATAATCAATGGATCAATGATTAAATAAAAACAGGGATCAAGCAATATATGGAGACAAATGAAAACAATAACTCAACACCCATCATGATCAAGTAGGATTCTTTCCAGGGATGTAAAGATGGCTCAGTATTCAAAAATCCATCAACTTCATACACCAAATCAACAAAAAAGAAGGACAAAAATTACATGATCATCTCCAAAGTTGCTGAAAAAGCATTCAACAAAATTCAACATCCATCCATGATAAAAACTCGCAACTAAATTGGTACAGAGGGGAAGTAACTCAACATAATAAAGGCCATATATGACAAACCCACAGCCAACATCATTCTTTTTTTTTTAAGTTTATTTTGATATCATTAATCTACAATTAGATGAGCAATATTATGGTGATTACACTACACCCTTCATCAGGTCCCCCCCACCAAACTCATTACACTCAGTGTCCATTAGCATAGTGAGATGCTACAGAGTCACTACTTGCTTCTCTGGGTTGTACAGCCCTCCCCGTGCCCCACTAACATTACATCTGCTAATTGTAATGCCCCTTTTTCTCCCGTGTCCCTCCCTTCCCACCCGGCCTCCCCAGTCCCTTTCCCTTTGGTAACTATTAGTCCGTTCTTTGGTTCTGTGAGTCTGCTGCTGTTTTGTTCCTTCAGTTTTTTTTTTTCTTAGTTCTTATACTCCATATATGAGTGAAATCATTTGGTACTTGCGTTTTTCGGCTTGGCTTATTTCACTGAGCATAATACCCTCTAGCTCCATCCATGTTGTTGCAAATGGTAGAATTTGTTTTCTTCTTATGGCTGAATAATATTCCATTGTGTATATGTACCACCTCTTCTTTATCCATTCATCTACTGATGGATACTTAGGTTGCTTCCATTTCTTGGCTATTGTAAATAGTGCTGCAATAAACATGGGGGTCCATCTGTCTTTTTCAAACTGGGCTGCTGCATTCTTGGGTAAATTCCTAGGAGTGGGATTCCTGGGTTAAATGGTATTTCTATTTTGAGTTTGGTATTTCTATTTTGAGTTTTTTGAGGAACCTCCATACTGCTTTCCACAATGGTTGAACTAATTTGCATTCCCACCAGTAGTGTAGGAGGGTTCCCTTTTCTCCACATCCTCACCAACATTTGCTGTTGTTTGTGTTTTGGACGTTGGCTATTCTCACTGGTGTGAGGTGGTATCTCATTGTGGTTTTAATCTGCATTTCTCTGATGATTAGTGATGTGGAGCATCTTTTCATGTGCCTGTTGGCCGTCTGAATTTCTTCTTTAGAGAAGTGTCTATTGTCCTCTGCCCATTTCTCAATTGGACTATTTGCTTTTTGTTTGTTGAGGTGCGTGAGTTCTTTATATATTTTGGATGTCAACCCCTTATCGGATACGTCATTAATGAATATATTTTCCCATACTGTAGGATGTCTTTTTGTACTACTGATGGTGTCCTTTGCTGTACAGAAGCTTTTCACCTTCATATAGTCCCACTTGTTCATTTTGGTTTTGCTTCCCTTGCCTGGGGAGATATGTTCATGAAGAAGTTGCTCATGTTTATGTCAAAGAGATTTTTGCCTATATTTTTTCCTAAGAGTTTTATGGTTTCATGACTTACATTCAGGTCTTTGATCCACCTTGAGTTTACCTTTGTGTATGGGGTTAGACAGTAGTCCAGTTTCATTCTCTTACATGTAACTGTCCAGTTTTTCCAACACCAGATGCTGAAGGGGCTGTCATCTCCCCAATGTATATCCAAGGCTCCCTTATCAAATATTAATTGACTGTATATGTTTGGGTTGATGTTTGGAATTTCTATTCTATTCCACTGGTCTGTGGGCCTGTTTTTGTGCCAATACCAAATTGTCTTGATTACTGTGGCTTTGTAGTAGAGCTTGAAGTCAGGGAGCGTAATTCCCCCTGTTTTATTCCTTCTTCTCAGGATTGCTTGGGCTATTCGGGGTCTTTTGTGGTTCCATATGAATTTTAGAAATATTTGTTCCAGTTCATTGAAGAAAGCTGTTGGTAGTTTGATAGGGATTGCATTGAATCTGTAGATGGCTTTAGGTAGTATAGCCTTTTTGACAATATTTATTCTTCCTAGCCAAGAGCAAGGGATGAGTTTCCATTTGTTAGTGTCCTCTTTAATTTCTCTTAGGAGTGTCTTGCAGTTTTCAGAGTACAGGTCTTTCACTTCCTTCGTTCAGTTTATTCCTAGGTATTTTATTCTTTTTGATGCAATTGTGAATGGAATTGTTTTTCTGATTCCTCTTTCTGTTAGTTCATCGTTAGTGTATAGGAAAGCAACAGATTTCTGTGTGTTAATTTTGTATCCTACAACTTTGATGAATTCAGATATTAGTTCTAGTAGTTTGGGAGTAGAGTGTTTAGGGTATTTTATGTACAATATCATGTCATCTGCAAATAGTGACAATTTGACTTCTTTACCAATCTGGATGAGTTGTATGTCTTTGTTTTGTCTGATTGCCATGGCCAGGACCTCCAGTAGTATGTTGAATAACAGTGGAGAGAGTGGGCATCCCTGTCTTGTTCCCGATCTTAGATGAAAAGCTTTTAGCTTCTCGCTGTTAAGTATGATGTTAGCTGTGGGTTTGTCATATATGGCCTTTATGATGTTGAGGTACTTGCCCTCTGTACCCATTTTGTTGAGAGTTTTAATCATGAATGGATGTTGAAGTTGTCAAACGCTTTTTCAGCATCTGTGGACATGATCATGTGGTTTTTTTTCTTTTTATTGATGTGCCGGATGATGTTGAAAGATTTTCGAATGTTGTTCCATCCTTGCATCCCTGGGATGAATCCCACTTGATAATGGTATATGATTCTTTTGATGTATTTTTGAATTCGGTTTGCTAATATTTTGTTGAGTATTTTTGCATCCATGTTCATCAGGGATATTGGTCTGTAATTTTATTTTTTGGTGAGGTCTTTGCCCGGTTTTGGTTTTAGAGTGCTGCTGGCTTCATAGAATGAGTTTGGAAGTATTCCCTCCTCTTGATATTTTTTGGAAAACTTTAAGGGGAATGCGTGTTATTTCTTCTCTATATGTCTGGTAGAATTCAGAGGTGAATCCATCTGGTCCAGGGGTTTTGTTCTTGGGTAGTTTTTTGATTACAGCTTCAATTTCATTGCTGGTGATTGGTCTGTTTAGTTTTTCTGTTTCTTGTTTGGTCAGTTTTGGAAGGTTGTACTTTTCTAAGAAGTTGTCCATTTCTTCTAGGTTTTCCAGCTTGCTAGCATATAGATTCTCATAGTATTCTCTTATAATTTTTTGTATTTCTGTGGGGTCCATCATTATTTTTCTTTTCTAATTTCTGATTCTGTTTATGTGTGTAGATTCTCTTTTTCTCTTAATGAGTCTGGCTAGGGGTTTATCTATTTTGTTTATTTTTTCAAAGAACCAGCTTTTGGTTTAATTGATTTTTTCTATTGTTTTATTCTTCTCAATTTTATTTATTTCTTCTCTGATCTTTATTATGTCCCTCCTTCTGGTGACTTTGGGTCTCATTTGTTCTTCTTTTTCCAATTTCAGTAATTGTGTCTTTAGACTATTCATTTGGGAATGTTCTTCTTTCTTTAGATAGGCCTGGATTACAAAATACTTTCCTCTTAGAACTGCCTTTGCTGTGTCCCACAGAAGCTGTGGCTTTGTGTTGTTGTTGTCATTTGTCTCCATATACTCTTTGATTTCTGTTTTGATTTGGTCATTGACCCATTGATTAGTTAGGAGAATGTTGTTAAGTCTCCATGTATTTGTGAGCCTTTTTGTTTTCTTTCTAAAGTTTAATTCTAGTTTGATACCTTTATGATCTGAGAAGTTGGTTGGTAGAATTTCAGTATTTTCGACTTTACTGAGATTCTTTTTGTGGCCTAGTATGTGGTCTATTCTGGAAAATGTTCCATGTGCACTTGAGAAGAATGTGTATCCTGTTGCCTTTGGGTGTAGAGTTCTGTAGATGTCTGTTAGGTCTATCTGTTCTAGTGTGTTGTTTAGTGCCTCTGTGTCTTTACTTATTTTCTGTCTGCTTCATCTGTCCCTTGGAGTGAGTGGTGTATTGAAGTCACCTAAAATGAATGCATTGCTGTCTATTTCCTCCTTTAATTCTGTTAGTATTTGTTTCACATATGCTGGCGTTCCTGTGTTGGGTGTGTATATAATTAAAATGGTTATATTCTCTTGCTGGACTGACCCCTTTATCATATGTAATGTCCTTTATCTCTTGCTACTTTCTTCGTTTTGAAGTCTATTTTGTCTGATACAAGTACTGCAACACCTGCTTTTTTCTCCTTGTTGTTTGCATGAAATATCTTTTTCCATTCCTTCACTTTTAGTCTGGGGATATCTTTGGGTTTGAAGTGAATTTCTTGTAGGCAGCATATAGATGGGTCTTGCATTTTTAACCGTTCTGTTACTCTGTGTCTTTTGATTGGTGCATTCAGTTCATTTACATTTAGGGTGATTATCAATAGATATGTACTTATTGCCATTGCTGGCTTTAGATTCGTGGTTACCAAAGGCTCAGGGGTTGCTTCTTAACTATCTAACAATCTAACTTAACTTTCTTGTTAAGTTATTGTAAACACAGTCTGATGTTTCTTTATTTCTCTCCCTTCTTATTCTTCCTCCTCCATTCTTTATATACTAGGTGTTTTATTCTTTACCTTTAGTTAGTATTTGGATGGTCTGCTTTCTTTGCTATAATTTTATTTTCTCTGGTGACAGCTTTTTAGCCTTAGGAGTGCTTCCCTCTAGAGCAGTTCCTTTGTCCTTTAGAGGTGGTTTATGGGAAGCAAATTCTCTCAGCTTTTGTTGTCTGGAAATTGTTTAATCCCTCCATCATATTTAAATGATAATCGTGCTGGATAAAGTATTCTTGGCTAGAGGCCCTTCTGTTTCATTGTGTTTAATATGTCATGCCATTCTCTTCTAGCCTGTAAGGTTCCTGTTGAGAAGTCTGATGTTAGTCTGATGGGTTTTCCTTTGAAGGTGATCTTTTTTCTTTCTTTAGCTGCCTTTAATACTCTGTCCTTATCTTTGATCTTTGCCATTTTAATTATTATGTGTCTTGGTGTTGTCTTCCTGGGGTCCCTTGTGTTGGGAGATCTGTGAGCTTCCATGGACGGTGAGACTATTTCCTTCCCCAGCATGGGGAAGTTTTCAGCAATTATTTCTTCAAAGACACTTTCTATCCCCTTTTCTCTCTCTTCTTCCTCTGGTACTCCTATAATGCGAATATTGTTCCATTTGGATTGGTCATAATTCTCTTAATATTCTTTCATTCCTAGAAATCCTTTTATCTGTCTCTCCCTCACCTGCTGTGTTCCTGTTCTCTGATTTCTATTACATTAACAGTCTCTTGCATCTCGTTCAGTCTTCTGCTGAGCCCTTCGATGGCTTTTCTCATTTTGCATTGTCTTTCCTGACTTCCCTCACTTCCTCCCTTAGCTCTTGCATATTTCTCTGTAGATCCATCAGCATGGTCATGACTTTTATTCTGAATTCTTTTTCAGTAAGATTCTGCATTTCCATCCCTTCAGGTTCCTTCTCAGGCATTGTCTGGTATGGTGATTTTTGTCTGTATCATATTCCTCTGTCTTGTCATGTTGATAGGAGTGGTTGCTGGTATGTGCCATGTATGTCAGCTGGGCTCTTTAGGACTTTAAAAAAAAAACCACAAAAAAACCAGAACAACAAACAAACAAACAAAAAAAGAAGGAAGAGAAAGAAGAAAAAAGAAAAGAAAGAAAAAGGAAAGGGAAAAAGAAAAAGAAAAGAAAAAAGAAAAAGCCCACCTGGAGTGGATTCTCTAAGCATGCTGTAGGTGTCGCTTTGCTCCACTAATCCGCAGCCTTGGCCGCACTGCTGTTTGTAGCTCTGGCCAGGGCAGGAACAAATGGAAGGCTATTGTTTTCTGTATAAAGTTCCAGCGTGGCTGCTCCCTTCTCTCAGTCACCAGCAAAGGGGTCTGACGTTCCCCAGGACTTCCAGCCTGCAGGGCTGAGCCCCCCAGGGTGATCGTGTTCCCTCGCTGGGCCCCCCACCTCTCCGAGACCGCTATAAACTGTGTGTGCTTTCCTCTTGTCCCGGGGCGCTGGCTGCACGGTCCTGGCATGTTCCCGGCTCAAAACCAGCACCTTCTGCCTCTCCAATATCCGATGCACCGTGCGATGTGTGTCAGCGCTCCCGGTGCAGACCACCGGGGCTGGTTATTTTGCGGACCTGCTCTTCCACTCCCTCCTGGCTCTGAATCCTCTCCTCCCGCTGGCGACTGGGCTGGGTGAGTGCTCGGGTGCCACCGGGTCGCAGCTCCGCATCTTACCCACCTCCCGGGGTGCCGAGTCCTCTCAGGTGTGGCTGCATGCGCTACGCTTTCCTGTGTGTTCTGGTCTCTCTTTTAGGAATAGTTGTATTTGCTGTATTTTCGTAGATTTATATAGTTTGGGAGGAGATTTCTGCTGCCCTGCTCATGCTGCCATCTTCCCGGAAGCCTGCCAACATCATTCTTAACAGTGAAAAACTGAAAGCTTTTCCTATAAGATTGGGAAAAAGACAAGGATGCCCACTCTCCCCGTTTTTACTCAACATAGTACTGGAAGTCCTAGCCATGGCAATCAGACAACACAAAGAAATAAAAGAAATCCAGACTGGTAAGGAAGAATTTAAACTGTCACTGTTTGCAGATGACATATTGTACATAAAAAAAACTAAAAAATCCACCTGAAAACTACTAGAATAGCTGAATTCAGCAAAGTTGCAGGATACAAAATAGATACACAGAAATCTGTTGCATTCCAGTATACTAATGATGAACTAGCAGAATGAGAAATGAGGAAAACAAAGCCATTCACAATTGCATCAAAAAGAATAATATACCTAGGAATAAACCTAACCAAGGAAGTGAAAGACCTATACACTGAAAACTACAAGGCGCTCATGAGAGAAATTAAAGAAGACACCAATAAACGAAAATACATCCATGCTTATTAATAGGAAGAATTTATATTGTCAAAATGGCCATCCTGCCTAAAGCAAACTACAGAACAATGCAATCCCTATCAAAACACCAACAGCATTCTTCATCGAGGTAGAACAAATATTTCTAAAATTCATATGGAACTGAAAACAGACCTCGAATACTGAAAGCAATCATGAGGAGGAAGAATAAAGCACAAGGTATTACACTCCCCATCTTCAAGCTCAACTACAAAGCCACAGTAATCAAAACAATTTAGTTCTGGCACAAGAACAGACCCATAGATCAATGGAATAGAAGATAGAGCCCAGATATAAACCCAAGAATGTATATCCAATTAATATATGATGAAGGAGCCATGGATGTACAATGGGGATATGACAGCCTCCTCAACAACTGCTGTTGGCAAAACTGGACAGCTACATGTGAGAGAATGAAACTGGATTCCTGTCTAAGTCCATACACAAAAGTAAACTGGAAATGGATCAAAGACCTGAATGTATGTCTTGAAACCATGAAACTCTTAGAAGAAAACATAGGCAAGAGTCTCTTTAATATAAGCATGAGCAACTTTTTCCTGAATGCATCTCCTTGGGCAAAGGAAATAAAAGGAAAAATGAAAAAAATGGGACTAAATCAAACTAAAAAGCTTCTGTACAGCAAACTACACCATCAGTAGAACAAAAGGCATCCTACAGTATGGAAGAATATATTCGTAAATGACATATCCAACAAGAGGTTAACATCCACAATATATGAAGAACTCACATGCCTCAACACCCAAAAACAAAGAACCCGATTAAAAAATAGGCAGAGGTTATGAACAGACAATTCTCCAAGAAGAAATTCAGATGGCCAACAGGCCCATGAAAAGATGCTCCACATTGCCAATTATCAGGAAAATGAAAATTAAAACCACAATGAATCATCACCTCACACCAGTTAGGATGGCCAACATAGAAAAGACTAGGAACAACAAATGCTGGCAAGGATGCAGAGAAAGGGGAACCCTCCTACACTGCTGGTGGGAATGTAAATTAGTTCAACTATTGTGGAAAGCAATATGGAGGTTCCTCAGAAATCTGAAAATAGAAATACCATTTGACCCAGGAATTCCACTCCTAGGAACTTACCCAAAGAAAACAAGTTCTCAGATTGAAAAAAACATATGCACCCTATGTTTATTTCAGCACTATTTACAATAGCCAAGATATGGAAGCAACCTAAGTGTCCATCAGTAAATGAATCGATAAAGAAGAGGTGTACATATACGCAATGGAATACTATTCTGCAAGAGGAGGAAAAGAAATCCTACCATTGGCAACAACATGGATGGAGATAGAGGGTATTATGCTCAGTGAAATAAGCCAGGCAGAGAAAGACAAGTGCCAAATGATTTCCCTCATTTGTGGAGTGTAACAACGAAGCAAAACTGAAGGAGCAAAACAGCAGCCGATTCACAGACTCCAAGAAGCGACTAGCAGTTACCAAAGGGGCGGGATGGGGGAGGATGGGTGGTGAGGGAGGGAGAAGGGGATTGAGGGGCATTATGATTGGTACACATGGTGTGGGGGGGTCATGGGGAAGACAGTGTAGCACAGAGAAGGCACGTAGTGACTCCGTGACATCTTACTACACTGATGGACAGTGACCTCAGTGGGGTTTGTGGGGGGACTTGATAATGTGAGTGAATGTAATAACTATCAAGTTTGTCATGTGAAACCTTCATCAGAGTGTATATAAATTATACCTTTATAAAAAAACAAAAAACAAAAAACAAATTGGCTGACATAGTTCTGAGAAGCCCCAAAGGAAGCTGATGAGACCCAAAAAAATCCGATGGTACAATTTCATTGCAAGTCCAAAGGCAGGAAAAAAACCAATGTCTTAGCTAACATATAGGTAAAGTAAGCAAATTGTCCCTCATTCTGTCTTTTGTTCTATTTAGGCCTTCAATGGATTAGATGACTCCCACTCATACTGGGGAGGGCAATCTGCTTTACTCAGTCTACAGATACAAATGTTAATCTCTTTCAGAAAGACTCTCACGACAAACCCAGAACACTGTTTAATCAAATATCTGGGCACCGTGTGGCCCAGTCAAGTTAACAGATAAAATTAAACATCACAGAGGGTAATCTCTGAAAAGCTGAACACAATACTACGATGGTGACCTATTGGTAAACAGAAGGACAGCATCATTGTCACCTTTACTCTAAAGATTGTGTTTCTACTAATACAGCTGAAGTCTAAAGTATAACTTTTGGAAGCTACATTAATACTATATTATAGTTTCTCAGGATAACATATTTCAGATATTTGACCATCATATTACTCACCATCTTATACTCATAGTTTTAGAAAGATAGATTTAAATCAGATCTTTATAGAAAGTGAGAAACTTTCTTCATGTTGATTTGATTCCATGTGAGATTTTAATAAAAAAGATGAATTTAGATGTAATTTTTTATGAGAATACAGGACATCTTTTCCCCTGCTGCAAGATAATTGTTAATTTTTGTCTAAAATGGAAACTACAGATGCCACAGTAAAACAATATCAAAATCAAAACAAAACAGTGCCTGTGCTAACATTGTGTAGGTTTAAAAATGCTGTGACCATCAAGTCATAACCTCTGCTTTAAGGGGTTTCAGGCCTTGCCACCAAATTTCCTCCTCTCTAAAAAACACAAACAAAACAAGTTGCATTTTTCTCACAGAACAAATGTAAGTTTTGACTCTGTTTAATTAGTCTTTGGTTACAAACCAATAAGTCATTAATGAAAGGAGTAACAGTATCATAGATAGAATAGACCTATGGTAAATTCAATGCTCTTCTTTTTTTTTTTTTTTTTTGCAGGCCTCTTCACTATGGTATCTGATCACCAGATAACACAATTGTTTTCTACTTTTGTTTGAAAGGTTGAACTTAGAATTATCGCTTTTTTTTAACCCTTGGAAAACCAAACAAATCAGCATGCCAAGTTATGTTCAATTTCCTTTAATGACAATATGACTAGACTCCTAGGAACTTAGTTAGTTCAGCATACAGGTGAACATAAAATTAGATTTGACAATTAGGAAATACAACTAATAGAGTAAGAAACTGCTCATTCCTTTAGAACAAAGTAATCATCTAATGACCCAAGTGGGTCCACATTTTAGGCTTACATTCTTCCTCATTCATTAAGTGACATTTGAAGACGTTTAAGGTGTTATAATTAAAAATTTTATTCACTTAAATACCAGAAGCAGCACTAGCATTCTTTATTATTAAATATCTGGTTATCTTGTGATTAAATATCATAATTTACTCTTCCTTCTTTAAAATTGTAATGGCCCCTAGGTTGGAGATTTTCCTTATGTGTACAAATACCTTGAGTAATCAGTGACACACAATAGGTGTTTCATAAATATCTACTGAATTACATGAAACATTAAATGAATTATTTCCTTGGTCCCACACTGCTATTGTAATTGCCTTCTTTCTGTTTCTAATATGCTAAGTCCCTTCTGGTTTCAGGGGCTTTGTGTAAGTTCTTTCTCCTCCTTGAAGCTTTCTTCCTACAGCTTTCCCTTACTTAGTGTGTAGGATTCACATCCTAATAATAGCACTTTCTCACTGAGGCCTTCCCTGAGCACTAAAGGAAAAAGCAGAGGCTTTCTCCTCTAGGCTCTTTTTAATACAGTACTCTATTTTATGTTCTTTGTAGCATATATCAGTTTTATGTTCACTGAAGGTAAAGATTACAGACTCCATTACCTGGAAGAGTGTTTAAGGGAAAATTAGTCATTTGAAATATACTTGCTGGTTGCTTCAAAGACCACTATGTGTCTGACCCTCTGCTCACTGCTGGACAGGCACTGGTGAACAGCTTGCTCTTATGGAATTGACAGTCAGAAAGAAAATAAACAAAAAAGCCATTTCCCACAAATCATTATAAGATTATGAAGAAATGAATATAGTAATACAGTAGAGAATAAAAAGGGAACCTCTTTATATTTCTTGATCAGCAAAGACTTCTCAGGTGGTGACACAAACAAAAACCTTAGGGATGAGACAGCAGCTATATAGAAATGTGGGTGAAGATCTCTATAGGAAGAGGAAAGCACATATGTTAAAGTCAACACAGAAGAAAGCAAGGTGTGACTGAGAAACTGGGTGAGTCCACTGATGTAGGCAAAGGCCAGGTCAGATAGGGGCTTAGATTTAGGAGTTTTATTTTATTGTAAGATCAATAGAAACAACTAAAGATAGGTGTTTGCTTTGCTTTAAAATTCCTGTGTCCACTGCGTAGACAAAAGATTTGAAGAAATAAAGGATAAAAGTGCAGATAGAAACTGCTTCAGGAGTCTGATAGGTGATTTACAGTGATGGCAGCAGAGATGGAGAGAAGAGGCTGGATTTCAGAAACATTTCAGAGATAAAATTGACAGAGCATAATGATTAGCTCTGAGATAATCACAGATGATTATGTTGCCATGTAATTTGTCATCTAAATGGGACACTCTTGAAAGGAAAATGAGGTAGCATTAGTAATTATGCCTGGACAAAAGGGATTGTTCAAGAAAAACAGGAGGTATGGTCATCCTCATATTGTTAAAATATTTGGTGAGCGATAATGTTTTTCATTAAAATGTAGGCAATTCAGGAAGGGAAAAGGTAATGAGAGTTGGGCTAAAAGGCTTTGTCTGGGCAATCAAGACAGAAAGATCTGAATGTGCAAAAACACTGAGATGGAAACACATGACAGGCTTTGGACCTGTCAGATGGTTCGGCTATAACGGAAACTTGACCAGGTTATGAAATATATGAGTACTGTTCATCATATGCTATCACAAATTATTAGTCTGTGGGAGTACAGTTTTGTTACATTTGCCTAGCATACTCTATGTCTGAAAATAACATTAAAAAACTAGTATAGTTTTCTAGTTGCTAAAATGAACAATTTAAATTCCAATTGTTTAATCTCCCAATAGTTCTAAAATGAACCATGATGCCTTAATTATAAATGGAAACACTTTAAAGATTTTATTTTGCTGAGTTGCTCTTTAGAAACAAAAGGACTCGCAGCAAACCTGATTCATATGCTAGTAACAATCAGAATAGAAAATATTTATGAGTTTTTGACATAACTTAAATTTAAAAGCCAAGGAGACTCAGAAAATCTTTACATTTATCTCAGATTGGATCTAAAAGTCTATTTTTATCAATTCTTGGCATTATTTGTAGTGAAATACAAAGTCAGGATTACTGATGTAAGTGGGCCATCAGATTTAGGAAAACCTCTATATCACATAACTTTGAATACAGATTACCAGGCAGGTGACTGTTAATTCGAGTTTGGTAAAGTTTGATAGGGTTTTCAATGACTGGTCCAAGACAAAAATTACTGAGGTTAATCTTTACAGAGAATCTGTTCACTGCAGCTTTCACGTTAAAGTCAGATAAAAAATTCATATCCATAGCAAGTACAGTAAATGGAGTTTTTCCCATAGATTAGAAAATATAATTATTAAGAACTGTTTCTGTTCAAAAAATTGTTTTTATGTAAGAGCCCTGATACAGCAAGCCTTATTTATTTTTTTATGCTTTACCTTCTTACATTTTGATCATTGTTTAAATGTATAACAGTATACACATCTGCTGCCCTGATAGATGGTAACTTTTGCTGATATAGTACAGCTAATGAAAAAGATGGCACAAACACTTAAAAGATACATGAAGATTTATGAATCAGTAAGAAAGCTTGAAATGCTAAGTTCTTAAAAAAAGAAGAAGATAATGATAGTGGGCTAATCTGAGACAAATATTTCCATTTAATTTCATCTTATGAAATGGAAATTTACATTATGCTTAGAGGATTGTGGTTCCAAATGTTTCCACTTTTTCTTTTCTGTTTGGAACCTTCTAGTACCACTATATGACTAAATAGGAAAATGCAGAGGGTATTTTCCAAAATAATTTGGGGCAGACTTCTTAATAATTTTTTGAACTTTTTACTGCATAATAAGGTATTGAAAGGTGAATGGACCAATAGTAAGTGTAGAGCTAGATGACTTTTCATAAACTGAACAGACCCACGTGAACAGCCCCCAGGTCAAGCAAACAGTACCAGCGCTCATATGCAGGCAATCCCATCACAAAGGTTATCTGCTTTTTAACTTTAATATAATGAAATTTTTCTTTTTTGTTTGAATTATATGCCAATGGATTATCAAAGCATGAACTCTCTTGAATATGACTTCCTTCATCCAATTTGTATTTGTGAGATCTTATCAGTGAAGGCAGTCATGGCATGCTTATTCTTGTCATATATTTCTATTCCATGCATGAATATACCATACTTTTTAAACCATTCTACTGCTATTAGCAATATGAGTAGTTTCAGGTTCTAGCTATTATATACAGTGCTTATGTGAATGTTCTAACATATGTATTTAGTAAACATATGTACACATTTCTGTGAGTGTGTACTTAGAAGTGGAATTGCTGGGGGATTCTTATGAAAATGATCATTTCCAGTAAATGGTGCCAAACAGGTATTCAGTCATCTTATCAATATATGTTCCCACACTTTACCAACATTTGGCACTGCCTTTTGTTTCATTTAGTGGTAATGGTAGTGTATTGTAGTTACATTTTGCAATTTCTTGAAAATGAATGAATTTAAACAACTTTACTTATATTCTGGCCATACGAATGTTTTTTTTTTAAGTGCTTGTCCAAATCTTTTACTTCATTTTCTACTGGATTTCTCTTTTTCTTACTGATTTCCAGAGTTTCTTTATATATACTTTGGCAAGTCATTAGCAAATACACGTGTTGCAGATATCGGATCTCACTTAGTGGGTTGCCTATTCACACTCTTACTAAAAGGAGCTGAACTTAATGTAGTCTAATTTATTTAATATGGAAAACCAACTTACCTAATGCTCTATCAAAAGACCACAGTCACTCCTATCTTAAGGTGACTGTATGTATATATGGTGATCTGATTCCATACTCTCTATTCTTTACTATTGGCATTTCTTCCATTATGTATGGCAGAGTAGTAGGAGTTACAGAATTTTTAACATTTTTTTCCCCACTGGAATGTAAAGACCAAAAGCACTTAGGAAATAGTTTTCTCAAATATTACTTTAATTATAAAAATTGTTTCCAAATACATAAACATCTATAAATAGATTTTGTATTATTTTTACAAAATATATTTTGATTTTTACTATAATTAAAATAAACACTATAATATTGCAATGAATCCATTGCAATTTATTTAATGAAAAAGGTAACATATTTTGGATATCGTTTTATTTATATAAATCACATGATTTGATATATAGATACAGTATAAATAGAAATTTTTTTAGTAGACTTTTCTCCCTTTACAAATTCAAGTATTCAAGTGTATCTAATTATTTAGCTTATGCAAACTGAAATCTAATGAGAAAGTTTTATCTTCAGGGCTATCATACATGGGTTGCTAGTAGTAACTTAATATATTTAGAAGAAATTAGTATGATTTGAGTGAGGTTCAATTCGCGGTCCTTTCTTAGTGTTTTCTCAAGGGCTTCTGGTTTGTTGTCCTGCTTAAGCGAGTGTCACTCACATTAAACAACACTGTGCACAGTGTGGAATAGATATCAATCATTCTCTTGCAGGCAGATAGTAAGTTATGCCTGTATGATTTTATTACTATCCTTGTTTCTGAAATGAAAGCATACCTTCATCATAAATGAAAATCTCAGTTATAATTATTTCCAGTCTCTTTACTGTTCTACTAATATATTTGATTCCCCTATGCTATTATACAACTTAGCTTGCCGTAGCTTTGTACCAAGTTTTGATAACTGATAACTCTTCTTACTTTCCTCCCTTTTACATTTTTTCATTACTCTCAAACTTTTACTGAATATAAGAACCCTCATATAATAAAAGCATTTCTCAACTTCCAAAATTATTTTTAAAAATTCTGTGTGGAATTACTTCAAATTATATGTAAGTTCCCAAATTTTGACATGTATATTTATATGATATTAAGACTTCCTATTCTGAATCATGATATGTTAATATAGTTGAACAAATCTCACTTATACTTTTGTAATGGTTTTATTATTTTTATATAGCTCTTATAACTTTCTTGTTAAATACATTCCTAGTTATTTTAAATTATTTTAAATTATTGTTACTATATAGGTTTTTAATTAATTTATAGTGGAAATGCTAATAAACAGAAAACCTGGATTTGAATCTATAGCTTATTAATTAGGAAAATATCAATATTTTAAAATTAATTGTGTAATAGTTATTTTTAAAACTCTTACACTTTCTGGGAAGGCCATCATATCATTCCTTATCTATTTTTTTATGCTTTACCTTCTTACATTTTGATCATTTTAAAATGTGTAACAGTATACACATCTGCTGCCCTGATAGATGGTAACTTTTGCTGATATAGTACAGCTAGTGATCATTATGGAATCAAAAGGAATGAAAAGTAGTGCTTCAAAATTTCTTAAAATTATGCACAAAGCCCATAAGGAATGATGCTAGCTGTAAAGTGGTGGTGTTATGTTTTATAGACTAGATTATGAGAAGAAACTATTTAGAAATTTGCAAGTTATTCAGGTTATATTAATAATGGGCTTTAAAGTGCTCTCTTTATTGTGTTTTTTCAGTGTAGCATACAAATTATTTATTATGTCTGAAAATTGAGCAAAATGTGTGTATGTGTGCAAGACTCTTCTTTTTCCACAATCCCATATATTGTCTATTATTATTTCATTTCCTTTCAAAAGTTATATAAATTGAATAGATAAGGAATAACATTTTCAGAAGAAAAATATTTAATGTCATTTGGAGAAATTGCAGTCTCTTTGGAAATGGCTAGGAATGAACATAAAGTAACATAAAAATTATAAAAGTATGTTAATGTTTATAGTGTATAAAAAGACAGATACCTACTGCATTAAAATGTAGATCCACACAAGTGGAAATATTTTTAAAGTTACCACTTTTCCCCACACTCTCTTTGTTTAAGTAATGGAGACATAATGTAATCTGGACAAATGAACATGGCTTAGAATCTGACAGATTTGAGTCTATTTCTGCCTCACCATTGCTGGACTGTAATACCTTTGGAAATTTCCTTAATCTTTCTCAGTTTATTCCCTATCTATAAAAGGGAAGATAATAACATCTACCTCTGAAGGCTGCTCAGAAAACTGAATGAGATAAGATGATAAAATGGGTGTTAAGTGAAAACATCTAGAAGATCATTAGGTATGTTTTCCCATTAAGGAACAAAAAGGAAACATGTCTTAAAAGTATAGTCCATTCTACTATAATGCTTATTTTGTGAATGTAAATTTATCCCAACACTTGGGAACAATTTGACCGTACAACTAATTTTGAGCTTGTTTATACAGAATTTCATCCATGAGAAACAGTATGTGAATGCATAAAAGTGAACCCAGCTGAACCAAGTAATACAGAAATAACATCTCCTATCCCAACTCGCTATGTGGGTGTGCATTCACAGGTGTATGTGTGTGTGTGTGTGTGTCTGTGTGTGACATGAGGCACACCCATCCAGACTTGGTTATGAATTTCTATCTTGATCTCAGTTAACCTCCTTCTACCACTTATCTATAGTCTAACTTATCACAAGGTGTAACCCTTCTTCATATGACTTGTTCCACAAGCAAGCTTTAGGTCTTTTCCAAGGTTAAGTGCTATATTCATTGTAGTATCAGTGCATTTCTAATAATTTCACATGAATAAAACTGTTGATGTTTTTATTGTGTCCCATATTTCCTTTTTTAATGTGTGTCTTAGTCCTTTCAGGGTGTTATAATAAAATACCACAGAATGGATAGCTTATAAGTGAAAGAAATATATTTCTGACAGTTCTGGAAGGTGGAAATCTAAAACCAGGGTGCCAGTATGGTCTGGTTCTGGTGATGGCTGTCTTCCTGGTTGTAGACTGCCATTTATTGCTGGGTCCTCACATGGTAGGGGACAAGGGAACAATCTCAGGCCTCTTTGACAAATGCACTAAACCTTCTAACAAGAGTTGCCAAACCATCTTCCAAAGGTCCCTTCTCCTAATATCATCATACCTGGGGATTAGGATTTCAACATATGAATTTTGGAGGACAAAACATTCAAATTATAGTAATATGTCAGTGACAAAGTTTTTGAGTGTTCTATCTCTAGCCCCATTTTTTCCATAAGGTTTTTATTGTGCTATTTTGCATAGTACAATAATTTTTAGAATGCATATGTCATGTTATATGATAGTAATGGCCCACAGCTATTATATATACTCTTAATATTGAATGTTTTTCAGATTTCTCCAATCTTTATATAGTTCATTATTTTTTCACTGAGGAAACATATCATGAAGTCATGAGCAGCTTAAGTTTAGGGAGTTAGGAGATTGGTTTATCTATACATTTCTTGAATAATCCTCAAGTAGAAACTTGTAAATAATAAGACAGTTCTGATAGAGTATGATACTCAACTATTTTGAATGTTGAACACACAGAAACAACTTCAATAGATAGATGTCTATGCTGATTAAGCTTCGTGCATCCAAAATGTAGCAGATAACACAGTAGGTGCATAAATGCACTGCTCATGCCCTATAAAGAAAAGACTTGCTAACCAGCTGTGAAAAAGGTGGTCAGCAAATGGCCTTTTAACTGTCAGCTATTTTAGGGTCAGCCACAGATGCAGAAAACTTGGAACAGAGGTCACACCCTTCCCAAAGCAGCCCATGTCTGTTGAATAAGCAAGATGATATTCACCATTATGAGGCAATGTGATGGCAAATACATATTCCAGAATTTCCTGCAGGATTGACTTTCTCAGAACTGTATTGTAGCTTGATTTTTTCTCTGCCCAGTCCTGCTTCTTCCTTTCCTTCATTGGTGTTAATCAACAATAAACATTTTTTACACCACCATTCCATCACAGCCTGAGATTCAACCTACAACAGATTATTCTTCACTTGAGATCAACACTTCTTTAGCAGAATATTATCTTATGTAACTCACTAAATGAATGCATGTAGTAATTCATCTCAAAATAAGGTAGGTTAATAGAACCAGACAGTTCTCTTTGTTTAACAGATAGGTAGGTCCATTTTCAAGTATTCAGAATGATTCAGACATGCCATATAATAACTTGCTTATAATGTGGAAGACTTTACATTATTAATTTTTCCATTTTCCTATTTGTTGTTGTCAGTAGTATTGAAACTGCAAGTTTGATATGGATCATAAAACTTTCCAAGAAAACCAATCTGGTATATCTATCTGTACAACTTAAACACAAGATCAAATGAAGAATGCCTCCTGATTTGAGTATCTTAAACAAGAAAGTAGAACAATTGTTAGAGAATGCTTGAGGCTAAGGATGTGTATTAGGAAATGTTTATACAACAAACCAAGATAATTTTGCCATTAGTTTCAAAATTCTTTTTTTTTTTTTGCATTCTGACAAATATAAGAAATGTTTCTTCTTTCAACTAAAAATGTCTGCAGATCAGTTTCCTTCTTGTTTTCAAGCAAGCCTGATTCCTGGTGGAAAACTTTCTATGAAACGTAACTATTTTCCTATTACTGGCTTTTCTTTAAAATGAGTTTTTATCTTATCATTCATCTTCTAAGTGAGGCAGACAAGTAAATCAGTAATAAGTGTTATGATAAATTTTTCTATTAGGTAGCATAGAAAGATAGTGGAGAAAAATAGTGAGACTGGTATGTTGAATAAACATGACATGTGGATTGTCATCAAAATGCAATTTGATTTTCTCCCACCATCCCATTACATTTTATTCAGTGGGGGTAATCTTAGTTACAATTTGATCTCAACTCTGACAAGCCCATAACTTTGCTCTCTCGTAGGTAACAGACAGTCCTACCATCACATTAAGTCAGAAACACTCTCAATTTAATTAGAATGCCTAGCCCTGCGTAATAATTAAAACCCAAAACCTGACCAAATATATTTATTCCATTCCCCTTCTTGGGCCTGTTTCAGGCTAGAAGCCTGCTGTGGGAAAGGGGGTATATAGCTGCTTTTTCTGTTTCTTGCCTTGCTTCTCCCAGCTTTCTAAGTCCCTCCAGTGCTAGCAAGAGAGATGGGGGAGCTTTATGGGGCACCAAATTTCTCATTCCTATGGTGAACAACACCTCATCAGGGTCCTGTGGGGGGGTCCATATTATAGATTTTTTTTCATGGAAGCTTCTGTAACATCTGCTGGAGCTCTTCATACATTTTCCAGCTACTGGGTAAGTATGGTAAATCACTCTGGTTAGGCCAAACAGCCCTGATGGCTGCTGCCAGCCAATCCAGAGGTACTCAATTCCTTGAGGTGTGACGGCCACTTTGCAATCACTGCAGGAGAGGAAATAAGTTGTCAGGGAAGCCAGTCTATTCATTTCAGAAACAAACATAACAATGTTTTCCACCCCTTATCCCAGAGACATAAAAGCCATGTAGGCAAAGGTTCCCATGTCTTCTACTGATACCAGATTTTCATGTCCACCAGCTCATCCTGGGTATGCTCCACAACCTGGGGAGGAGGCGGCTCCTCCCCCTGAGGAGCCCACAGTCGTTGTGTTTTTACTTTCTTAATTATAACCGGGTGGGCCTTTAATACATGAGAGGATGGTCCCTTGGGTGGTGGCCTCAGCAACAGATTGGCCCTTGGCCACACCCCCTCACCCAATCCTGACATCTCCTCTACCATCTCTGTAGCTGAAGGCATCGCTCTTTCCTCTCCCTCCCCCAGGACCTCCTGCACGGACTCTCCTGCTGTCCCCCACTTGCTGCTGCTAAGGAATATTCCAGGAGTTCAACCCATCTTCTCAATAGATGTCTCTTTTCCTCTCTCTCTCCTTGATAACATTTCTACTATCTCGGAAATAAAAGATCCTACAATGCCAGCTGCTACATGGCCATTCAGGGCCCCTAAACAGTCTTGTATTTCACGGAGGGCTAATTCTGCAGCTTCCAGTGTCTCCACCCTTCCCACTTCTAAAGAAGGCCCCACTCCTCTAGGAGGTGCATTACCCTAGACCAATTCCCCACTAGGGGCTCCCCAATTGGAAGCCCCACAGATAGGCAGTTCCCAAGTGAAGCTGCACCCTTAACTGCTGAAGCCACTGGGGCCTCCTGATCATCCACAGGGGGCATCTGGGCACCTCTCCACCATCTCTAGAGGCAGCCCACCCAAGGGTTGCACCCACGTAGAAATATTTTGGGTTCAGAGGGCCTGCTGACCACTGCCAGATGTAACTGCAGGGGAAATATACCAAGGCAAAATGTCTTTGAAACCAAAATCAGTCAAAAGGAAAAATAAAGTGGGAGAAACCCATTTATTTCTTACAAGCAGTCATTCAACATCTCTCTCGACCTGTCTATAGAAGAAAAGAGAGCTCCACCCAACCTCTCTGGTGCACATAAGCCCTCATTCATCCATGTAATTACCTACTGATATGGAGATGGACTACTTCTCTCCACGTTTTGGAAACACCTATTGATATGGAGATTCACTAAAGCCAGGAAAAGAGATTCTGGAAATATTGCAATTTTACCCACAGCTGTCTTACAATAATGGATAACAACCATGTATACTGACTTGATAGAATATACAGTGAAAAAATTTATTGCAAATCGGAAATGAATGTAAAGTCAGACTGTATACTCTACTAGAAAATAACATATCAGATATCATAACAAAGCTCAGTCACAAATGCATTACAGAATTAGCATTTCTTCCACATTTCCCACAGAACTTTGGAATGTCTGTCATCATAACAATGTGTTAAGAATGAACAACAATGTAGAAAACTTTTACAACATACACATCCTAGTATTTGGAAAACTGGCACCTCTCCTAATAAATGGAGAAATTCATAATTAATTTTATTAATTTTTCATGTTTTATCATGTCTTTTAATGTCCCTCATTTTTTTATTAAGGTATTATTGATATACACTCTTATGAAAGTTTCACATGGAAAAACAATGTGGTCACTACATTTACCCATATTATCAAGTCCCCACTCATACCCCAATGCAGTCAAGATCCATCACTGTAGTAAGAGGCCACAGATTCACTGTTTGCCTTCTCTGTGCTACACTGTTTTCCCCATGATCCCCCACACCATGTCTACTAAACAAAATACCCCTCGATCCCCTTCTCCCACCCTCCCCACCGGCCCTCCCACACCCTTCCCGTTTGATAACCAATAGTTCCTTCTTGGAGTCTCTGAGTCTGCTACTATTTTGTTCCTTCAGTTTTGCTTCCTTGTTATACCCCACAAGTGAGGGAAATCATTTGAAACTTGTCTTTCTCTGCCTGGCTTATTTCACTGAGCATAATACCCTCTAGCGCCATCCATGTTGTTGCAAATGGTAGGATTTGTTTTCCTCTTATGGCTGAATAATATTCCATTGTGTATATACACTACATCTTCTTTATCCATTCATCTACTGATGGACACTTAGGTTGCTTCCATTTCTTGGCTATTGTAAATAGTGCTGCAATAAACATAGGGGTACATGTCTTTTTCAAACTGTGCTGCTGCATTCTTAGGGTAAATTCCTAGGAGTGGAATTCCTGGGTCAAATGGTATTTCTACTTTGAGTTTTTTGAGGAACCTCCATACTGTTTTCCACAATGGTTGAGCTAGTTTACATTTCCACCAACAGTGGGAGGGTTCCCCACATCCTCACCAACATTTGTTGTTGTTTGTCTTTTGGATGTTGGCCGTCCTAACTGGTGTGAGGTGATATTTCCTTGTGGTTTTAAGTTGCATTTCTCTGATGATTAGGGATGTGGAGCATCTTTTCATGTGCCTGTTGGCTATTGGAATTTCTTCTTTGAAGAAGTGTCTGTTCAGCTCCTCTGCCCATTTTTTGATTGGCCTATTTGCTTTTTGTTTGTTGAGGTGCATGAGCTCTTTATATATTTTGGATGTCAACCCCGTGTTGGATATGTCATTTATGAATATATTCTCCCATACTGTAGGATGTCTTTTTGTTCTACTGATGATGTCCTTTGCTGTACAGAAGCTTTTTAGTTTTATATAGTCCCACTTGTTCATTTTTGGTTTTGTTTACCTTCCCGGGGAGATATGTTCATGAAGAAGTTGCTTATGGTTATGTCCAAGAGATTTTTGCCTATATTTTTTTCTAAGAGTTTTATTATTTACATTCAGGTCTTTCATCCATTTTGAGTTTACTTTTGTGTATGGGGTTAGACAGTAATCCAGTTTCATTCTCTTAGATGTAGCTGTCCAGTTTTGCCAACACCAGCTGTTGAAGAGGCTGTCATTTCCCCATTGTATATCCATGGCTCCTTTATCATATATTAATTGACCATATATTCTTGGGTTTATATCCAGCTCTCTATTCTGTTCCACTGGTCTATGGGTCTGTTCTTGTGCCAGTACCAAATTGTCTTGATTACTGTGGCATTGTAGTAGAGCTTGAAGTCAGGGAGCATAATTCCCCCTGCTTTATTCTTCCTTCTCAGGATTGCTTTGGATATTCAGGGTGTTTTATTGTTCTATATGAATTTTAGAACTATTTCCTCTAGTTCATTGAAGAATGCTGTTGGTATTTTGATATGTATTGAATCTGTAGATTGCTTTAGGCAGGATAGCCATTTTGACAATATTAATTCTTCCTAGCCAAGAGCATGGGATGAATTTCCATTTATTAGTGTCCTCCTTAATTTCTCTTAAGAGTGTCTTGTAGTTTTCAGTGTATAGGTCTTTCACTTTCTTGGTTAGGTTTATTCCTAGGTATTTTATTCTTTTGGATGCAGTTGTGAATGGAATTGTTTTCCTGATTTCTCTTTCTGCTAGTTCACTTTTAGTGTGTAGGAATGTAACAGATTTCTGCATATTAATTTTGTGTCCCAGAACTATGCTGAATTCAGATATTAGATCTAGTAGTTTTGGAGTGGATTCTTTAGGGTTTTTATGTACAATATCATGTCATCTGCAAACAGGGACAGTTTGACTTTTTCCTTGCCAATCTGGATGCCTTTTACTTCTTTGTGTTTTCTGATTGCCGTGGCTAGGACCTCCATAACTAGGTTGAATAAAAGTGGGGAGAGTGGGCAGCCTTGTCTTGTTCCCGATCTTAAAGAAAAGCTTTCAGCTTCTCGCTGTTAAGTATAATGTTGGCTGTGGGTTTGTCATATATGGGCTTTATTATGTTGAGGTACTTGCCCTCTATACCCATTTTGTTGAGGGTTTTTATCATGAATGGATGTTGAATTTTGTCAAATGCTTTTTCAGCATCTATGGAGATGATAATGACGTTTTTGTCCTTTTTGTTGATGTAGTGGATGATGTTGATGGATTTTCGAATGTTGTACCATCCTTGCATCCCTGGGGTGAATCCCACTTGATCAATTTTGCTGTTTTTAAAGTTAATCTTTAAAAGTCAGGTGCTAAGTCTTGATTTGCATAAATTTCATATAAAATAGCTGTTTGTGACAACATTCTTAATCTAGAGGATTAAGCTTTTATATATCATTATGTTTAGCTCAGCAATTCTCATTAAACAAGTAAGCAAATGTAACTTCTCATGACAAACATGTTGTATAAGTTTAAATAAACAAAATTTGACAAAACAAATATCATAACAAATGTGTTTTTATAAATATATAGTTTCAAAGTTACTAGTTATTAATTTTTGAAAATTTACTGCTGAAACATTCAGTGTCACAGGAAAACATTTGTTCTTTTCAACAAAATAGAAACTATATGATGACAGGCCATAAAAAGTACACATTTTTGATAATTTATGCAAATATTTGCTGACCTTTAAAAATACTTCAGTATAAATCACTAGGACAAAGCTAGTGCTTCGCCTTCTAAGAACTTTTGTCAACAACTTTACAGAATCTGTTAAGAGCTGCTGAAACTTGCTGCCAATGATTTAACTATAATTTTCATGATGACACACTAAATAATTTGGAGTTCATAATTATTTTTACAAATAGAAATGAGAACATATATAAGATCATCCTAATTTTTGCTAATAGGGTTTTATACCTAGTTTGAATACTAACCAGAGCCTGGTACCTTCCAGACAATGTAAATATGAAAACAAAAAAGAAGCTAGTTAACCTTGCAATATGGTGAATGTCTTTCTTCACTTATACATTCCCTTATTAATTTTAAAATGTATAATGAATACCCATCATTTTACAAGCTAGCAACACATCTGGCAGTTCAGTTAAATCCCCAAAAACTTTGTCACCTTAAAAAGATGAAGTATGACACTAGGACTAAGCTGAGTTCACGGTCAAAGGAGGAAGTTCTACAGAGAGGACATGTGCTTGGGAAAGAGAAATCACACTGACTGGGAAGAAGAGGGAAGGAAGAAGCAAAATCATGCTGCAAATGCCTAGACAATGGCACTTTATTGGGCAGAAAATTTTAAGTAACTTAGTTCCTATCATGTTTCCTTTTTCATCGAGGCAGCTGATTTATCTCTCAGTAATTTCATAATAAAAATATGGAAAAGATTAGAATTGCAGTTTCAAGTTTTTACCGATCCAGAAGCATCAGAATTCAGATGTTAACATGGCTTAAATATATTTGCTGGTGTGCAAATTACAACAAGGTCACAATACCACGTTAAGAAATAATTATATGCATGTTAGAATAATTTGAGCATTGTCTTTCCAATGAACATCTGATCTCAACAGGTCCCTCTGAGGAGAATATATTCCATTCTGGGTCAAACCTGCCAAGCCTCTCACATCAAAACCTGTGCACCTGCCTCTGGTCTGTCTCCCAGAGACTGCATTTTTAACACATCATCTGCCAGGGGGAAATGATCACATAACAGAAGCTTGCTTCAAATGAAAGATTTCTGCTGAGAGGATTGGGAATTTATGTTGCCAGGTTGGCAGATGATATAGATGCATAAATCTGAAACCTATTCTTTTATGGCATCTGGTTTGGGACACTTTCATTGCCATTTCAACTCTGAATTCTATCCATATATCTGTGCATTTCTTTAAATAAATAAAGATTCAAGCTTTTTTTTTTAATTAAGGAAGTTTTTCAGGCATACTTAAACTAGAATCTCAACCATATGGATTTATAGGATCACTGTGCATGGTAAAATTTTTCTTTTTAACAATACTTGGTTTGGCCTCCACTGCATAGAGCTGTATCACCTTCAGCTTTTGCCATTGCCTGCTACCTGGCTATTCCTCAACATTCTATGACATAAATAAACAGCTGTTGCTAATACAGGCAGTGTCACTTGTTCAAACTAGCTGAAGACCCACCAACAGGAAGGATTAAAATTGAAACACAAAATGTTTTTCAAGGAAATACTATTTCAAGGTATTCAAATATAAAATTAATGAAAATTCATTAAGAAATGACAGTCATTCATATATTTAATACATTCAATCCATAACTCAGAACATATGTTCTGGCAGTAGCTTTAATAAAGTCATACAGTTGTGGTATGGCAGCATTGCTAACTGTCTGCACCGTATGTATTCTGTCCTTTCTTACAGACAGAGGCCATTTCCCTCTCCAGGAAGAAATGAATCTAATGAAAAATATGTTTCCCACCTTCCCTCACAGCTAGATTTGAGCATGTCACTACACCAGCTAATGAAACCTCAACAGAAGTTTGCCAGGGGATTTGGGAAGAGCTTTTCTTTCCTAAAATTCTCCCCACTCCTTCATATACATATTCAGTTGGTTCCTTTCTCTTTCTTTCTGCCTAGAACACAAACATACTGGCTAAAGCTGCAGCAACAATAAATGCAACTCAATCCAAGAGAGACCCTGCCCCATATCTGTGGTGTCCTGTGATAGCACAGAGAGTGAAGCCCACCATAAGACTTCTTGCTCCATGACAGTAAATAAACTGTTCCTTTTTATTCTCTTCTTTTCTTTCCTTTTAATTACTGAGGCATAAATTACACTGAGGCACACAAATCTTACGTGTACATCTTGGTGGCTTTATACACACACACACACACACATATATATGTAAAAAGTGTCTGTGTACACACACACACACCCATATGTATATGTATACGTACTTATATATTTTTACACATGTAATCACTGTCCATATGAAGATATGTGCAATACTCCAGAATTCTCCATCCTGATTGATATCCTTCTTCAAAGGCAACTTCTAACCTCTAAACACAAGTTTCTTTAAAAAACTATTTAGCCTGCTTTACTATTACTTATGACAAGTATAATTTTATAAAAATTTTTTAATAAGCAAATTTCCTTTTGACATAAATTAAGATTGCATTAGATTTCACCTAATATTTTTAAGTTTACCTTTGACAAAAGAATTTTTAATCATACATACATTTCAGCCTCAACTCTCTTTCAAAACTAACTTTTTAAATTCAGGGGACTTAGAAATAATAACTTGTATGGAGAACTGATTAGATATTGTAGTTTTCCCATATTTTGTGATCACATACTTTATAATTTTCTTTACCTCCAAATCTCATTTCCAATATTTTCAATAAATATAAGCAATTTCTAAAAACTATTTTTCTATTTGATACAGAAGTTTTCATTACCAATGTGACAAAATTGTTATGTCCAGATAGATAAACTTAATCACTTTATTAAAAACAAAAACAACAAAGTTTACATGCAGATTGTTTAAATAGTAAATAGACATATGTTTAACTATAACCAACAACCCTATTCATTCCTATTTATCAATCCAACTGAGATCATGTCTAAAAAAAAACCCTTCAATGATCCAAAGATTAAGTAGTTACATCACTAAACTTGTCAACAATTATTAAATAACTTTCACCCTCATCTATGCCTTTTCTAAAAAAGTGAAAATAATTAGGAAATAACTGCATTACATAAATTGTAACATAGCATAAAATATTAATTAGCATTAAATATAGCATTAAAAATAAAAATTATTATAGTATTAAAACCTAATTTTAAGATAATAAAAAATATCATTCAAAATTATATTTAAGTCTTTCACAACACAAAATCCTTATTTTTGGTCACCAAAATAAAATTAATACTGTATCTTGTATGTATTTAGGGTGAGTGATTTAAATTCAAAACATATTAATCTATATAGTTTTTAGGGATTAAGAAAGTTATCCAATTTTTTGTCAATTATCCACAAACTTACATCAGCTGTGTTGTGTTAGTCACTAACCATCTTTCCATGAATAATCTTTATTTCTGCCTTAGATTGTAAATAACCCAAGAGGAAGAAGCTTAATAACTATGCCAAATTCATAGGAGCTAGTCATATTCTGGAGTTGTTAGTAAAATACATATGGCACAAACCAGGACTTTTGCTTTCCTCACCTTGTTTTATTGATCACCTTCTACTTAAACTAAGGACACACTACAAACAACAGAGAGAAAATAAAACCAGTGAAACTCAATTTCCCATTTCATAGGTGAGTTCGTGGATGGAGTGCATACAGAGTAAGAGCTCATTGTGTCTAACTTCAAATTAGAGAGTTAGAAAAAAAGATTTCAGGTGGACTTGAGTCTAATACTGACTCCTGCAGGGTACTGTTAGGTTACAGAGGAATAGTCTGCAAAAACCATGAGTAACAAACAAGTCAGGCAAACCAAACTTTGATGCCTGTGGTTATATCAGCTGGTTTCTTCCAGCAGTGTCACTCTATGGAGACAATAAAGAGTATGAGAAAACTTAGGAGAGACACATCATTTTGAAACTGACAGAACATTTCAGATTAAACTTATTTTATACCCATAAACTAAACCATTTCAAACACCTTTTTAAATGTGTCATTCTTCATGATGTATGACATAATGGATTGGGCCGAAACCTCATGATTGTGAAATCCAAGAATTGTCTGATGTCTTAAATGAAGGTCCTGAAAGGGAAATATTTCCAATGACACTCACCTCCTCTCATAAATGGTATTTGTCTTCTGCTTAATTTTAATCATTTTTTAGTATAGGGTCCTGCACTGATGATTTGGCCATTTATAAGCTAACAGAAGTGACGTACAGATTCAAAAATAGGTTAAAGTTACTGAAACTAGGTAGATATAGAATAATGAATACTGTTTCTCACCTTAAATCGGCTCTTAACAAAAACTTTATGGAGATATTTAACAATTCTGGTCATTATCTAAGGTGTAAAGACACATATGCAAAACTTCTAAAAGGAAATAATTTATTTTTAACAAGTGAATAATTCAATATTCTAAAACAGATCATTTTTCAGTAAAATCAGTAATAATATAGGTGAAGAAATAAATTTCTTGTAAATTACTCAATGGATAAAGCAATTTTCTATCTGTGTTTTACCTAATTTTAAAGTTTCTTTAATTCTTTATATTATTTCAATCAAAGAAAATAAAAGCTATTATGTTGATCTAAAAATGTTTTTGTTATTGTCTATGCCTATACCTATTTTTCTTCCCTAAGTTTATACTATTCTCTTTACATACCCATTTTTATAACAAAATACACTTAACGTGTCACAAAATAGCCATTAATATTTCATTTTTATCATCTGGAAAATATTTCAGTAAAATTACATAGATCCATATTGTTTAATATTGATGTTAACATCTTAGTCCACCCTTCATCTATGAATTAAATTCAACAAAATATAGTATTGATAATAAGCTAAGATTCTATGTGGGAACAAGTTTTCAAAACTATGAACTGACAATTCTTTCACTCAACATGTCTTTTGAGTGCTTACTATTAGTTTCTTTGTTGTTGATAATAGATATAATATTTATAAATTTTTTTGTTCAGGTATTACAGATAATATACTCTTATGAAGGTCTCACATGAGAAAACAATGTGGTTACTGCATTTACCCATATTATCAAATCCCCACTCATACCCCGATTCAGTCACTGTCCATGAGTGTGGTAAGATGACACAGATTCACTGTTTGCCTTCTCTGTGCTACACTTTTCCCCGTGATCCCCCACACCATGTGTACTAAACATAATACCCCACAATCCCCTTCTGCCACCCGCCCCACGCATGCTCCCAAACCCCACCCCTTTGGTAACTGCTAGTTCCTTCTTGGAGACTGAGTCTGCTACTATTTTATGCCTTCAGTTTTGCTTGTTGTTATACTCCACAAATGAGGGAAATCATATGGCACTTGTCTTTCTCCACCTGGCTTATTTCACTGAGCATAATATCCTCCAGCTCCATCCATGTTGTTGCAAATGGTAGGATTTGTTTCCCTTTTATGGCTGAATAGTATTCCATTGTGTATATATATCACCTCTTCTTTATCAATTCATCTACTGATGGACACTTAGGTTGCTTCCATATCTTGGCTATTGTAAAAACTACTGCAATAAACATAGGGGTGCGTATGTCTTTTTGAATCTGAGAAGTTGTATTCTTCGGGTAAATTCCAAGAAGTGGGATTTCCAGGTAAAATGGTATTTCAATTTTTACTTTTTTGAGGAACTTCCATATTGCTTTCCACAATGGTTGAAATAGCTTACATTCCCACCAGCAGTGTATGAGGGTTCCACTTTCTCCGCATCCTCGCCAGCATTTACTGTTCTTAGTCTTTTGGATGCTGGCCATCCTTACAGGGGTGAGGCGATATCTAATTGTGGTTTTAATTTGCATTTCCCTGATGATTAGTGATGTGGAGAATCTTTTCATTTGTTTGTTGGCCATCTAAATTTCTTCTTTGGAGAACAGTCTCTTCATATCCTCTGCCCATTTTTTAACCGGGTTATTTGCTTTTTTGGGTGTAGAGGCATGTAAGTTCTTTATATATTTTGGATGTAAACCCCTTGTAGGATATGTCATTTACAAATTTATTCTCCCATACTGTAGGATGTCTTTTTTTTCTGTTGATGCTCTCCTTTGCTGTACAGAAACTTTCTAGTTTGATACAGTCCCATGAGTTCATTTTTGCTTTTATTTCCCTTGCTTGAGCTGATGAGTTCAGGAAGAAGTTGCTCATGGTCATAATCAGGAGATTTTTGCCTATGTTGTCTTCTAAGAGTTTTATGGTTTCATGATTTACATTCAGGTCCTTGATGCATTTTGTGTACAGGGTTAAACAATAATCCAGTTTCATTCTCTCTTTTTTTTTAATATAATTTATTTTGGTATCATTAATCTACAATTAAATGTGCAATATTATGGTTATTAAACTACCTGTTCATCAGGTCCCCCCACCAACCTCATTACAGTCACTGTCAATGAGCGTAGTGAGATGCTATAGAATCACAACATGTCTTCTCTTCTCTGAGTTGTACAGCCCTCCCCGTGCATCCCAACATTACGGCTGCTAATTGTAATGCCCCTTTTTCCCTCTTATCCCTCCCTTCCCACCCATTTTACCTTTCGTAACTATTAGTCCATTCTTGGGTTCTGTGAGTCTGCTGCTGTTTTGTTCTTTCAGTATTTTTCCTTTGTTCTTATACTCCACATATGAGTGAAATCATTTGATACTTGTCTTTTTCGGCTTGGCTTATTTCACTGAGCATAATACCCTCTAGCTCCATCCATGCTGTTGCAAATGGTAGGATTTTTTTTCTTCTTATGGCTGAATAATATTCCACTGTGTATATGTACCACTTCGTCTTTATCCATTCATCTACTGATGGACAATTAGGTTGCTTCCATTTCCTGGCTATTGTAAATAGTGATGCAATGAACATAAGGGTGCATATGTCTTTTTAAAATTGGGCTGCTGCATTCTTAGGGTAAATTCCTAGGAGTGGAATTCCTGGGTCAAATGGTATTTCTATTTTGAATTTTTTGAGGAACCTCCATTCTGCTTTCCACAATGGTTGAATTAATTTGCAGTCCCACCAGCAGTGTAGGGGGGTTCCCTTTTCTCCACATCCTCGCCAACATTTGTTGTTGTTCGTCTTCTGGATGTTGGCCATCCTTACTGGTGTGAGGTGATAACTCATTGTGGTTTTAATCTGCATTTCTCTGATGATTAGAGATGTGGAGCATCTTTTCATGTGCCTGTTGGCCATTTGAATTTCTTCTTTAGAGAAGTGTCTACTCATGTCCTCTGCCCATTTCTTAATTGGATTATTTGCTTTTTGTTTGTTAAGGTGCATGAGTTCTTTATATATTTTGGATGTCAAACCTTTATAAGATACGTTATTTATGAATATATTCTCCCATACTGTAGGATGTCTTTTTGTTCTACTGATGGTGTACAGAAACTTTTAAGCTTGATATAGTCCCACTTGTTCATTTTTGCTTTTGTTTCCCTTGCCTGGGGAGATATGTTCATGAAGAAGTCGCTCATGTTTATGTCCAAGAGATTTTTGCCTATGTTTTTTTCTAAGAGTTTTATGGTTTCATGACTTACATTCAGGTCTTTGATCCACTTTGAGTTTACCTTTGTGTATGGGGTTAGACAGTAGTCCAGTTTCATTCTCTTACATGTAGCTGTCCAGTTTTTCCAACACCAGCTGCTGAAGAGACTGTCATCTCCCCATTGTATATACAAGGCTCCCTTATCAAATATTAATTGATTGTATATGTTTTGGTTGATGTTTGGATTTTCTATTCTGTTCCACTGGTCTGTGGGTCTGTTTTTGTGCCAATACCAAATTGTCTTGAATACTGTGGCTTTGTAGTATAGCTTGAAGTCAGGGAGCATAATTCCCCCTGTTTTATTCCTCCTTCTCAGGATTGCTTTGGATATTTGGGGTCTTTTGTGGTGCCATGTGAATTTTACAATTATTTGTTCCAGTTCATTGAGGAAAGTTGTTGGTATTTTGATAGGGATTGCATTGAATCTGTAGATTGCTTTAGGTACTATAGCCATTTTGACAATATTTATTCTTCCTAGCCAAGAGCATGGGATGCATTTCCATTTGGTAGTGTCCTCTTTAATTTCTATTAGGAGTGTCTTGTAGTTTTCAGAGTACAGGTCTTTCACTTCCTGCATTAAATTTATTCCTAGGTATTTTATTCTTTTTTATGCAATTATGAATGGAATTGTTTCTCTGATCACTGTTTCTGTTAGTTCATTGTTAGTGTATAGGAAAGCAAAAGATTTCTGTGTGTTTATTTTGTATCCTGCAACTTTGCTGAATTCAGATATTAGTTCTAGTAGTTTTGGAATGGAGTCTTTAGGGTTTTTTATGTACAGTACTATGTTATCTGAAACAGTGAGAATTTGACTTCTTCTTTACCAATCTGGATGCCTTGTATGTCTTTGTTTTGTCCGACTGCTGTGGCTAGGACCTCCAGTACTATATTGAATAACAGTGGATACAGTGGGCATCCCTGTCTTGGTACCGATCTTAGATGAAAAGCTATCAGCGTCTCGCCATTAAGTATTATGTTAGCTGTGGGTTTGTCATATATATATAGCCTTTATGATGTTGAGGTACATGCCGTCTATACCCATTTTGTTGAGAGTTTTAATCATGAATGGATGCTGAATTTTGTCAAATGCTTTTTCAGCATCTATGGAGATGATCATGTGGTTTTGGTCCTTTTTTTTTTTGATGTGTTGGATGATGTTGATGGATTTTCGAATGTTGTACCATCCTTGCATCCCTGGGATGAATCCCACTTAATCATGGTGTATGATCCTCTTGATGTATTTTTGGATTCGGTTTGCTAATAATTTGTTGAGTATTTTTGCATCTATGTTCATCAGGGATATTGGTCTGTAATTTTCTTTTTTGGTGAGGTCTTTGCCCGGTTTTGGTATTAGAGTGCTGCTGGCTTCATAGAATGAGTTTAGAAGTATTCCCTCCTCTTCTATTTATTGGAAAACTTAAGGAGAATGGGTGTTGTTTCTTTTCTATATGTCTGGTAGAATTCAGAGGTGATTCCACCAGGTCTGGGGGTTATGTTCTTGGGTAGTTTTTTGATTACCGATTCAATTTCGTTGCTGGTGATTGGTCTGTTTAGTTTTTCTCTTTTTTGCTTGGTCAGTCTTGGAAGGTTATATTTTTCTAAGAAGATGTCCATTTCTTCTAGGTTTTCCAGCTTTTTAGCCTATAAATTCCGATAATATTCTATTACAATTCTTTGTATTTCTGTGGAGTCCGTTGTGATTTTTCCTTTCTCATTTCTGATTCTGTTTATGTGTGTAGATTCTCTTTTTCTCTTAATGAGTCTGGCTACGGGTTTATATATTTTGTTTATTTTTTCAAAGAACCAGCTCTTGATTTCATTGATTTTTTTCTATTGTTTTATTCTTCTCAATTTTATTTATTTCTTCTCTAATCTTTATTATGTCCCTCCTTCTGGTGACTTTGGGTCTCATTTGTTCTTCTTTTTCCAATTTCAGTTACTGTGTCTTTAGACTATTCATTTGGGAATGTTCTTCCTTCTTTAAATAGGCCTGGATTGCAATGTACTTTCCTCTTAGAACTGCCTTTGCTGCGTCCCACAGAAGTTGTGGCTTTGTGTTGTTGTTGTCATTAGTCTCCATATATTCTTTGATTTCTGTTTTTATTTGGTCGTTAACCCATTGATTAATTAGGAGAGTGTTGTTAAGTCTCCATATATTTGTGAGCCTTTTTGGTTTCTTTCTAAAATTTATTTGTAGTTTTATACCTTGGTGATCTGAGAAGTTGGTTGGTAGGATTTCAATATTTTGAAATTACTGAGGTTCTTTTTGTGGCCAAGTATGTGGTCTATTCAGGCAATTGTTCCATGTGCACTTGAGAAGGATGTGTATCCTGTTGCTTTTGGGTGTAGAGTTCTGTAGATGTCTGTTAGGTCCATCTGTTCTAGTGTGTTGTTCAGTGCCTCTGTGTCTTTACTTATTTTCTGTCTGGTTGATCTGTCCTCTGGAATGAGTGGTGTGTTGAAGTCTCCTAAGATGAATGCATTGCTGTCTATTTCCTCCTTTAATTCTGTTAGTATTTGTCTCACATATGCTGTCACTCCTGTGTTGGGTGCATATATATTTATAATGGTTATATCTTCTTGTTGGACTGACCCCTTTATCATTATGTAATGTCCTTCTTTATCTTTTGCTACTTTCTTCATTTTGAAGTCTATTTTTTCTGATACAAGTACTGCGACACCTGCTCTTTTCTCTTTGATGTTTGCATGAAATATCTTTTTCCATCCTTTCACTTTTAGTCTGTGTGTATCTTTGGATTTGAGGTGAGTTTCTTTTAGGCAGCATATAGATGGGTCTTGCTTTTTTATCCATTCTGTTACTCTGTGTCTTTTGATTAGTGCATTCAGTCCATTTACATTTAGGGTGATTATTGATAGGTATGTACTTATTGCCATTGCTGGCTTTAGATTCGTGGTTACCAAGGGTTCAAGGGTTGCTTCTTTACTATCTAACAATCTAACTTAACTTTCTTGTTAAGTTATTGTAAACACAGTCTGATGTTTCTTTATTTCTCTCCCTTCTTATTCCTCCTCCTCCATTCTTTCTATAATAGGTGTTTTATTCTTTGCCTTTAGTTGGTATTTGGATGGTCTGCTTTCTTTGCTATGATTTTTTTTTCTCTGGTGACATCTTTTTAGCCTTAGGTGTGCTTCCCTCTAGAGCAGTCCATTTAAGATATCCTGTAGTGGTGGTTTATGAGAGGCAAACTCTCTTAACTTTCGTTTATCTGGAAATTGTTTAATCCCTCCATCATATTTAAATGATAATCGTGCTGGATACAATATTCTTGGTTCGAGGCCCTTCTGTTTCATAACGTTAAATATATCATGCCATTCTCTTCTGGCCTGTAAGGTTTCTGTTGAGAAGTCTGATGATAGTCTGATGGGTTTTCCTTTGTAGGTGATCTTTTTTCTCTCTCTAGCTGCCTTTAATACCCTGTCTTTATCTTTGATCTTTGCCATCTTAATTATTATGTGTCTTGGTGTTGTCTTCCTTGGGTCCCTTGTGTTGGGAGATCTATGAGCTTCGGTGGACTGCGAGACTACTTCCTTCCCCAGCGAGGGAAAGTTTTCAGCAATTATTTCTTCAAAGACACTTTCTATCCCTTTTTCTCTCTCTTCTTCCTCTGGTACTCCTATAATGCGAATATTGTTCCGTTTGGATTGGTCACACAGTTCTCTTAATATTCTTTCATTCCTAGAAATCCTTTTATCTCTCTCTGCCTCAGCTGCTCTGTACTCCTGTTCTGTTTTCTATTCCATTAACAGTCTCTTGCATCTCATCCATTCTGCTGTTAAGCCCGTCGATCGCTTGTCTGATTTCTGTATTGTCTTTCCTCAGTTCCCTCACTTCCTCCCTCAGCTCTTGCACATTTCTCTGTAGGTCCATCAGCATGGTAATGACTTTTATTCTAAATTCTTTTTCAGGGAGGCTGTGCATTTCCATCCCTTCAGACTCCCTCTCTGGGGTTGTCTGGTTGATTTTGGTCTGAACCATATTCCTCTGTCTTTTCATGGCTGTATAATTTGGTCACTGATAGTTGCCACGTATGTCAGCTGGGCTCTTTAAGACTTTAAAAAGAGAAGAAAAGAAAAAAGAAAAAAAGAAAAAAAAGAAAAAAAAGAAAGAAAGAAAGAAAGAAAAAGAAAAGAAAAAACAAAAACAAAACAAAACAAAACAAAACAAAAAAAATGCCCACCGGACGTAGATTCTGTGGGAATGCTCTAGGTGGCGCTATTGCCCCACTATTCCACAGCTGTGACTGTGCCGCTCCGCAGGGCCCTTTATCGCTCTGGCAGGGGTGGGAACGAATAGGAGGCTGTTGATCCCAGTGGGAAGGGTTAAGTATGGCTACGCTTCCTCAGTCGCCAGCTAAGGCGTCTGAAACTCCCCAGGACTCCCAGCCTGCTGGGCTGAGTGTGCTGGGGCGATCCGGCTCCTCCGCTGGGCTCCTGTCTCTTTAAGACCGCTGAGGAAAGCGCGCACTTTTTTTTTCCTTCCCGGAGCCGGCTGCAAGCCCCCTGGCGCGTTCCCCGCTCAGATCCTGCCCCTCTGTCTCTCCAATCTCCGCTGCACTGCGCAATGTGGGTCAGCGCTCCCCGCGCAGATCACCGGGGCTGGCTACTTCGCGGGGTGTACTTCCACTCCCTCCCGGCTCGGAATCCTCTCCTCCCGCCGGTGCGCTGGGGTGGGGGAGGGCTCGGGTCCCGCCGGGTCGCGGCTCCGTATCTTACCCGCCTCTTGGGGTGCCGAGTCCTCTCGGGTGTAGCTGCACGCTGTGCGCTTTCCTGTGTATTCTCGTCTCTCTTTTAGGAATAGATGTATTTTCTGTGTTTTCGTTGATAAATATAGTGTTGGGAGGAGATTTCTGCCGCCCTGCTCACACCGCCATCTTCCCGGAAGTCCCCTCCCAAATGTTTTTAAGCAGAGTGTATGGCAGTGTGATGCCAGCATTTTGAACTGGAGGCTCACATGTGATGTATAAGTGCAGACGTAACATGCTTGGATGTTGGAGGGGAAGGAGAGAAAAATAGGATGATTCTTAGCATTCTGGCTGCATGACCATGGGAAAGATGCTGGGTTAAACTCAGCAAAGTAGAAAATAAAACAAGCATATGACTTAATGAAGAAGACAGGTTTTTGTCCTGATTGAGCCTGAAGTTCTGGGAGACAGGTTTAGAATGTCATTTAGCTATACATGTCTGAAATTCAAGAGATATTCTAGTTGTATTTGTAGATATGGGAACTGAATGCACAGGAATCATAAACATTTCTTAGAGAGTTCGTAGTATGGGCATTGGGCAGATTGTTTAGCCCTAAAAATCGCCGACAGTTAAGAACCAAGGAGAGAAGAAAGAATCCCAAAAGGAGAGTGCTCAGAGGCCCAGCTGAAGACAAACGGCATTAACTGTCTCCTTAATGTGAATTTATAGTCTATTCTATTAGAGACCACTTAAATAGTACAGAATTTTTAAAAAGCAAAATTTATGTGAAAGTACACATTTTTAAAAGCTTGTTTCTGTTCTTTTAGCAAACATTTCCCAGTGGAGAGGCAGCTTTCACATTAGGAATCCTGTTTCATTTGATTCTATTCAGATGTTGTCAGTGTGAAGTACATTTATTTTACAAATAATACAAAATGATTAATCCTCTGATACCCATTTTGATAAGTAAACTTTTAAACTCAGGAATTTCTACCTTTGCTTTTTCTAAGGCTGAATTACAAGGACATGCACTTTCTCTCTTAGTAAGAAAAAAAAAAAGTCCCCTCTTAGTTACAAAGTGGGCAACATTACCACCAGCCTCTCCTGCCCGGTTCTGCACCTTTCACTTCCCTGCTCCCCCAGAGGAGCGAACCAAACCTCCAGTTGCATCAGCTGTCCTTGCTGCCACTGTGGGAGCGATTATTAACAAACAAGCCAGCAAGAAACATAGAGCTTGAAAAGGTAAAGAAACAGAGGAAAAGCATAGGAACTGTAAAAAGAAAAACTACCTTTGGGGGAGATAGAGTCCTCGGTAGGGCTCACCTGCTATCAGATGAAAATAGCCAACCGGACGTATTCTCCTCCATAGGAAAAAAAATGTCTTCCCTTTTGTTAAATTGCCTGCAATTTTGCCAACTAGATAATTACATTCAGTGAGCAGGCATATTATATGAGTGTATTAAAGCCTTTGTGAGGATGCTCGAACTAACAGGCTTTTATATTTTTGTGTGTTTGTGAATCAGCTTTTTGTCCTCTTAAACTGTGACTGAGATCAGCGGCAGGAAGGCAGTGAGCATGTGAGCGGGGAAATGAGAGATTGGTAGTGTAAGGACATTCATCACCCAGGGGTCTGGGGCTCCATGTAAGTATCTCAGTTGAAAGCTGGTAGTGAAGTCACTGGGGGTACCTTAGAGCTAAGTACACAGAGAGCCCTGGAAAGCCTGGATGGTTTCCATAAGCAGGGATAAAATTATGCCAAGACTAATCCAGCTACTTTTAAATTGTACCCATGCTTAACCAATTAAATAAAAGAGTTCCTATAACTCACTGACCACACTATGACCAGCCACCCTTTACATTATCCACACAAGACCCCAACCCAAATGCTGGACTAGGCGAAAACCCAATGTCATTATTAATCTCAACTGAATATAGGTTCACAGGTTCAGTAAATATTTTTGTTCTGAACCTGAATCTAACTTATTTTATGTAATTGCTTCAATAAGGGAATGAATTGTTAATTCTAAGCTACCAATCTTCAAACATATTTTGAAACATTGTGCCTTTGTAAACAGAATTGTGACTGCAAGACATATACATAGATATCAAAACGCTAAGGCATGAGGAGATTTGACTGTCATGTTAGACTGTAATATGAAAGTTTTGGAAATAAAAGATTTATAAAATTTCTATGCCAGGTAGCAAGAAACACGGACAAGTTTACAGATTGCTCACATTAAATCAAGAACTACAAAATAAAATCCAGTGAGATGTGTATGAATTCACATTATTTGTCATAAAGTAAAAACTACCATAAAACAAGAAGTTTTTTATGACTCAAAAAGGAAAAGGCAACTAACATTTATTGCATGCCAGGCCTTAGATGGGTTAGTCTCCAACAACCACATTGTGAAAACATTATTAGGCCCATTTTATCCACTATGAAACTGAGACTCAGAGACGTTAAATAATTAGCCCAAGGACACAAAATTGATGGGTACCTGGTTGTAACTCTGGGGAGAAGATATTTTCCCAGTCTGGGGCAAAAAAACCTTTGAAATCAAAGGGAGAAATAAAGTGGGAGAAACCCATTTATTGTTCACAAGCAGTCGTCCACTTCCGCTCGCTCGCATCTCTCGCGACCTGGCTGCAAAAAGGGACCCCACCGAACCCCTCCAGTCGAGATAGGCCCTTGCTCCCCCTTGTTAATTGATACTGATATGGAGATGGACTACTTCTCTCCACCTCTTGGAAACACCTATTGATATGGAGATGAACTAAGGCCAGGCGAGAGATCCTGGAAATATTGAAATTTTACCCACACTGGTAACGCCAGGGCTCACACTCAGGTTTGACTCTCCTCTACACTGGTTTGCAAATTATTGAAGTAAGTTCCTTGTGGTTTGCAATTGTATTGCAAAAGAATTCTTTCTAATGTATTATCAGGGCTTTGTATTTTTTATTATTGAGACATGTTTGAAGATACTTACTACAAAAAATACTGAATATAATGCTTGTGCGTTTTCTAAAGGCTAATGTTCTCATTGTCAACTGGAAGCAAAATGCAAACCAATGTCTTCTTTCTGTCCTGACAATTCCATAAGTAACTGCAGACTTAATAGGTTTCTATCCATAGAGTTCATGTCACAGAGCCATGTTTATATTAAGATGATATTTTAAAAAGATCTTGTTGGTATTTTTTGTAGCCTTGCAGTTGGATATCTGAGACAACATAATGTGCTATATTGTATTCAGTGTGGGGCTCCAGCGTTGTGGATTTGAAAAATCTTCTTTCATTAAACCTTTATTAAGTTTCCATTACACTGAACAATGGGCTTCTAATCGAATGATATGTTCTTTCAATAAATGTTTTCCCTATAGTCTAAAAAATTATTAGTCTTTTAGCATAAAAAGCAGCAGAATCTGTGTCATATGTCTTAGGCTCACAACTCTCTCTTGTGCTCCTTTTCTTTTTTAGTGACAAAGGAAGTTAATTTTTTTTAATTATCTTGAGTTTTTTTTCAACTTGATTTTTGATTTTGATAAGATACAGACAGAGGGTTAAAGCATCATGCTTTTAATCAAGGTAAATGAAATGAGCTCTTCACTGCGCTGGATAAAGTATAAGAAACGTCAAGGACTTGGAGTTGCAAACAGGTGGCCATGGGACCAATTTTACCCATATTTATTGTTTCACTTAAGAATCATTTACCAAGCACCTTCTGTGAGCCTGGTACATATCTAGACCCTGTGATACAGTGGTGCATGGAACAAAGTTTCCCCAAAGGGGCTTATATTTTTAAGAGGAAAAGCCTGTAAAGGAAAAAAAAAACTCCAGGTAATTAAATAATGCAATTTCAGGAAATAGTAATAGTTCTGAAAAATAATGAAGGTGGAGATTGGTCTTGGCAATGGTAGGAAGAAATATTGGTGGTAACCATTTTAGATGCCATGGTTGGAGAAAGACCCTCAGAAGGTGACATTGAAGCAGAGATCTGTGATATATTTTTAAAAATTGAGAGGGCATGAATTCTTCTGGTGACCACCCCTCTTCTTTCCCTTACCCCTTTCCTCCTCCAATTTGTTTGCCTTTCCACAGCAAGTATTGGGGTTCCTGATTCTAGATAGACTCTCTGGTGTGAGTGAAGAGTTGATACTTTGTCCCTTTTAAAACTTTACTTTGTTGGAAACTACATGATCCCTTTTATTTGGCTCTTAGTCATAGGAATAACTGCTTTTACCAGAATGTTGCAGAGAATTTTGGACAAAAGGGTAGTGATCCTTTTCCTTGGAAAGACTAATACAGACATTTCCAATGTGTTAATCAAGAAGAATTACTGTTTTGATGTTATCTTTAGACTGGAGAGGCCCTAATATGCATATTTTTACATAGTCTTACATGTTCTTTCTCTCTCCCTCCCCTACCTCTTTCTTTCATTTTATATAGTTACACAGTCACACTGTGATCCCACCATTAATTCCCCAGTGATCCCACAATTTATTCATTCACTGACTCGTTTATCAACTATCCACTAAAAGACCACTATTATGGCCTCAACCTGTCTTCAGAGAATCTATGAATTTACTGAAATACTTTGAGAAAATGTCTGTGTATGTGCCTACATCCAGTGCTGGAATCCATGGCTCTCAATGACTTCTCCCTGATGTTCCCAGCATGCTCTTGGTTAAGCATGAGTTCTTAAATTCACTGGGACCAGGTGCTGGGGACAGAGTTATGGACAATTCAGATGAGGGCTCTGCCAGCCTGAGACTTAAAGTCTAGTAGGGTAAAGAGAAGGAAGGAGATGATTATGTTTCAGAAACAGACAAACAGGAAATAACAGAATAATTTCATCTACTGCAAAATCTATTAAGAACGTCCTAGATAATACTGCCTTAGAGAGGATGGTCAGGGAATACTTTTCAGGGAAGTCATTCAAACCAAGATTTGAATGGGGAGAATAGGGTCATTTTTAAAAGCCTCGGCTGGGCTAAGATACAGATATTTCTAAACCATGTTCCTCTTCAGGTATTGAACTTAGAGGCTTTATTATACCTTTTTAATATGCCTTTTATTGTTGTAATTACTGTTAGGAACTTTAAAAAATTATTTTGTCAGTTTTTAAAATGTGTTCTTTACTCCTATACCATGAGGGAACTCAGCTAGGTGATTATACATATAATCTTAAACTTAAAAATTCAGTAATTCTAACTTATAAAAGAATAAAAGATGTGCCATGTACCATAAGATAGAATTCTGGACCCCGGGTATTTTGTACCCAGAGATAATTAAAATAGCATGTGTTGATTTGTTATTCTTCATCTGTTCTTTTTAATTCAATTATAATATCACCCAACCACACGGCTAGCAGATATATTTCTTTTCTTTCTTAAGCTTGCATGTATTTAGATGGATATGCTCTCTGGGAGTGACGCTGGGAAGTTAAAATGCTACTTTCTGTGTGGGTTTTAAATTTCCATTATATTTTGAAAGAGGGAATAAATATATTGCTAAATAATGTGTTCTCAAAGACGAGGTGTTGCAGGAAAAGGTCAAGAAACTACCATAGCCTGATTTTAAGGATTTGGATTAATTATTGGTATTTTTTCTAATTCTGCTACTTGAAAGTGGGTGTGAAAAAGAGAGGAGTTTTCAGTGCAATTTTAAAAGACTGAATCTGGTAGCTCCCTGGAGCCCCAATCATCCAATTTCTCATCATTCAAGGTTGTTGATCATTACAGTAGTTCAAGGAGATTTCTAGTGAGTAAGAAATTAAATTCTATTTTTGTCTTACCATTGATTGTGAGGATATTCGACTGCAAAATATTTAATTCCTTATGCCTCCTAACATAATCCCAGAGACTAGAATAATGATGAGATTCATACACTGAAAAGATGTTTAAAAATAATACTACTGCTCAGTAGTTAGTAGTTTCTGGCAGCAAAATGAGAGGAGCTAAAATGTATGTGTAGTTACTGTGTCGGTCTTGTGTGTTTGTATGATTTAAAAGCTTATGGTTTTATGTAAAAGTAGGATTTTCAGTTGAGCACTGATTTGCGGGATATTCCTATACTCTTGTATGTATGCATGGTTCTGCATGAAATGTAAAATTATACGTTAATAAAATATTTTGTGCATAAAAAATTCACGTTTAAGAATACTCAAAATTTCTTATTATCTAGAATGGAAAGGCGAGAAAATTGATTATCAAAAATACCGTAAGCATGAACAAGAAGAGAAATTTCCATTAGATAACTAACTTAAAAAAAAAAAGAAAAAAGCAAGGTATAATATCCTCACTCAGTTAAAAGCTATCTATGGAGTATCTCTTAACATGTCCATTAGCAAGTCCAGACAGCCGCCCTGACCACCATATTTCTCCTTCCTGGTGTCCAGGACACATTGCTGGACTTCACTGATTTTTCTGCTTGCTCACTGGAGACCACTGGCTGTAACCATGAATACTGGGTGCCATCAGCTCTTCGTGGCAATGCTATTGTTTCTGCTGTCACTACCACTCCTGTTAATATTGTCACTTGTTACCATGTCAACCAGTCATTGATGATGCCTTTCAGTGAATCTTGAGTGATGTCCTTGATGGGCTGGTGCTGATATACCAGTGCCTAGACCCTTCAAAAGCTATCATTTCCAGTGGTCTGTGACAGAACACAAGCCACCACTTCCCTTTCCCACATTTTAATACCCCTTTATACTCTAAAGGAGAAACTCCTTGTCCCATTTAGGAGGTTGTACTAGATCTATTATTTTTAACCCTGTGGACATAAAAATCATCTGAGACTCTTGGAAACAAATAATTCCTTGGCTCCACCTAAAATTCTCTTATTCCTAATCTTTAATGGTAGATGTCATGAATGTATATCTTTTTTTATCAGGTACTCCAAGAAAATGTTTATGCAGGCAGCTCCGGATTGTCTTCAGATCACACTGGGGAAATAGAAGTCTAGGTGACTGTTAGGGCCCTTTAACTCTGAGAATGTGCAATTCCTGCTCCGCAGCTTTGAAGTGACATTGTGATCGTCTCACTCACCTTTGATTTGCTGTGATCACGTTTTCTTTTTGGATGACATTCTTTTTCAGGTTAAGTCTTTGAATTAGATACGTTTTAAAAACCAGTCTAATCTTGGGTTATCTTCTAAGAGTCTGCTGTTGTCAAGTGATTTGAATAAACATAGAGTTAGAGCTTGGAAATCTACTTTGTGGAAATGCAGATACTAGTGTGTTCATGTCTCACCCAGATGGTATGATTCTATTGCTGCTCTGCTCAGCTTTAGAAGTCATGTGGTGAAAAAGAAACATGATAATGGGCACAGGTGGTCTCTGTTGTCTCTGAAAGCTACGTGAGACAGAGACCTATGTATTTTCTCTCTGACTGAAGATTGGTAAATAACCCCCACAGTCAATCGCAGCATCGTCTCTCTGTTGTCATTATGTTATCCTTGGCATCCTTGCTGGCCAAAGGGATGTAGGTTTATAGGAGGACTTCTGAGGCTTCTAAAACTCTCCTAGGAGTAAGTACCAGATGGAGTAGCTTTTATAGGGAATAAGATATCTTTTAAGTTTTCCCAACTTTTGAATTCAATTGTATCTATATTGTATTGTTCATTCTCTTCTAAAGGATCTCTTATGATTTTTGGTGGGGGGCAGATAAAAACTTCTGAAAAAGCAGCCTTATCTTTTCTAAGTTTTCTTGGCTACTGATCCCTGTTGTTTAACACTGTTGACCAATTCTCCTTTCTTTGTGAAGCTGTGGAAAAAACATGGGCTGTAGGACACGTTTCAAACTTGATCACTTACTAGTTAAATGTGCAAGTTATTTAACCTTTGTGAGTCACAGTTTTCTCATCTGTAAACTGGAGGAAAACGTAGAATTCATGTATGATCATTGTTAGAATGTAGAGATATAAGTATATAATTTTGTACCTGGAATGGAGCAATAACCCAACAAATTAGTCCTTTCTCCTCATTTCCATCATTCAAAAATGTTTGCTTTCTCATTCCTGATCTCCAACCTCAAGCTGGGAATATAGAGATGTTCTCAGAATGTGGTCTCTGAAACAGTAGCATGAACATCCCCTGGGAATTTGATAGAAATAAAAATTCCCAGGTGCCACTTGAAACATACTGAATCAGAAACCTTGGCGTTAGGGTCCAAAATGGGTGTTTCCACAAACCCTCTTGGCAATTCTATGCACACTAAAGTTTGAGAACCACTGTAGTGGTGAAAAAGAAAGCCAGTTTAACATTTTTATATAGTCTAATCTCTTATATCACAATATGAAGAAGTCTATTCAGTTCCAAAATCTATGATTCTCTTATATATTTGTACACTTCAGGATGCAGTAGAATTATAGCTTTACTACTTCCTGAGTAAAGGAAATAAAGGTATTTATTTGAGTCGAATAAAACCAAAATAATTTCAGATTGAATCACCTGTGTCTCTTTGGGCCATCCCAACCCAGGAGTGAAAGTGGGGTCATATGAACAGTCTACAAATGACATCTCTCTAGCTCTCATCTTTACCAACTGCCATTGAATTTTCTTTTCCCTTGAAGTCAACCTGACTTATTTCTGGAAGGTCACAGGAATGTCTCCAATGTGCTCCCCAACAGTTTCTAAGTTCTCTGAGACACTGCCAGGTAATGAGGTGAACTCTCAGTGTGAGAGCTTATGATGGGGCCACCCCCATCACCACTGTGGGTACCACCATCAGTTGTCCTGAAATTGCTTCCCGGTGATGAAGCACAGATTAGTCAATATTGCTGGAACTGTGGAAGGTACTGCTGCAGGTTCACAGGTGTTGATGTGGATACTAACAAGAGGATGCCTCCCATTGTCCCAGCTTCTTCCCTGTGCTACGCAGGCTGTAGGCAAGAGGGGCTAGTGTTCCTCCTCTCAGCCCTGGAGTTCTGGAATAAGCCTATACTTCACATCCTTCAAGTGCCAAGGCTGTGCTGTATTTTCTGGAACCTCCAATTGTGCCAAAGTCATTCCATTCCATCCTCACGCGTTACTCCCAAAATAACACAGCCTTAGACCTCTAAAGTCATACAGATACTTTTTTTTTAACATTTTTATTTAGGTAAAATGTATACGCAATGAAATGCTGGAATCGTAAATGTGTCCAGGTGAATTCGTTTTGGTAATTTTCTATATACTACCACCTTCCAAAACAAGATAGAGAATATGTCCATCATCCCAGAAAGTACCCTCATAATCTTTTAGAGTCAATCACCCAGGCAATCACTTTCTAATTTCTACATAAAACCATATATAAGTTTTGCCTGCTCTAGAATTTCATGCAGAGGTATTCATAAGCATGTGTGTGTGTATATATATAATATATATAAAGAATTTTTTGTGTCTGGCTTATTTTATTTAACAAAATGGTTTTGAGATTCATCTATGTAGCTGGGTGTCTAAGTAGTTCTTTTCTTTTTACTGCTGAGTGGTATTCCATTTTATGACTCCACCATCTGTTTATCCTTTCTGCTTTTGACATGTATGTGGGTTGTGTGTAGACCTTAGCTTTAACCTTGTGTTAATTTTAGTGATCGTTCTGGAAATTATATGTATTTCTAAGTTCAAATAGTCTACCTTCAAATGTGTTATGCTACTACATGACTATGTAATACCTTAAAAGAGTATAATTCTATATTTTTCCACCTACCCTTTGTTCTCTTGTTTTTATATATTTTTCTTCAATCTGCTATAAGCTATGCTGTGCATGGTTATTTTGCTTTAAATAGTCAATAGCCTTTGAAAGAAACACACATAATAAAAATACAGTCTTTAGTGAAGTGAGCTCTTTGTGATTATTCATGTAGACTCATTTCTCCACAGGACTCGTAAATCTGAGTGATTGTCATCAAAATGATTACTCTCTCAACAAACTGAAAGACGTCATTGGAAGTTAATACCTCTGACTTTTTTGCTGAGAGGGCTCCTTCATCAGTTAGGACTCCATTGGAGATAGATCCCATCCAACCACACTGACTTAACTCAAAGCAATTTACTCGTTCTCCTACCTGTGAAGTTCAAGAATAAGTGTGTTTCAGACATGACTTAGTCTTAGAGGTTCAAAATGATGAAGAGGAAGTGATTTTTCCTTCATATCTGGGCATTACGTGGTGTTCCTTTCCTCATTTGCCTCCTTATGGTAGCAAGACAACAGTAATTGTAAATATTACCATAGTCAACCATAAACTGTAAATATTACCATCATCTAGTAATTCTAGCAGAAAAGAGACATTTCTCTCTCTAAAGCCAAACCAAAGTTCTGGTCTGAATCCTGTAGCCCAGGTGTGGCCATGCTCCCACATGTGAGCCAAACACTGTGTTATAACCAAGGAGAAAAGTGTTCCTGATCGGTGGAAGCCCCTGAAACAAACTCACCCCAACCTCATGACTTGAGAAACAGTGCCAGACAGCTCCCTTGAAACAAAGAGCATTCTTTTAAAAAAGGTGAATGTATATTAAATAGCTAAAACAAATGGCCATTAGATGAGTTATATAAATAGATTTTTAGTGGCTTTTAGCATCAGTACTTTAAAAGTATCCCAAGGTGTTGAGATTCAGGATAGATCCTCATTTACACCCTATCCCTTGCCCTGCTCTATATTACCTGATTATTCTAAACTTGAGGTCATTGGGACTTTTTAAAACTGCCTTTAAATGTTTTTAAATCAGTCATTTAACATTCTTTGAGTACTTCTCTAAGTTTTAAACCATAAAACTCTTATTTGTGAAGTCTGTGGTTGATGTTGTTAAAGTCAATCTCTTTTTGAGGAGAGCTTGAAAAAAACAGGGGCAACTTGGCAGTTGTTGAATTCTGTTGTTCAAAATATCACCTATATTTTGAAACAGAAATGAACAATCTAAAACGCCAGCTAACATTGCTCCCAAACTTCTCAATTTCTCTGACCCTCAAACTGTTGATATAGCAAGCTTGGGGTAACAGTCCTAAGTTCTAGCTGGCTTTCCGCTGGCCTTGGCAGCAGACCCATGCACCAGAAGTGCTGTCCGCAGTCCCACTCTATCTAATGGACACCATCACTTGTGTGAGCCTCATCCCTCTTCTGTTTCATTGCTGCTCACAGACGAAGTGACGCTTACTCAGGTTTCTTTTTTAGGATAACTGAGATGGGCTTACTTTTTAAATAAACAAAGAAAAGACAGATGTTTTGCAAGGTAATTTGTTTAACAGAACTATTCTCCTCCGTGCTATTTTGAGGAATTAAGAATGCAATAATCTACCTTTGAATCCTGTTCAGTATTAGGTTATGTTTATTTTTAAAGTAACACTCAGTATTGCAAGTGGGATAGAATTTGGTTTCTCTGCATTAACCACTGGCTCCAAATGCTAGTTTAAAAGCACACTGGTTCCTTCCAAATGATATAGATAGGCAAACACACATGGGAATTTTTCCCTTTCTATGTGTGCCTGTGTATGTTTGTGTACTTCTGTATACCACCATTTGTACATACACACATACCTTTAGATTCTGAAGTTTTCAATATGTAATTCTTTTACTCCATGTAAATCCATGTAGAATATTAACACACACATATATACGTATTCTGTATTCTTTGATTTCTACTGTAAGTTAGAAGTCCTCTGAGACTTTATCATGGTTTTCACTAAAGCTCATTTTATTTATTCAGTAATTGATGTCACCTTTCCTGTTCTCATTTATTCTCTAATGAGCATTGGAGCACTTCCATGTACCGCTGAGCACTGTGCTAAATTTGAGGGTACAGCTGTGATCCGGACAGGCCCGACCCTGGCCTCAGAGTATCTTTGTTGGCTATATACTTGCTCTTAGATGCCTAGTCACATTGCCACCTCTGCTTTTTCATATTTTTCTTGGTCTGTTTCCCTCTTAATCTTACCCTCATACCTTCTTTCCTTTTCATTTTGTATCTCTTAACTTGGTTAAATATGAAAGAGTGAGCAGTGAAGGGCTTAGTCCAGTCCTATTAATAAGGGTGTTCCTCTAGTTACCAAGTATTCACACCCTGAATTCTACTGGACGCTTCAAAAAGGGAAGGACAAATACCAACTATCAAGGCTAAAAGCAGAGAAAAGCAACAGTTTGCCTCCCCTGGCAACAGCATTATTTTAGGATTCACTGAATCCTTTTCTTCTGCCCTGCAAGCTGTGAAATTAGCAGATTTTTAATAGGGAGAACAAGTGCATGTTGGGAGGATAGGCATCAGGGGAAATTAAATGTCCTCAGAGATACTAAACTCTGGGAATCAATTTGTCCTCTGAAGTTGAAGAATATACTTCTGGAAGGTGAACCTGTGGGTGTCCATTTAAACAGCAGAGTCTTAGAAAAGCTTTACTGTCTGGGGTGTAATAAAAATACTGCTTTCTCCAATTGCTAAAATGCCATCTGCTATCAACTCTTTGTTACTGATTTATCCCTCTCACCCCTTTACCCACTCCCCACCCTGATAAAATATATGAATTACTGGATTTTTATATTATGGACTTCCTGTTCATCTTAAATTGATACGCATAGGAAAATTTGATGATGACTTAAAAAAACCATTATTGTAAAAATTTGTGCTGTGGGCTTGGTAAGGGATGGGAAGAGAGTAGAGGAAAGGGGGAAGCATGTAGGTGACTCATGGGCATTCCTATGTCTTGTGGAACATTTGCTCCACAAAAGTTTCACAATCTAGTTATACACCCATCAAGCTACAAATGTACCGACATTGTTGTGTAGATTTAGAAGTAGGACTTTTTTTTGTCATACGTCTTTTTTGTAGCCTCAGTTTCTTGCATGTGCATGCTGCATGGAAGTGTAGGCCAGTAAATGTCCTTAGAGGTTTATAATAACTTTTCATCAGTGTTGATTGTTGCTGTAGTTGATAATTATGGTATTATGACAATGCAAGGCATCCCATTATTTTCTCTTTATTAAAAGGCACTTTTAAATGGATTTCCCTGAAAAAAAGGTAAGCAGTTTTTAACCCTACCCATTAGGGATAAGTAGGTATCCTTACCTGTGAGTGATATGTTTGCTTAAAGAGGTATACCTAAGTGCATTCATCCACCTATCAGTCCACCTATCCATTCATTCCTTCATCATTTCTTATGTAGTGACTATATGTCAGGTTCTGTGTAGAAATTTTACAGACATTATCTCCTTTAATCCACACAACAAGGTGTGTAGGGAAATTATTGTCATCCTATTTAATAAATGATAAATTGAAGCTTAGAGATATTAATTATCATTCCCAAGGTCAGACAGCATACATCCATCAGCCACCCACTGATAAACAGTGACGTTGAAATCCAAACTCACACAATTTTTTACCACAGTCCCGATGCCAGTACTTTGAAATGCGTGTGTTGTTTTATAGGGAAAGAAGCTGCACTGAATTAAATACCGTGATTACATTCATGATCTTAAAAGATTTAGGTTTTGAGTTAGATCTAATTTAAAATTCTTACTCCACTAGTTACCTATTACATGAACCTGGTGGAAGTTTTTTAGTCCATCTGTACTATATAGTTCCCTCCTTTTTCGAGGGTGATATTGAGAGCATTAAGTAAAACAGCTTTATCTAGTCTAATAGGCACTCAGAATGTTATACCCATTATGTAGGAATAGATATTCATTGTTGCTATCTGTGCTAACACACTACTCCTCTCCTTCTCTGGAAGAAGGGGGAGAAAGGGTTTTATTTGAAGATAGAGAACCTGGAGTCTTGGGGACAATGCAGGAACCCAAATGGGAAATATTACATCTATCTAAGGCAGAAACATTGGATAGATGAGGGGTATCATGGAGGTAGAATAAAAATAATTGAAGCATTTCATATGGGACTGAGAGTAAAACAATTACGTATTGAAAACTTCAGAATCTACAGTTTGTATGACTCGGGGAGAAGGGGCCATCAAACAAAATAGAGAAAAACAGAAGGAGTGTCTGTGCTAGGACAACGCCTGGACATAGTAGGCCTGTGACAAACCTGGATGGTGACTGCTAGGATCTCTCTGCAGGCGTTTTTATGCTGACGTAAGTTTTTAATGTTTTTCTTTGGCAAATGTTTTCCTGGTATTTCAGTGGGGTGGAATGAAACGGTTTTTGCTTTAAGTGTCATAATTAAAGCAGTAAGATGATTACTCCATCTACAAATTTCACTCCTACCTTTAATGAGTCCTTTGTTCCAATAGTATGGTCTCCTTAATGAACCCTGAAGCCCCATACACATACATGTCATTGAGCCTTTGCAAGATTTATTGTTCAAGGATTTGACCAGTATCTGTCCTTGCCCATTCTTCAAAGTACAAACTTTGTAGACATCTCACAGTCACCTTGTAACACATTTCTGTAGCCCTAGCTTGGTTCTAAATCCCAATGTTTTTTTTTTTTTAATGTGTCTTGTTCTTTGTGTCTGTGGGTGTTTCTGATCTCTCAAAGGACATTGTATGCTACTTTTGTACCTCCTGAATCATTGGACATAAGTACTCTGCAATAACAGGAATTCAGTAAAGGACTCTTACATTGAAATTACAATTAAAGTTAAGAATGAATTTTGTGGAAAACCTCGATGCCATTATAGAAAAGAACTTAGAGAAAATTAGAATAGTGTGAATCATGCATTTCCTGGTACTATTCGTTCCTTTTTAGGTACTATTGTTCTGTGCAACCAACATTCCCTCCACCTCCACTTACCATCTGGAATCCTAGGCAAGGGGGTGTAAAGGGTATCAAGTCTTGAAAGAAAATTGCTTTCGCTCAAAATGTTGATCCAACTACACCACAGTTGTTGATTCGATTACCTTTTGGGGAATGGAGTACAATTTTATCTTCATGAATTAAATGACACAAGTGTATCTATTTGAAGGCGGTTGTAAAGGATCATGGTCTGTGGCAGGTTATCATTTTGCTGAGACTTAAATTTGAATTGTGTATTGATGAGCGAGGCTAGCTGCACACGTAAGCAGAAGAGCTGCGTGTCCATGCAGCTTCGCTCTTCTTTGATTTCTGTGTCACCCACAGCAATCCCTGTGAGCTATTCATGGCTCTTTTTTTAGGGGTAACAGTATATAATAGTGGTATCATAAACTTGGGATTGATGAAAGTCTTGGGACATATCTCCTCAAGAATGTCAATGGATTTCTATATTTAACAATTTCCTTTTTCTTGATAAATTCTTGGCAAGTTGCTAACTTCTTGTTTAAATATTCTACACCCTTGTTTCCCTTAGCAAAAGTATAGCTTTACTGATGAATTTTGCTTCACTCTTGAGTACAGTTCACTTTTGCAACAGATAAAAATTTAGAGAGCTGGATTTGAAAACCACTGTTGAACATAGGTCACCCCAGAGGTAGGAAGCCATAGTTTCTGTGGACCCCAGCAAAGGTGCCTTCTTTTTCCAAACAATGTTGTTTTTGTTCCACTGTCAGTTAGACACTGAACCTCTGTGCTCTCTGGGAGGCAAGCAGCAGGGCTGCCCTTCCCAGAATTATATCCAGAAGCTGCCTCTTCCCTGTTACCATATCCATTCCTGATGTGCTGATTCCTTTTAGACAGCTCCAATCCAAATAAGGCTCAATTATCAGCAGCTAGTTTATAAAAAATAGTGTGTCTGCCTATCATTTACTGTATAAACCTTGGGAGTGCTAATGTTCTAATTATACTTCCCTTTTCATACCAACAGAAGGTACCGTATCTTTCTGTGGAATGCTGCTTGCTTGCTTTTTAATTTTTTTAATAAGATAAGCTCTTGTTATTCCAGCTAACTCTCATGTTTTGGTGGCAGCAAAATGGAGAGATCTTAGGAAATCTGACAATGAGAGACATTCATGCCTGATAGAGTCCAGCAACAGATTAGTGAAAGAAACTGGCTGTCCAAAATCATCACCATTCATTTCCTACTTTGTGTCAAAGGAATCACTGTGCTCTCCTTAAGCCCCATGTTGAGTTCATTTCACTGACTCTTCCTTAATTTTGGCCAGAGGGTATTTTTAATAACTTGGTATGTTTGGGAGTCAACGGAGGCCATGTTTCTGGCTCGGCTCAGGAGAGATGAAATAATAATGAAATGTTTGGGGAATTAGAGGAAAAAAGTCTAAAAGAAAGGCACCTTCTTTTAGATATGTTTAATACAACTTACTGATCATTTCTGAGTTAGAGTGAGAGGGAAGAAATACACAAAACCGTCTATGGAAGATCAGTGTTTAAAACTTAAAACCTTCAGTGAGCCACTTCGAAATGTGCAGCAAATTAGTTTTTATTTTATTTGGAAACTAATATTTAAGTCAAATGGAGCAGCAGAAATACATCTAATCTAACTAAAAAGACCAGAGGATTAAGAATAGGTCACAGAGCAGTCAGGGAACTAGGTAAAGGTTGGCAGTCAACACAAAGCAAGTTGGCTGGACAGCCTGTAGACCGGCAGCCTAGGGGAGTAGGGCTGGGGCCACGGTCCCCTCAGATGCCCTGTTATAACTACTCCTGGCTCCTGAGCACACACACCCCCACCACCACACTGGACATTGCAGGTTTGACTCTCGGGACACTGGTTTGGCCTGGCCAAGGAGTTCAGTGCAGTGCAGGCCAGTGTAATGAGTATGTGCAGGGCGCCATCAGAGGTAAGGTAGTGAAATGAGGGGGTTGCTTGCTTTCTCTTCCTACATGTCATCTGTACAAATCCTTCCCGTCTGTCAGTCTCTTCTGAGACGAGGCCCCTCATCAGCCTTGTTCTCAGTGCTCTGACCTCTCACTGGCTCCCTTCCTCACAGGGCTGATCTTGCTGCCTGGGAGCAGCAGCTGTCTTGACTCCCTCCACTTTGGCAGCTCCTTGAGGATATGCCTTAGGTTTCTCTGGAGACACATTCTGTCACTAGCACAGGGCCGAGCACTAGTTGGGGTATAACTGGCACCTGTTGATGAACTGGTAAATTAATTAAAATAAAGCTTTATGGTAAACATGGACCAGTCTTCCAAAGATGTTAACAACTTCTTACTTAAGCTTTAAATAACATCTGCCTTCTAAAACTTTGTAGTAAAAATGACATTGTAAAAGTTGAGCATTATTTCAGGTAAACTGTTAGTCATTTTAATATTTTGTCACTTTAATTAACGTACATTTAATTCATTTGAAATATTAGAGTCATTTTAACATTTTGGGATAAAAGACTATTTACTCACTATATTTTATTCACTCGACACATTTATTAAGTGCCCAGTACATGTACCAAGCACTGATGGTATAACTGAAACCTAAGAATTAATAGTCTAGGAAAATACAAAAAAATCCTATTTAGGGAGAAAATCTCCCTACTGGTTACTTCAGGGAAAATTTGTTTGTTAATGATGAATTGCTAGTGAGACCCAGAGACCATTTATTTACCCATCAGACATTTATAACTGCTACCATAAAACAGGTATAGTTGACTAAATATGGAGATTAGAAGACATCCATAGCTGGGAAAAGCTTCCAGGCCAGAAGAGAGGATAAAGACAGTGATGTGTAACATCAGAGATGTATTTCTATTGTTTATTTAAGAAACACTTACAAGCATTTCACAATAGACAGGCTGTCTTCCAAGCAGCAGTGTACTGTTCAGATTTTTCATAAATATGACCTCATATGATCCTCATAATAAGTCTATAAAGTAGGTATTATTATTAGCCTCATTTTAAAAATAGGGAAACTGAAACCTAGAGAGGTTAAGTATTTCACCCAAGGTCACACAGTCTGTGCTGGGTAGAGCTGCTTGCAAAGGTATTTTGGACCTTCACAGGATAGGAAAATTAATTCCAACCAGGGAAATAAGAAAACCAAGTGGGCCGTAGAGAATGGATGCCATTTGAACTGGGTCCTGAAACCTGATTAGGATTGCCATGTTGGCAAATATGGGAATCAAGAATATGCCGTAAGAGAGCTGCTCTATCCTACAAGGATGGGAGCAACATACAATTTTCTGTCCAATATTAGAATTTTGGGAAGATATGTTATCCTCTCCTGTCCTCCTCTTTCAAGCACCCTTAAGTTTTAGGTCTATCTCTGTAATGTTTGCTTTAAATTCCTTCAAATATGAATAGTATAATATATTCTGCTTGGCTCTACCATTTTACTTAAATCTGTAAATTTTGTGAGTGTTAAATGTTCACCGTCAATCTGCACAGCAATCAGTTGCCAACATGAGTCACCAGGTAGGGGGATCACATAGGCCTCTTCAGTATAAGATGGGTGTGTTGTCAGTGATATAAGCCAAAAACCACACTTTATTTGTAATGCCCAAGGCCTCAACTTGTTGGAAAAATGATCAGCCTCTTTTTATTCTTTCAAGAACTCAATGGTTAGAAATTGCAGCTAGCACAGAAGACTGGGATACAAATTTGTATAATAGTTCTCAGTTTATTGGGCATGACAGCTCCTATTTGGTTGTTCAAAAAAATATTGAATATATAAATATATTTTTACTTTCTGTGTAAGATTGTCATTTTAAATTGTTTCTGTTGTCATTGTATTTTTCTAATGGAAACATCAAATAAAACCTTGTTAGCAATTTAATTTCTATTCAGGATATCACAAGCTATTTATCAATTTAAAAATAAAAACTAAATCCCAAACATCTTAAAACAGACTAAATGGTAAATGGGTTTCAATGGTCCAAATCCGAATTTTCTCTGAAGGAAAAAGTTAAAACAAAGCATGCCAGTAAAAATAAATCAATGCAAGTATGTAAGTTAGAAAAGATGAATGCAGAGCAATAGGAAACCCTAACATAAAGAGCATCATATAATGAATAAAATTCAACAACTTGATTGACATAATATTCAATAACCAAGTTGTTGAAGACATGATATGGAATATAAATATCTAAAAGGACAAAACATGTTAATGACTGATGTAATAATTAAGTTGAACAGCAAAAGATGATGTAAAATCTATTTTAGTCATAGACCACAGATCAGACTTTGATAAAGCCCAGAGATACTTTGAACATCCTACAGATGAAGAAATGAAGGACCAGAAAGTTTAAGTTACTTCCTGAGTCATGTGGCTCAGTAAGTGATAGCGGAGGTGGGGCCAGTACTTCCACCCAGGCGAGCAATGGCAGCTCTTTTTGTGCTGGCAGAAAACGAGAAGACTTAGTCCTTTGTGCATTCAGCATCTCTGATCAGTTAGTTAGTTGGCAGTTGGGCATCTCCCATTTGCCAGAGCCTTATCTATGGGCTGAAGACTCAGCAAAACATAGGACAGATCCTGCCCCTTCCTGCAGAGATAGCCCTTCCATCTGAGGGCAATAGCAAGCAGACTTCTACCCCAGCTTTGCCAAGAGTGGAGTTTCAAAGCACAAAGGTACTCTCTCACCTCCCAAGAATCTCATTTTAGCAATAAAGTAGTAACTTTATGGGATAATCCTCCTATACTCCTTTTTACATTTGTAGGGATGACCTCATACAGCATGCATTATTTTACACTTTTACTTAATAACATTCCTCTATGTTGACTTCCTATACCAAAGAGATGTTGGGGGTGGTTAGTAGGTACATTAGTTCAAGAACTAGTTTACAGAAGACCCCTTCACAGCTAGATTAGTAAATAAATAAAATAGAAGCAAAAATAAAACAGAAATAAAACTAAATTTAAAAAGATAAAGCTTCCTAGACATATTTACCTTGTGGAAGACTTTTAGTTAGCCTTGAGGGCAGTGAGAGCAGAAGGTTCTGTAATCTGTTCCCTGAACTCAGAAGGTTGTGCGGATTTCAGCATCTTCCTCACATCCATGCATACACTAAATTATGACTGCTTTTTTTCTCTGCTCTAACTTTTCAGCCAGCTGATGGTAACTATTTTGGCTCTTTGAGGTATAACATTTTGCATTGTTCCATATTTTTCTGGAGAAAAGTACAATTTTCTTCTTAGAGAATTTGACTTGCTTAGTAGGAATATTGGGAATTCATGCCATGTTCCTGATCTAGAGGACTTTAGTAATCAGAATAACCCTCAGACACCACAGAACACAAGGTCGAGTACATTCAGTGTTTGGCTATTTGAAGCCTCTGCAAATAATGGATGCTTCACAGGCCACCGGGCACTGAACCAAGTATTCTGTGAACTTATGGCAAGGAATTCACTCTATAATTCTGGAAAGTAGACCTCATAATCCTTATTTTGCCGATGACAACACTAAAGTGGGATGGTTTAGTGACTTAAGGCTGCCACACAGTAACTAAGTTGCAAAACCTTGATGGAAACCAAGTTTGGTCTGTGTCAAAGGTCTCCCACGGCATCATACTACATAGGTTCAAAGGGTACACTGCAGAGAGACTATGCCATAAAGTTGACTTGTACTTTGGACATTTAAAAAAACTTTTATCAGGAGATAATGTCAACTTGCACATTCTCAGAATCCAAGAGGGAGATTTGGGCTTGTGAATTAATTATTTAAAACTGCAATGTGTATTTCCCTCCCCAATGCCCATGCAAAGCCAGGCTCTCACAAATATGGCCCTGGGTGCTCCCCTGTACAGTACCTGGACCTCTCACAGATGTTATGTGCATTCTGGAGATGAGGCAGAGTAAACTGGCATTCCGAAAGCCTTTTTTTTTTTCTTCTGAGAGTGGATGATAGGCTTTCCCCGACTCTGAAGTACATTTCCGATGGCTTCATTGTGAATTCAACAGTCCAGGAAAGACATGTTTTACTCTCTGCATATAAAGTCTGGTAAAGAAGATCTGGTCTCATCTTTCTCCTCTAGGGAGTCAGGATTCATGAGCAACCAATGCCACCGAAGACAATATTACAGGAAACTATGAAAGAAGCTTACAGAACATTTTGCAAACAAAGTTCAATCATAAACATTGCCAAACGTCATGTTATTTTATTCAATCCTTCCCAAATCCTCTAACAAATTTTACAGCATCTCCATTTCTTGTATGAAGAAACTCCACTTTAGAAAGGTCAAAAGGATGCACTGGTGTCACGGAGTCTTCTGGCTCTTGGCCCAAGGCTCTTCTGCCTTCAACACCCCTCCACTGCCTTTTATATTTCAGAAGTGTGAAAGTGGGAAGCAGACAGTTTCTTCCTGATTCTGAGTATCAGTTGCTTCCTCTGTAAAATAGCAAATAGCAACAAACTTGCAGTTTCTATAAGGATGTGATTATCATTACGAATAATGCCAATATATTAGTACAGATTGTTTTTAATGAAATTATGTATCTTATTAGCATAATGTATAACTAATATACACGTATATGTGTACACAAACCCATACAACCCCTTTATAACTCATGTTTTTCATGTAAAATGGGAGTTAACATTGACTCCAAGCTTACCACAGTGCAGGTATTGGGCTCAGCTTTCAGTATGGCAAGACATTACCATCCTCCTTTTGTGGAAGCAGCCGCTGAGGCCGTGGTGCTGAGCTCACCTGCCCAGGTAATGCAGAAGTGGTGACACCAAGATCTGACCCCAAGGAGAGAGTATGTGCTACCAACTACTCTGTATTATTGACTCTTTCCCAGTGTTTCTGACAGTGTTGCTTAAATGCTGAGAAGGCTATGTGTGACTTGTGACAGTCTTTTTAGTAGGCTGTTGCTTAAATATTTCACATGCCTCTGACATTTTCTTCAGGTTCATGTTTAATTTTGAGTTTCTGGTCTCTAGGTTCACATACCTTATATTTAAACATGTAGAGAGACCTGTGGACATAAAACGCTAGGGACTGAAAAGCTACATATATCATTTATGTTTGCTTCTCTTTCATAAAGCTGTGCTATGCTTTGAGGCACTCTGCATAATTTTTAAGAACTTTAATTTTCTGTATTAATAATATATTAATAAAGCCCCAAGAAATGAAGAGATTCAGTGAGACAGAAATTCTATTTTGTCTTATTTTGTTTCACTAGGTTCTTAGTTGCCAAAATTCAGGCACGGAGACATTCAGTAAATATAAATGTAGATTACATCTGTTATCTGCACCTTTTAGAGTATTTCCCTTTTACACCAAAAGAAAGCAATTCAAAATACAAATAAGAAAATGAAAATGATTAACAACTGCGAATTCAAGTACCTAGGGCATGTTAAATATTTATATGCTAACTTATCCACAGAGCCTGTCTTTCCCTTTTCTTCTGTTACCATTTCTTAGCTTTGGTACGTTACTTTTTACAGATTTCCTGTTCTTTCCCTGAGTCATTGTGTTGATAGGGACACCGAATCAGAACTATGCACCGGAGTTCCTAAAGCCCTGCCTTTGTGCTGAGATAGCATTAGCCAATGTTATTATTAATGTATGTTCATTCTTACTCTGATCTGCAGAGTTCAAGGGCTTACTGCCTGGCTCCTGAACTAGCCTTCTAACTAGTCTCTTAACCATGGGTACTGTATCCATGTCTGGTAGGAAAGCCAGATCACACAAGTTATTTTAACAGAGATGGTTTAATATAGTTATTGTTTGAGCAGGTACGGAAGAGGACTGGAAAGAAAACAATGCATTAATTGAGAGCTGATAACTGCAAGAAACAGATACAACATGTTTGGGGCTGAGTACATGAAAAGGAGAAGGTGGCTACTTAGAACACAGAAACTTGGAGAAAAGGCTTGGCAGAACTGGGGCTCAGCCTTGTGAGGAGAGGGTGCCATGGGGCTTTGAATATCTAAGACCTTTGAACCGGAAGTACCACTGGCTGCTGCCGGGCCTGGGGGGATGATGAGGCTGCTTCTGAGAGTGCAGAAAATTCTGGAAGGTGGCACGAACTGCTGCACCAGAGTGAATGCCATTGCTGGGGCCATGCAATCTGAAAGGGCAGGCAAGCAGGAAGGAGCAAGCTCTTTCTCCCTCCTCCTGCCTCCCAGCCTCCCACTAGGTTCTCCCTGGCAGATCCTAAAGGATTCTGACTAGCAAAGGCAAAATGCAGTTTGCTGAACTGCAGGGTCAGCATCACAGGACGGAGGATGGGTTTAGAGCTGCGGGGTGATAGTTTGGTAAACAGCACACATGTCTTCCCAACCCTAATGTTTTCTGTAAACTATTGGCTTAATTTTCCCACAGCACCACTTGGAACACATCTCTTACCTGCTTGAGTATCTTCATGTCCTACTGAACAAAGTCAATTCAGTACATACATTTTTTTAAAGAATTTACTATGAACATCATGCTTGGGGTTATGGGATTATAAACATGAATAAGACGTTTTCCAGTCCTCACACAGTTTAATGTAGTACAATGTAAATGTAAGCAATTCCACAGCAAAGGCAGAAAGTACTTGCAAAGAGGGATGTGTTCTAACTAGTGGGATTCATGAAAGAATAAGTAAGATTTCACATTCAGTGATGTGGCCCCAAACTACCCTGTTTGGCTGATTTCTCACTGTTACCCTCCATCTTTATTTCTTGGCTATAAAGGTGTAACTGATCCCTATTCAACCTTTAGTGTTTCCATCTGTATACTTTTGCTCATGTCAACCACTTAGTCCAGTCCCCTGGCTGTGCCTCCTGTGTATATGTGGGGATAACTGTAAGGATACATACTGGATAAATGAGACAAGATTTCCTCTCATGGAACTGGCTGTCTAGAAAGGGAGTCATTTCTTAATTTTAGAAAGTTACCCAAAGGAATGCAAAATTACAAACCATGGTTGGTGCTGTGAAGGACAGGTGCAAATTGCTATGATAGCAGGGTGACCAAGTTTATTTTAGGAGTCACAGAAGGCATCCCTGAGGGATAATGTGTAGATATTAGTAAAGAGAAAAGAAGGCTGTTTCCAGTCTGTACAGACCTCAGACAGGAAGAAACAGTGTGTGAATCTGAAAGAAGGTCAATATGGGTGCAGAAAAGAGGAATAGGAGTGTAGACAACACTTCTTTATATTTGAACCATCTTTCAAGGTCTAGCTCAAAAGGCACTTCCTCCATGAAGCCTTCTTTAAATACTTCATCTGAAGATGGTTGCTCTCCCTTTTCAAATCTTAACTGTTCTTTGTACCTCTGGAGAGAGTGTTTATCTTATATTGCCTTGGTTTATAATTATTTATGTATAAGTCTGCAATCCCATGCTCAACTGTAAGATTTTAGAGACTGGAATTTGTCCCATATCCATCTTTGTGTCCCTCAGTGAAATGTGTTTTCAAAAAATATTTGCGGAGTAAGGCTGCATTCTAATATGCTTACTAACACTTAGTTGGCTTGTCTTCCTCAATGTAACCATTCCTTTATTTCATTCAGTATCTTGCATAACATACTGAATTGTATCCAGGAGGACACTGGCAGTTGTTTGATATTTGTGTGTAACAGATGAGGAAATATTCACTGGCCCACTTAGGGGAAGGCATAGGAGTTTGGGATTTTATTTTTTATTTTTTATTTTTTTTGATTTTTTTTTTAATATAATTTATTTTATTATCATTAATTTACAATTACATGTGCAATATTACGATTATTAAACTACCCCTTCATCAGGTCCCCCCCACCAACCCATTACAGTCACTGTCCATCAGCGTAGTGAGATGCTATAGAATCACTACTTGTCTTCTCTGAGTTGTACTGCCCTCCCCGTGCCCCCCCAACATTACATCTGCTAGTCGTAATGCCCCTTTTTCCCTCTTATCCCTCCCTTCCCACCCATTTTCCCCAGTCCCTTTCCCTTTGGTAACTATTAGTCCGTTCTTGGGTTCTGTGAGTCTGCTGCTGTTTTGTTCCTTCAGTTTTTTTCTTTGTTTTATACTCCACATATGAGTGAAATCATTTGATACTTGTCTTTTTCAGCTTGGCTTATTTCACTGAGCATAATACCCTCTAGCTCCATCCATGTTGTTGCAAATGGTAGATTTGTTTTCTTCTTATGGCTGAATAATATTCCATTGTGTATATGTACCACATCTTCTTTATCCATTCATCTACTGATGGACACTTAGGTTGCTTCCATTTCTTGGCTATTGTAAATAGTGCTGCAATAAACATAGGGGTGCATCTGTCCTTTTCAAATTGGGCTGCTGCATTCTTAGGGTAAATTCCTAGGAGTGGAATTCCTGGGTCAAATGGTATTTCTATTTTGAGTTTTTTGAGGAACCTCCATACTGCTTTCCACAATGGTTGAACTAATTTGCATTCCCACCAGCAGTGTAGGAGGGTTCCCTTTTCTCCACATCCTCGCCAACATTTGTTGTTGTTTGTGTTTTTGATGTTGGCCATCCTCACTGGTGTGAGGTGATATCTCATTGTGGTTTTAATCTGCATTTCTCTGATGATTAGCGATGTGGAGCATCTTTTCATGTGCCTGTTGGCCATCTGAATTTGTTCTTTGGAGAAGTGTCTATTCATGTCCTCTGCCCATTTCTTAATTGGATTATTTGCTTTCTGTTTGTTAAGGTGCATGAGTTCTTTATATATTTTGGATGTCAACCCTTTATCAGATACGTTTTTTATGAATATATTCTCCCATACTGTAGGATGTCTTTTTGTTCTACTGATGGTGTCCTTTGCTGTACAGAAGCTTTTCAGCTTGATATAGTCCCACTTGTTCATTTTTGCTTTTGTTTCCCTTGCCCGGGGAGATATGTTCATGAAGAAGTTGCTCATGTTTATGTCCAAGAGATTTTTGCCTATGTTTTTTTCTAAGAGTTTTATGGTTTCATGACTTACATTCAGGTCTTTGATCCACCTTGAGTTTACCTTTGTGTATGGGGCTAGACAGTAGTCCAGTTTCATTCTCTTACATGTAGCTGTCCAGTTTTTCCAACACCAGCTCCTGAAGAGGCTGTCATCTCCCCATTGTATATCCAAGGCTCCTTTATCAAATATTAATTGACTGTATATGTTTGGGTTAATGTTTGGATTTTCTATTCTGTTCCACTGGTCTGTGGGTCTGTTTTTGTGCCAGTACCAAATTGTCTTGATTACTGTGGCTTTGTAGTAGAGCTTGAAGTCAGGGAGTGTAATTCCCCCTGTTTTATTCCTCCTTCTCGCTTTGGCTATTCGGGTCTTTTGTGGTTCCATATGAATTTTAGAATTATTTGTTCCAGTTCATTGAAGAAAGCTGTTGGTAGTTTGATAGGGATTGCGTTGAATCTGTAGATTGCTTTAGGTAGCATAGCCATTTTGACAATATTGATTCTTCCTAGCCAAGAGCATGGGATGCATTTCCATTTGATAGTGTCCTCTTTAATTTCTCTTAGGAGTGTCTTGTAGTTTCCAGAGTACAGGTCTTTCACTTCCTTCGTTAGGTTTATTCCTAGGTATTTTATTCTTTTGATGCAATTGTGAATGGAATTGTTTTTCTGATTTTTCTTTCTGTTAGTTCATCATTAGTGTATAGGAAAGCAACAGATTTCTGTGTGTTAATTTTGTATCCTGCAACTTTGCTGAATTCAGATATTAGTTCTAGTAGTTTTGGAATGGAATCTTTAGGGGTTTTTATGTACAGTATCATGTCATCTGCAAATAGTGACAATTTGACTTCTTCTTTACCAATCTGGATGCCTTGTATGTCTTTGTTTTGTCTGATTGCTGTGGCTAGGACCTCAGTACTATGTTGAATAACA
>JAVSCE010008169.1:0-314669 GCA_032199065.1 Smutsia gigantea | reverse complement strand
TTCTCCCATACTGTAGGATGTCTTTTTGTTCTACTGATGGTGTCCTTTGCTGTACAGAAGCTTTTCAGCTTGATATAGCCCCACTTGTTCATTTTTGCTTTTGTTTCCCTTGCCCGGGGAGATATGTTCATGAAGAAGTTGCTCATGTTTATGTCCAGGAGATTTTTGTCTATGTTTTTTTCTAAGAGTTTTATGGTTTCATGTCTTACATTCAAGTCTTTGATCCACCTTGAGTTTACCTTTGTGTATGGGGCCAGACAGTAGTCCAGTTTCATTCTCTTACATGTAGCTGTCCAGTTTTTCCAGCACCAGCTGCTGAACAGGCTGTCATCTCCCCATTGTATATCCAAGGCACTTTTATCAAATATTAACTGACTGTATATGTTTGGGTTAATGTTTGGATTTTCTATTCTGTTCCACTGGTCTGTGGGTCTGTTTTTGTGCCAATACCAAATTGTCTTGATTACTGTGGCTTTGTAGTAGAGCTTGAAGTCAGGAGTGTAATTCCCCCTGTTTTATTCCTCCTTCTCAGGATTGCTTTGGCTATTCGGGGTCTTTTGTGGTTCCATATGAATTTTAGAATTATTTGTTCCAATTCATTGAAGAAAGCTGTTGGTAGTTTGATAGGGATTGCATTGAATCTGTAGATTGCTTTAGGTAGTATAGCCATTTTGACAATATTTATTCTTCCTAGCCAAGAGCATGGGATGCGTTTCCATTTGTTAGTGTCCTCTTTAATTTCTCTTAGGAGTGTCTTGTAGTTTTCAGAGTACAGGTCTTTCACTTCCTTCGTTAGGTTTATTCCTAGGTATTTTATTCTTTTTGATGCAATTGTGAATGGAATTGTTTTTCTGATTTCTCTTTCTGTTAGTTCATCATTAGTGTATAGGAAAGCAACAGATTTCTGTGTGTTAATTTTGTATCCTGCAACTTTTCTGAATTCAGATATTAGTTCTAGTAGTTTTGGAATGGAATCTTTAGGGTTTTTTATGTACAGTATCATGTCATCTGCATATAGTGACAATTTGACTTCTTCTTTACCAATCTGGATGCCTTGTATGTCTTTGTTTTTTCTGATTGCTGTGGCTAGGACCTCCAGTACTATGTTGAATAACAGTGGAGAGAGTGGGCATCCCTGTCTTGTTCCCGATCTTAGATGAAAAGCTTTCAGCGTCTCGCCGTTAAGTATGATGTTAGCTGTGTGTTTGTCATATATAGCCTTTATGATGTTGAGGTACTTGCCCTCTATACCCATTTTGTTGAGAGTTTTAATCAGGAATGGATGCTGAATTTAAACTGGGTAACTTTAAACAACAGAAATTTATTCTTTCATCCGTCTGGAAGCCAGAAGTCTGAAATTAGTATCATTAGACTAAAATCAAGGTGTTGGCAGCATGTTGCTCCCCCAGGAGGCTCTAGGGGAGAATCTTTCCTTGCCACTTCCAGCTTCTGGGGGCTGCCAGCACTCCTGGCTTGCCGGAGCATCACTCCAATTTCTGCCACTATGGTCACATCGGTTTTTTTCTCTCTGCGTGGGAAATCTTCTTGTGCCTCTCTCTTAGAAGGACAGTTTTGATTACCTTGGGCATACCCGGATAATTCAAGGTAATCTTCCCATTTCAAGATCATTAATGTAATCACACTTGCAGAGACACTTTTTCCATATAAGATAACATTTACAGGTTCCAGGGACTGGGGCCTGATATCTTTGGAAGTCATTAGTCATCCTACTAACATAGGCTATCTTAAACCCAAGACAAGTGTGCCACCATGTTAACAAGCTTGTCATCTTTTTTTGCATTATTATTCAGAGGAGGAAAAACAGAAAAAAAGGGAAGGAAATAAGAAGCCTGAGGGAAAATGGTTGTAGTTTCCTTTGTTTTCTGTGAAATTGTAGGAGAAAGAACCAAAAGTCTTGTTCTCTTATTTCATTACTTATTACCTCTCTCTGTTGTCTAAAGTTTGGTCAAAAGTTTTTGGTTTGACAATAAATAAGTCACAGTTTACAGCATGAATGAGTGGGTGGATGCTACCACAAAATGACAGCTGTCAGGAAGCTAGAGTCCTGCAAAACATGGGGAAAAAATCTGCTTTAAATGTACTCAGAGAACCTATATGTGCTGAATTGCTATTTCATACAATCCAACTTCCTTTTATTTTATTAGTCATCCTATTTTCCTTTCTTTTAAACTCTCTTAAGAAGAAAAAGTATGCCTGGAAATATCAGTTAACATCAAATATGCTGCTATGAAGAAATGGCAAAAAAAATTTTTTATAAGTGTGTCAAAATAGAAATCACTAGCTACCAGAATAAGAGGACAAATAGTTCACAGATATCTAAGATATTTTCACTGTGGTGAAAGAACAGCCATTTTCTCTACTGTTTCCTGTCCATAAATAACTGCTTTGTATTTTCCAGGCAGTCCTCAAAATTTCTAGTTCACTGATGCCCCATTAAAGAGCTGTTATGGTTTCAAATCCATCACTATCTGTGCCCGTCTTTACTGCTGAATAATAGAGAGGGGAGGGAGTTCTGTCTCCTAATTTCTCTCTTGCTTTCCCTACCAGGGCAGCCCCTCCTCATCTCCCAGAAATTCAATCTCTTCCAGATATCCTTAGTCAATTAACTCACAAGCAAGGAGTGTAAAAGGGAAACAGAGCAAATACCTGCTAAATTCTAACATTAATTGGGAAATTTGCATCTTTGTTACTGCTTAGCAATATTTTAAATAAGATGGGAAGCACCTGAAGGCACAGGCTGTCTAAATCTTGGGATCGTTTGTTACCTACCCCTCAATAACCAACAACCAAAAGCCATATATTTATGTATATATTTATAGGAGAGAGAAACATTATTTTTCTAAACTATTTGAGAACAAATTTCAGACATTATGTCTTTTTATCTACAATCTTTTAATTATACACTTCCTTCATAATCTTTTTGTTATACACTTCAGTATATATTTCTTAAAAGCAAGGGCATTTCCTTACTACAGCACAATTATTGAATTCAGAAAATTTAACACTGATAATATAGTTTTATCTAATACAGTCTATATTAACTTTAAATAATGTTACCAATAAAATCCTTTACATAAATTTCTCTCTTAAACTAAGGTCCATTCCAGGATCACATATGAATTTGGTTTCCCTTTAGTTTCCTTTAATCTGGAGCAGTTTCTCAATCTTCTTGTCTTTCATGAGATTGACATGTTTTTGAAGAGCACATGCCAATGATTTTGTAGAATGTTCCTCAGTTTGTGATTAGACTATATTCAGGTTATGAATATTTGGGAGGAATATTACAGAAGTGATGCTTCCCTCTATCACACCAGGATGTTTCCCTCTATTACATGCACTATCATTTGATACAGTTTTACCCATTATTAGTTATGTTAGCTTTGATCACTTGATTAGGATTGTGTCTACCAGGTTTCTTTCCCTGTAAAATTATCATTTTCCCATTTGTAATTAATAAGTAATCTTTAAGGGAATACTCTGAGACTATATAAATATCCTGAGTCTCATCAAAATTTTACTTACGTTTTTAACATTGGTTTATGAGTTTTGCCTGAGTCTATCATTCTGATGGTGGCCAAATGGTGATTTTCTAACTTTACTATTTCTTCTACATTTATTAGTTGGCATACCATTGTAAGGAAAATTTTCACTTTTTCCATAACTTATTCATTTAAATATCCAATGATTATAATAGTTTATTGTAGCTATTGATGCTCAGAATGTCCCAGATTTGATCAGCGAAAGGCCCTTCAAGTTGGCTTCTGGATTCCTTGGAATTGTCCCCATCATTTTTGAGCACCTATATTCTAGCACAGAAAGATACCTTAGGGCTTACGTTGTACTTTCTGGTCCAGACTTAGAGTCAGTGATTTCTGTAAGTAGCTCTGGTTCCTTTTAGTAGAGGATGGTATTTTAAAATCAAGATATTGCTCATTGCTATTGAGGCATCATTTCTTCTAGGCTCTGTTAGCAGATAGATGGGGGCGGGGGGGGGAATATATGTAATTTCATTCTGGTGCCTCTAATTTCCACCCAGAGCCCACAAGGCTATTCCTTACTTATTTCCTTCTCCCTTGAGAGTGCTGACTTCTAACATCAATATATATATTCATGTTCCCAATAATGCAAAAATAAATTCGCACACAAAATAAAGTCCACACAAAATATCAGAATTGCTATGTTCATAACACTGCAAAAAATAATCCTGCTACATAAAGACTAAGATTTCTTTGCTTTTTTTTCCTTTCTGTCTTTACAAGTAGGACAACGTACTGTGTAAAACATTTACTTGGATCTAGCCTTCCTTTTTCTCTTCAATGTGGTTATGTTATCCTTTCGAAATGCAGGTAGATTTGTTCCTATTCGTTTTCAATTTTAGGGTATTTTCACACACATGAGTCAGTTTTGATTTTATTTTTCTGACCATGTAAAACATTAATATATCTAAGAGTCAAAAGATAACGAAAAGCAATATTCAGAAAAATTGCAGGAGAATGCTGTATCCTAGGACTTACCCAAGTAATGGAATGGGAGTGCGCTCCACGTAGTGTAGGCAGTTTAGAAATAGTGAAATTGAATACAAAGATCCGTGGTCTTAATGACTTAGTCCTCAGAGACGCAAAGGGGGTCAATAGAAGGCCGTAGAAGGTTTTCCAAAGGAAAACACAGGGTGCTCAAAGCTCAGCGGTAGAGCGCACAGTTAGGGTACATGAGGTCCTGGGTTCAATCCGCAGCTCCTCCATTCTCAACTTTTCTCTTCACCCCACTCCCTAAGATCTCTGTGCTTCAGGAAACATCCGTCAAATTGAGTTGTCTCAGCTGCAGCAGTTTTTCTTTTACCTCTCTGAGATACAGGAAGGTAGCTTTATAACGTTGGGGAAGTTATTTGTTGGTGGTTCTATTATTCACCCAATTCTCCAAGCACTCTCAACAGTAACTAGCATGTGGGTCGCAGTCAATAGGCTATAGGAGTGAGGAGCAGTTTTTCGAACCACCCAATTTCCAGTTGTATGGGATTTGAAAGCATAAGGGAATATGGGTCTAAGTCTATCATTCTGACGGTGGCCAAATGGTGATTTTTTAACTTTACTATTTCTTCTACGTTTATTAGTTGGCATACCATGGTAAGGAAAAATTTCTTGTAAGTAAAGCACTCAAATTCTTTTGTCGTTCTTTTATTCTAGCTCCTTCTTTAACCAAGGTTGCAGAAAGCTTAGAATCTTTCACTAAAATATTTCACTAAATTTCACTTCCAATGGTTGACGAACTGATGTGCTGGTGTCGATCACTTTTTTCGGTCAGAGACCCGCAAGCTCTGGAGCTTACAAAGAAGCCACTTAACTACAAACATACGACAAACGAGGAAAGAGATAGTAACCTCAGCTGAAATTTGGTAGAGGGAAATAGTCCTTCTCTGGGTGTTCTAAGGAAATTTCCTGTCTGAAAGGGCAAACATTCTGAACTCTGGCCTCCAAGATCGTCTAGGGGAAAGTTTATTTCTTTGTTTTCCTCAAATAAAGAATGAACTCTTATTTTCCCAATCTCAGTGTGTCCTTTTCACTTTACTTACTCTCTAGGGATATCCTCCGTTCAAACTACTGAACAATCCATAGCTCCAGATCAGAACTTTTTGCAGTTTCAGGTCCTGGTATCACAGTGCAGAAGCAGAAATCCACAACAGGATGCACCGCAAGCATTTAAAAACCATTCTGTTTTAAAAGAAAGTCGACTCCTTTTTCAGTCGCCAAAGGAGAAAACAATCAAGGTACTAAATTTTCAGAAAGCAGGAAAATAGCCTCTTTGTCCTCTTGGGTCTGGAGGTCTGCCATAATGTAATGCATGCCCTTTTCTTACTCTCCAGAAGCTGTAACCGTCCACCAGGCTGTCACAAACCATTCCGTCTGAGGCCATCCACTTGACCTTGAGGGGCTCACCTGTATCGCCTCTGCTAGGACTGAGGAGACGGTGGCTGCGTTTATAGGTACCACGTACTGTTCGGTCACTCTCGCTTTCCGCAGCCACAGTCCCGCTCTTCAGGCTCCTCTTTGAGCCAAAAGCAGGATGTGAGGGAATAAAGCAGAGCGTTGCAAGTGCCGGAACGAATTTCTTCAGGAGACAGTCGGGTTTCATATAAGCTTCTTTCCAAGAGTTAGAAATCTGTGGCGCAAACAGGAACTTTCTCATCTTTTGCATTTCAGCAAAACCTTGTAACATCAATCGCTGCGCGGGTCTCGGTTGTGCTCAATCCCAAAGCTGCTGGCTGCCCCTCGTCTCGACCCGTCCCGCGCGCGCTCGCAGAGTCGGGAAATCCTTGTGGCTCCCTGCGAAGCCAGTGGGGCCCTGAACCTCTAACGAAAACTCAACCTCACCGGCGACCCCGAAGCGCTCAGCCTGTCTGTCCAACGACGGAGAGGGCAGCGAGGCCCTCTGAGGCCACGAGAGTCCTGGGCAAAGTGAGCCAGTTCTCTTCTGGGACAAGCCTACCTCTCTGGAGAGAACTGGAATTCTGCTCCCCGATACCTGAAGGAAGCGACGGAAACGTATGGACGTAGACTCACCCTACACACCTCCCTCTAGTCTCATTTGTCTTGAGGATGTTTCTCCTTGCCTCGTCCCCTCCTTTTCCTCCCTTTCTTTCTCCACCTCACTGCACCCCCGTCTTCCCTCTCCCGCGGGCTGGCACACCGCTCTTCTCAAACCGTGTATGCCGCAGTGACGTTTTCCCAGGAGCTCAGTGCACTCCGAGTCACCTCCACGCCTATTTTAATCTGAGTATTGATATTCACGCGTAGCTGATATTTTAACTTCCACATCACTTTCTAATTCCTTTCCTCCCCTGTGCTCCCAGTTCAGCATTTTCCCAGCACAGGCTGAGGTCTGGTGTGATTGGGGCAGCTGCGGCTGCCGGTAAACCGTGAGTAGACTCACCCTACACCCCCTACACACCTGCATGCTGTTTCCTGAGCCGGAGAGGAAGAATCTGTAAGAGAATCTAAAATATTTTTGGAGGAAACCATCCAGAAACTCAAATCCAAATTTACTCTTGTACCGAATTTTGACTAATTGTTAAAAGCCTCGACTCTTTCCTAATCGGAGAGTGAGCTTTGAGAACCAGTCCAGTCATACGCAGGGTTTTATGAAAATTCATGTTGAAGGTGGTCCTCTGCTGCCATTTCCTCATTCCAGAGATAACTGTTTCTAAAATTCTGAAAACCCTTGAAATTGTTTCTACCTTATTTAACAAAAGGAGTCCAATGTCCTGGCACTGCCGAGTTCTTATAAACGTTTCTAATGACCACAGATGGGTAAAAAACAGTTCTTGGGCACCAGTCTGTAGAGGACAACTTGAAAAGAACTAATGAAGAGATAGTATGTACTGGAGGCCAGGAGGTATCCAAGGATATCCTTTTCTTGTTATTTAAGTTGAGACTTAATTAGTATAAAGTGAAATACATAAAACTTAACTCTTAAAAGAAAACTTAACTCTTCAGCTTGATGGGTTAATTCCATATGATACATTCGTGTAACCAACACTCCAGGCAGAGGTACACAATATTTCAGCTCCCTACAGCTTCTTTGTGCCTCATCACAATACTACTCTCTGACCTCTACCATCATAGATTAGTTTTTCTTGTGTTTCAAAATAATACAAATAGAATCATATAATACACATTTGAGTATGGATTCTTTCATTCATATTTTAAATTAGATAATCCATATTGTTGCTAGTAGCAGTTCTTTTTTATTGTTCTGGAAGTGATCCATTGTATGAATACTGTACATCACAGTTTCTTAATTCACTTTATTACTGATGTGCATTTGGAGGGCTCCTCACTTTTGGTTGAAATGTAATGCTGCAACAAGCATTCTTGTACATGTCTTTCAAGTGTAGCAATGGATAATTTTTCCCTTCTTCCCTCCTAGGTTCTTTGGCCGCTCTAATTGTTAAATTAATGTAAGACAGATTAACAGGAGAAAAACTAATTTTGTATGTATGGGAGCCCCATAAAATATGAGACTCAAAGAAGTGACCAAAGTAGGAAGCTTTTATATCCTTCAGACAAAGAAACAATGAATTTGTGAAGAACTGACAAGACAAAGTAGTTTGGGGTTGGGGTAATAAATTAGTGAAGAAGTAACAAGGTTTGTTTATACAGCCTTTTTGGTCTTAAACGCCCAATTGCTGGTGACAATGTTGCTTCCTCTCCTGGTACAGGAAGAGTACTTTTACTTTCAAATGAGAGATTTATTCCCTGCTTTCAGGCGGGACATTCTGACCCAAGTATTCTCTCTGCACTGCTGATTTTCAAGTGTCTTTAAAAATAATCAATATGCCATAATGGCATATTTTTGGGTGTCATATTCTGCTCCCCTTAACAAGGGAAACTCATGCATTTCTCTTGGGTATAAATGTAGCTTGGTGTTTTGGGGTCATAGATTATAGTTTTAGTTTAGTCAGTATTTCCAAAGAGTTTCCCAATCTGGGTGTACCAGTTCCATCAGCAATGTATGAGTATTCCTGTTGCTTCACATACGCAGCAGCACTTGATATTGTCAGTTGTTTTAAGTTAAGCAATTCTGGTGAAGAGAAGTATTATTACATTTAACTTTACATTTCCCTGGCAGCAAATGATGTTAAATATCTTTTAAGTTGTTTATTGGGTAATTTGAGTATCCACTTTTGTGAAGTGCATGTTACTTTGCTCTTTCTTAATGATATTTTAGTCTTTTTCAAAATATTTTATAGGCATTCTTCGCATACACCAGGTAAGAGACTTTTGTAAAATGTAAATATTGAAGTATTTTCTCTCAGATTGTGGCTTGTCTTCTCTTAAGGAGGAGTGGGCTTGAAAAATGTTGCAAGAAGAGGAAAGTGAAAAGGAGAGAGAGAGGCTGAAGACACAGGAGAAAGTTCCATCCAGAAATCTCTGGTGGTTGCAGAAAAAATGTACCCCAGGCAGTTTGCTGGGATATAATGGGCTAATAGTGTGAAATGTTTTAGGAGCAGAAATGGTGTTATTTGCTCTGAGATTCTCTAAAACTTCTCCTAGTGTAGCAACTTAAGAGGATATAGTTTAGCGGTTCAAAAAGGGGGGAAGGGGACATGAGACAGTGTATTTTTCTATATAGCCAACTATCATATCTTTGAAGATCTCTGAGAAATGTGGCTAATGTTTCAAAGGATCATAACGTTTCTGCCATGAGAGGCGTGGCTCAGTAACAGTGTGCCCTTTCCTTGTGAGAGTGTTCGAAAGCACACACAGGTATCTGACTTTCACAATCTCTAACAAGCATGTTGTTTTATTCTTTTAAAAATATGTTTTGCGTACTGGCACGGAAATAAACACATTATCCGATAGATTGCCTTTAAATGCTTCCCGTATATACTTCCTGGATCTGCACCACCATCATCTTTCTTCAGTACTAAGTAAGAAGCATATTAACATGCCCAACAAATCTCTGTTCCATTTAGCCTTGCCACTGAAGAGCAAGACAGAAAAAGAACCGAAAGAAGAGCCTCAATAATTTAATTTTGAATCCTCTTAGTTTTCTGAACAGTGTTTGCGTAGTGGAAGGCGACCAAGCAGAAAAGTATCTTTCTGTTTTTATCAACTCCTTTGCTCTTTCTTCCTCCTCTACCAACCCGTCGACTGCCTTTCAAGATTGGATTCTATGTTCATACATGGGTTTCAGCGGAGCCCATGTCTTTTGGTTGAATAAGTGGATGATAGTGAACAAGAATAGACACCAATAAGCTGGCCAAACAAATGAAAACTAACATTTTAGAAGTATGACTAAAGAAATCATATTTGATGAGCCGAAAGAGCTTAGTTGGGAGAGCGTTAGACTGGAGATCTCAAAGGTCCCTCGTTTGATCACGGGTTTTGACAATTCAGTTCTTCTCAACCCTATACACAACAGGTGCCCCCTGATCTCGAAAGAGTATATGAAAATTAACAATTTTTACTGTTGTTTTGCAAATCCGATCAAGGAGTGTACACACATATATACTTACACCTCTCTTTTGGTTGCATATTCACTGGTTAAAGTGTCATCTAACGGTGAATGACTACTCTGTTAAGTGTATGTACGTGGATGTGGTATAAGCAAGGACAATTTTCCAATCAGAAAAACCTTAGTTTGTATCTTGAGTCCACACCATTATTAAACTGCTGGAATAAGTTGAACATCATCGAACTTTTAAACAATTACAAGAATACTCTCTCTGAGTTTTCTTGTTGACAAAAATCCTTCAGCCTTGTACCACTGTCTAGAATTCGCATATCTTAAGTTATTTCTGTCTGGGTATTCAGGGAAGAATGAAAACTAGCATTTATATAAGAATTCTTCTGTTGAACATTCACATAGGGATCTAGAATACTGAAAAATGAAAAGAAATGGATGATAAGTATATTTCAAGACTTAAATACAAAACCCCATTCTCCCCCTTTAACTTCAACGTCTTTTTTGAACTCCTTTGTTAGGGATAATAGGTCATTCTTGAACTATTCTTGTCATTTTGAACTGTTTTCTTCTTTTCAAATTACTGTTTTCAGTTCCACCGTGTCGATTTTCCACTGACAACTCCTGGAAACTGTGTCAGGAACCAATAATTGACAGTACTTCAATGTTAGAACTGCATCAAGTTACAGATGGGACATTGGCACAAAATGAGAGGAACATTAGCGGAGGGACATCAGATGTACTGAAATTTGAGACTATCCATTGGTCACCTAGTCTCAACTCAGTAGCTTGCATTTTATTTCGTTGAGAAATATCTGATTGGACAAACAGCATCACTGAGTGTTTTATTGCCTAAATTGCTGATCCCTTAGATTCTATGGAAGTGGGAGATCTATGGTAATTTCCAAAACATCATAATTCTCCCATTCAGTATCTAAAAAATGAGGCCAGTGATGCCTATATAAAAAAGGGTTCTGTAAAGCTCAAAGGAGGTCATGCACATGAATGTATTCTGTCCAGTCCATACATGGTGAAACTGGCAGACCATGCTCTGTATTCTCTAGCTCTGGGATTCTCCCAGAACAGCACCCAAACACCTAAACAGCACCTAATAATAATGTCTTCTGTAGCCTGATCTGTCCAGTAGCAAATATAATAAAGCCATAAATGAGAGTCATTTTTGTGATTTTACGTTTTCTAGTACTTACATTGAGAAGTAAAAAAAAGTGATATTAATTAAAAAACATATTTAAATAACTTGGTATTTCCCAAAACATAATTTTAACAAATAATCTTAAAATTATTAGTGATACATTTTACATTTTAAATGTCATAGTAAGCCTTTGAGATCTAGCATGTATTTTACACTTAAAGTATATCCCAATATTTCAAGTGTTAAGTACTTAATATGGCTTGTGGACATTTTGGACAGTGCAGGGTTAAACATGTACTTTGTATTTTCAGATTCTCTGAATGGAGCACATGAGTGTGTTCTCTCTCTAAATTTAGATGTTTAATTCCTCAGAAGAAATCTGTAATGAATGACTCCATAGGTTGAAGATGGCTACAGATATTTAATTTTTTAAATGTTCCCACTTTGTTTACTGGGCAAACAGAAAAATAAAGCACATCTTCTTTTATGAATTCTTAAGAATCCAATAAATATCCACTTTTCTTCAGGTAACACATTATGACCAAACAGTGTTTCTGCAAACTTTCCTAATATTGGAAAGCATCAAAAACCTTATATTTATGACAAAAACAGCCAAGATAATCCTCCTCAGCATTTACACACACACGTACACACCATCGGTTTCGTGTGTGACACTTCTCTAATCCCTCCCTCAGTGAAAACTATAATTTACTGTTTTTGATTTTATTCTAAAAATTCCATGAAGCAAGTGAAAAAACAGGTCTTCCAGATAAATCATATTCTTCCAATTTCAAAAAGGGATTGATGTTATTTTATGAATATTGACCAAAATTCATCTATGGGCAAACCAGAATGAGAAAGAATTAACTACTAGAAATCTGGTATCAGGAAATGGGTTTTCTTGTAGTCTTCTTTTGTAGTTCAATGAACACAGTCTTCACCATACCAGGGTTTAAGAAAGTCTAGGAGCAAACTTACTTTCCTATGAATATCACTAATGAGTACATCAGTTTTCATCTACCATCTACATACTTTTGTGTACCAATTACTCACAAACCCCACGCTGGAGACCAGGACGTTGGCCTGAGTTCTCTGTGTAACATCCTCACAAGGTTGTGCCACATATACTTTGAATTTAATTAAGCAAAGCTAGCTCATCTTCTTCATCTTCCAATCTTCCTGTTTCTAAAAGAATTTTAAAAATCTTCCCCTTTCTGCACTTTCCTCTGTTTGATAATGGTGGCTCCCCCAACCCAAACAAACATTTTTTCCCTTTAACCCCTAAGTCTTGTGGCTCTTTACCTTTGATATCGTTCTTGTAATTCAACACATCTCCCCATCCCTGAAGCTGTTATTTAATTCGTGCCTTATGAAAAAGAGATTTGGGACTGTTGGAAGGGTCTCCTAAATCACCTGCGTGCTTAGATGAGAGCAGAAAAGATCTTTACAGTGAAATGCCGAATGCATCGCTCTAGGGTTTTTTTCTGATCGTGGCTTTCCTCCGTCAAATCCGGCCATTAATATTTCGACCGAGTAAATAACAAATACCTTGAAGGGTTTTAGGTAGGAAAAAACCTGAATCTCAATAGCCTTGCGTTTCAGGTTAAGATACATGGAGGAAATCGAAAGGGCTGAAAACTGGGACATGACTGATTCCTTGCCAAGCGTTAATAGGAGACCCTAACCAGTTTTAAAGCCACAATGGAAAATTTCTGTGGTTATTAACGTGACACATGTTTGCAATCTTTTGCCTTCCATTTCTAGTTATGTACTTTAAAGAATCAGTATAATTCTTTGGTTCCTAAAGTTCTCCTTCCCAAGATGCCCCTTATCACTCACTGAACACTCCTGCCGCCACGCTCACGAACTGGAAACAGGCGGTATCGGGGTAGAGGGGACCAGAAAAAAAACCTTATTAGCAAATAAACGTAAACGTTGGGGGGTGTAGCTCAGTGGTAGAGCGCATGCTTTGCATGTATGAGGCCCCGGGTTCGATCCCCGGCACCTCCAGGTTTTTAATGGGTGTTCTCTCCTTCTTCTGACTGAACTCCTGTTTTTCCTGTTCTATCCCTGCACATGCAGAAAATAAAAACATAACCCAATGGATTGCCTTGAATTCTCTTACCTTCTGTTCTGATACTCGACACCACCTAAGGCAACAGCAAGAGCAACTAATAGGGAGAAAAAAGCAGGAGTTGCAGTGCTTGTATGAGACAAAATATAGACTTCAAAACAAAGTCACAAGAGACAAAGAAAGAAATTACACGATGATAAAGGGGTCACTCCAACAAGAGGATATAACCATTATAAATATCTATACACCCTACACAGGAGCACCTACATATGTGAAACAAATACTAACAGAATTAAAAGGGGAAATAGAATGCAATGCATTCATTCTAGGCGACTTCAACACTCCACTCACTCTGAAGGACAGATCAACCAGACAGAAAATAAGTAAGGAGACAGAGTCACTGAACAGCACATTAGAACAGATGGACCTAACAGACATCTACAGAATACTACACTCAAAAGCAAAGAATACACATTCTTCTCAAGTGGAACATGGAACATTTTTGAGAAGAGATCATATACTAGGCCTCAGTAAATTTAAAAAGATTGAAATTGTACCAACCAGCATCTCAGACTACAAAGGTATGAAACTAGAAATAAATTACACAAAGAAAATGAAAAAGCTCACAAACACATGGAGGCTTAATAACATGCTCCTAAGAAACCAATGGATCAATGACCAAATAAAAACAGAGATCGAGTAATATATGGAGACAAATAACAACAATAATTCAACACCACAAAGTCTGTGGGATGCAGCAAAGGCTGTGCTAAGAGGGAAGTATACTGCAATACAGGCCTACCTCAGGAAAGAACAATCCCAAATGAACAGTCTAAACTCACAATTAATGAGACTAGAAAAAGAAGAACAAATGAGGCCCAAAGTCAGTAGAAGAAGGGTCATAATAAAGATTAGAGCAGAAATAAATAAAATCGAGAAGTATAAAACAATAGAAAGAATCAATGAGAGCAGAACCTGTTTCTTCTGGAAAATAAACAAACTAGATAAACCCCTAGCCAGACTTACCAAGAAAAAAAGAGAGTCTACACACATAAAAAGAATCAGAAATGAGAAAGGAAAAATCACTATGGACACCACAGAAATACAAGGAATTATGAGAGAATACTGTGAAAAATTATATGCTAACAAACTAGATAACCTAGAAGAAATGGACCACTTTTAGTCTGTGTATATGTTTGGGTTGGAAGTGAGTCTCTTGTAGGCAGCATATAGTTGATCTTGTTTTTTTTATCCATTCAGTAACTCTATGTCTTTTGATTGGTGCATTCAGACCATTTACATTTAGGGTGATTATTGATAGGTATGTACTTATTGCCATTGTAGATTTTAGATTCGTGGCTACTGAAGGTTCAAGGGTAACTTCCTTACTATCTAAGAGTCTAACTTAACTCAATTAGTATGCTATTACAAACACAATCTGAAGGTTCATTTTTTTCCTCTGTTTTCTTCCTCTTCCATTCTTTATATATTAGGTATCATATTCTGTATTCTTTGTGTATCCCTTGATTGAATTTGGTGGTAGTTGATTTGATTTTGCCTCGGCTCAGTAATTAATTGTTTTATTTTGCTGTGGTTTTATTTCCCCTCGTGACAGCTATTTAGCCTTGGGAATACTTCCATCTATAGGAGTCCCTCCAAAATGCACTGTAGAGGTGGTTTGTGGGAGGTAAATTCTCTCAGCTTTTGCTTATCTGAAAATTGTTTAATCCCTCCTTCAAATTTAAATGATAACCTTGCCAGGTAGAGTATTCTTGGTTCGAGGCCCTTCTGTTTCATTGCTTTAAATATATCATGCCACTCTTTTCTGGCCTGTAAGGTTTCTGTTGAGAAGTCTGATGATAGCCAGATGGGTTTTCCTTTGTATATGATCTTTTTTCTCTGTCTAGCTGCTTTTAAAAGTCTGTTGTTATCCTTGATCTTTGCCATTTTAATTATTATATGTCTTGATGTTGTCTTCTTTGGGTCCTGTGTGTTGGGAGATCTGTGCACCTCCATGGCCTGAGAGACTATCTCCTTTCTCAGATTGGGAAAGTTTCCAACAATTACCTCCTCAAAGACACTTTCTGTCTCTTTTTCTCCCTCTTCTTCTTCTGGTACCCCATAATACAATATTGTTCTGTTTGGGTTGGTCACACAGTTCTCTCAATATTCTTCCATTCCTAGAGATCCTTTTTTTCTCTCTGTGCCTTAGCTTCTTTGTATTCCTCTTCTCTAATTTCTATTCCATTTACTGTCTCTTCTACTAAATCTAATCTGCTTTTAAATCCCTCCATTGTATGTTTCATTTCAGGTATGGAATTTCTTAATGATTGAATCTCCATCCTAAATTTGTCCCTGAGTTCTTGAATATTTTTCTGTACCTCCATGAGCATGTTTATGATTTTTATTTTGAACTCTCTTTCAGGAAGATTGGTTAGTTGTTTCATTTGGGCCTTTTTCTGGTGTTTGGGAGATTTTTGTTTGAACCAAATTCCTTTGACGTTTCATATTTGTATGTGTCTCCCTCTAGTACCCAGAAGATCTAGTCTCTGTAGCTGCTCAGCCCCTGGAGTGATGTTGGGAGTCATAGGGAAGCGGCACTGCCACCTGGGGGGAGGAAAGAGCTGTTTCCTGCTTCCCGGCTGCAGTGCCTGTCTCCACTGTCAGAACCAGTGCCAGCACAGAGGTGTAAGTCTCTGTGCTTTGTGTCTGTAGCTGCGTTGGCGGGGCCTCCCTCTGGCTGGCCCTATGCCAGGGCAGGGACTGCCAGTTGGGGAGCTGGTGCCCGCAGGCCAGGAGGAAGGTGCAGCAGGCTGCGTATCACAGTGAGGGGCCTCTGAGCTGAGTAGCCAGCCAGGGTGATGGAGCGCCTGTAGCTCCTGAACATTCCCAATCTGCCTGGCAGAGCATGCCCAAACCACCTTGTCAACCTAACCCTTCTCCATGCAGCAAGCTCCGTGTAAACTCCACCCCTTCAGCAGCCCTCTCACTGCTAGGAAGCCTCTCAGACCGCCGCCTTTCCTTTGTCCCGAGCAGCTGGATGTGGGTCCCTGTCCTCCAGAAATGGCTGAAATCTGAGTCAGTCTCCCCAAGTATTCCGCCCATTTTAGCTTTCCAACTCCACTAATCTCCAGAATACCACATAATGTAGGTTTGTGCTCCCATAGCAGATCTCCAGGGCTGGGTGTTCAGCAGTCCTAGGTTTCCATACCCTCCCCACTCCGTTTCTCTTCCTCCCACTGGTGAACTGGGGTGGGGGAAGGGCTTGGGTCAGGCTGGATCAAGGCTTTTTGGTACATTACCCTGTTTCATGAGGTCTGCTCTGTTCTCCAGATGTGTGCATTCTGGTTTAGTCTTCTTACCTGTTGGTCTTTTAGGATTAGTTGTATTAACTATATTTTCGTAATATATGTGGTTTTGGGGGGAGTTCTCTGTCTCACCTCTCACGCCGTCAACTTGAATTGCCTCTATCATTTCCTTTTTATCATTTTATCATTTCAAATCTAGACAACTTACTTTATCCATTCTTTTAGGGTAGTTCTGTTGGCAGCAAATTATCTTAGTTTTCCTTGACCTTTAATGTCTTAATTTCTGAAGGATATTTTCTGTGGATATAGTATTCTGGAATCATAATTCTTTTTTTAACACTTGAAAAATGTGCCGTTTTTTCTGACCATTGTGATTTCTGATAAGATAACCATTGTCATTCAAACTGTTTTTCTATAAAGTAAGGTCTCAAGTCTCTCTGGTTTCAAGATTTTTTTCTTTGCTTTCAGAGTTCAGAACTTTGATTTTTCGCCAGTCAACTGATGAGGGACTCTTTTGTAAAACCACACAAAAATTCAATTATCCAGGTCAGTAATCTTTGTAACTCTAACCATGTCAGGAGTCTAGTGTTTGGAAAACAACTTCAAATGATTGTCCCTTAGAGTTGCTAAATTTATCAAGTAATTACTCTAAACCTGTAAAACAAAAAGCAAAGTTTCTTTCAATGTACAGGCATAACTATCCTCTCCCAAACTCTTGCTAATACTGGGAATATTGTCCAGGATAGAAGGCTACACAACACCTGACCAGGGAGTTGAACACTAGACCCTCAGACTAAAGGCCTTATACTCCACCAGCTGAGCTACTGAGGCTCACAATTTCAAATGCTTCCTTGAGTATCTAATCTAAGTATATGCATTCCATCAATTCTTTTTGTACTTTATTTTCTATTTCCCAAATCACATCCTTTTTAATACTCCTCATTGAAAAGAAGATTCTATTTGAGAGAGAGATGATTATCTCTAGGAGCATTTTCTGTCTCTCTTCTTTGTCTGCCCTGTCTAGGTTTTCAGAGCCATGGCAACAGTCCCCTAAACAAAGCCCAGCCAGGTATCAGACCACATTACAAAGGGCTTCATTTCTTGCCAAGTATATGTACCTAAATTTCTCGAGGCAACACTCACAGTACTTATGTTTGTATCCCTCTGCTTTGTCTGGTACATCTTTCTGGCAGCCTTTGTAAGCAGAGGGGAGGAGAGTTGTAGGAGGAAGAATCTGAAGATGCAAGAGAACATTCCATAATGGGTCCTTTCTATTGGTGAGTAGAATTGCCACCCAAGCATTCCCTTGGCAAGTGGATTTAGGATCTGTCTGATGGGAGAGAGAGCAATGCAGAACAGTGTCTTTTGATCTGTTATTCAGTGCTGCATTTCCTGAGGTAAGTCGCGGTCTATAAAGGTTTTAGAAATAGTGCTAAACACGGCGAGCCTTGTTCTGCCAACTATTTGTTCTCCAAACACTCACAAAGGTGATCATCAATCATGGGCGTTTTCTTGATAGCTAAGTACCAAAGAGATATACTTGAGTGGAATAGGGAATCTTCAGCCAGCAGAGGGGTCTGGGCTTGATTTTTGGCATCGCCACGCTTTCTTTCAAGATGAAACTCCATGTCTGAACCATTCCTCCTTCCTTCAATTTTCTTTCCCCTTCTCTGGCCTCTCCCCTCCTCCTTGCCCTTTCTTCCTCTCTTTTCCCCCCTTCTTCCTCCTCCACTTTTCCCTCCAAATTCACCTTCTCTTCCTTATTCCTGTCTTTACTCACCATTTGCTGCTCACATTAAAAGGAAAAGTGTTTTTAGTACTCAGCCGTTTCGATTCCGTGGGCCTTGGTACCACTCAATTGTGATTATGCTAACACAAGGAGTATTTGATTGAGACAACAGAAATATAGTTTATTCAGGACCTCTCCAGCACAAGGCAATAAATATGCCAATTCCATATTAACCAGCACTTGCTCCTTGGGTTCCAATCAGCATTATTAAGGAGCAAAAAAGAAAAGGACAAGAAGAAACAACATCATTAAAGATTACTACACTTTCCTGTCTCCATTTTCTCAGCATGTCTGTATCAATGAGCAAGCAAGAAGCTAGTTTGAGCAGAAAACCTGCACCCTCTGATTTTTCTTTATCCCTTCTTCCATTGTAGCCCCCACTACAAAGCATACATTGGGTTGATAATCAGACGTGTGAGGACTGCCTAGACCAATATGCAGTCAAACACTTCTCACTGAAGCCAATTAGAGAAAGAAAGAGCTAAACCAAATCAATGTCATAGGAAACACCAGGAGGCATTTCCTTGGTCTATTTAGTCCAGGCCCTAGGACTTAGCCTCCCCTGGTCTCAAAAATGGATGATTATCATAGTAAATTAGTGTGCGTTAGAACATCATACCATTCAGAATATACCCTAAAATAGTTCTTCAGTTTTGACCAAAACCTACCTGTACAGGTGATCCAGGGGCAAACGGAGAAATTTGGAGGTGAGAGAAAGATTAAGCTCTTTGAGGAAGAAACAGTGCTGGGCACGGGAAAAAAGAAGTAATGTTTGTTTCTTCCAAATATCTGGACACTGTCAGGAAACCAAGACGATGTGAAAACAGAGAATCTGCAATTGCTTTATTGTAGGAATTTGTGGACTTCTCATCTTTCCTACCCTGCTAACATACGCCCCATAGTTGCAGGGAATGGATATGTAAAATCACCCTGGATTGTTTTGTGGACGGATCCGCAGGGGAGTTTAGAGAAGACCACCTTTAAAACATTTGGGGCATCACCGTGTCAATGAGACAAACGCTCTTCCAAACTATTTTGGCTCTCCAATCCCCACTTGAAGAGGTTTGGAAGCTACCAAACTGCAACTCAGACATCGCTACCATTTGTGCCATGCTCCTAAGGAGGTTTAGGACCCATCACCACTTCCTATCACCGTAGAGGGTAATTCTGCTAATTGTCTGGTGAAGGATTAAGTTGTTAAAACCTACGATATGAACGAATTGTAATAAAATATTTTCATGGCGTTAAAACAGGCTTTTCCAACAAAGTGGGCTCCTGTTTGAGCGAACAGGGCCTTTTTCCCTTGAGGAAGCGCCACAGGTCAGAACAGGCTGACTCCACCTGTCCTTATGTCGTCCTTCCCACCGGCTGTTTGCAGACTTTAGTCTTGTCTCATATTTCTCCGTCCTACACTGCATCATCATTATCATTGACTTAAGAGTCTTCGAAGAACTGCGTCACTTCTGACAATCTCACAGTGTATTGATTCTAAGTAATTGTGAATTAGTAAAACTCAGATGGAGTTTTGGTCCCTTTTTTCCCAGCCAACGTTGATAATTAAACCTTTCTCCTACTGCAAAATCAAAAATTTGAAAACAGAAACATATTACATATCAGCTTTCTAGTTCAGAGGAATGCCCGTGGGAGCTGTGTGGTCTAATGGATAAGGTGCCTAACTTTGGCTCAGAAGGTTGAGGATTCAAGTCCCTTTGTGATCACTTAAAAAAGACCCAGGTTGGTTTTTCTTCTGACCTTTGAGAAATCTTTGGAAACTTTGAAGATCTGTCATGAATTGAGTCTTAAAAAAAAACAAGCCTGTGTGCAGACTAATTACCAGTAACTTGCATTTCATTATTGGAGTCCAGTCACTAGAAAGTAGTGGTAAAGTATTAGTATATGAATAGTTGGTAAGGACATTTCAGAGACCCTGGATTTTCTGGCTCACAGTCCTGCTCCGGGTCTGGTAGTGACCAACAAAAGGATGTGAGGGGTAGAAAAGCTCACTGCAAATGTTTCTCTGGTGAAAGTTGGGTTTCAAAGGGCTTCTATTAAGCGCTAGAAATACATGTTTGGAGGGGTAGGGGAGATACCGTCTTGAAATCTGAACCGTCACAATGAGTGTCTGCAACTGAACTATCCTGGTTCAGGGATTTAACTTTTCCTGATAAATTACTCAAATCTACTAGTTGGTTATTCTCTAATCTTTCTATTTGTCTTCTTATAAGCACAGGGCTTTGGTGTTTTCCATCATATGATTTGTGGAAACGTCCTGTGAAAGACGACTTGATGTTGACCAAAACAGCCAGTCATCTTACAAACATTTGGTTTTGAGCCAGGCATCAAGTCAGCTTCAGGCTATCCCATTTGCACTATTCTGGACCACTCAGAAAGGTTAATATTTCAATTGTTTCTTCAATTGTTCAAATGATTTTGAGCTTCCACTTTTGGAAGCTCATGTGTTACTTAAGCACTGCCATTTTCTACTGTTTAATCACTCATTCACCTACCACTTACCCAGAAAGAATTGGGATCCAATTTTTGGTGGTGCTGGATGGGTGAGTGGGGAAAGAAGCCAGTAGAAGGGAGAGGTAGTGAGTTCCATGGGGAGCATCTCTGCTCCTCTGTCTACTGTCTGTTTCATGGCTCAAAATTAAGGAACTTAACAAAAACATCTGTTAGTTTCTTTATTCTCGCCCTTTTTTCTTTCTTTTTTTTTCTCCTGTTCTGCTCTTCAATGTTATTGAAAAATAGAGCTCAAGGTGAACTTCTTAATGTTGTGCTGGGTCTCTTTTTCTTGGTGAAGATTTGGGGTGAACTGTCCCCCCTTTTTCCTCTTCCATTTTATCTTCCTTTTTGCCAAAAGAACCACCCTCTGCTGTACCAAGTTTTATGGAACAGAGCCAGGTCATCTGCAAAGGCAATACATTAGATAATTGGTTTTCTTATATGAGCAGGAAAATCATGAGAAAATGAATGGGAAAGTACAAGAAGGGTTTGGTTGGACAGTAAGAACACACAGGGAGATACTCAAGACCTTGTATGTTGAAGGAACTGTTGAGTACTAAAGTACATAAAAATAAGCTTGTGCTAGAAATTCTTCATAAAATATCAGTGCCATTTTTGGATGGTTCTGAGAAACCTAAAAGTTGGCAAGGGAAAGTCCACTGAGATAAATTCCACTAATTTTGGAATCAAACTAGAGCCTCTCTAGCATTTTTGGATCAAGAACCTTCCTACTCCAATCTGATATTTGTACAAAGATAAATTCCACTAATTTTGGAATCAAACTAGAGCCTCTCTAGCATTTTTGGATCAAGAACCTTCCTACTCCAATCTGATATTTGTACATAAAACTTGGTACAGCAGCTGAAACATATTTAAATGAGTAACACTTACCCATTATATGTAAAATTAATTATATACATATAATTATTTGTATAATTAACCTAAGTAGGTGAGGTTTCTCTTTTTTGAATTTTGGCATTTGTAACAGAAAGCATCATAGTTGTTCTTGAGCTAATTAAAGATGTGGAACACAGCAAATACAGCTAATTACTTTTGTTGACCCTTTTTAAAAATTAAAATTAAAATTAAAATTTTTTATTGAAGTATACTTGGTACAAAATATTTTATTGGTTTCAAATATAAAACACAGTGGTTCAACAGTTGCACACATTTTTTAATCCTCACCCCAACTACTGCAATTACTGTTAACACAGGAAGATGTTACAGAATCAATGCCTATATTCTCCATGCTGTACTTCCATCCCTGTGACCAACTTACATTATGATTGAGAATTTTTGTGCTCCTTTATTCTCTTCACTCTCCTCACCCACCCATCCCAACCCCTCCCCCATGGTAACCACCAATCACTTCTCAGTTTCTGAGTCTACTGCCATTTTATTTTGTTTCATTTTTAGATTCCACTAATAAATGAAATAATATGGTATTTATGTCTTTCTCTACCTGGCTTATTTCACTTGGCATAATACCCTCTAGGTCCATCTATGTTGTCACAAATGGTATGATTTCTTTTTTTTATGGCTGAATAATATTCCATGGTGTATATGTACCACATCTTCTTCATTCATTTATCTATTGATGGACACTATGGTGCTTCCATATCTTGCCTATAGTAAATAATGTGCCGATAAACATAGGGATGCATATATCTTTTTGAATTGGGGATTTTGTTTTCTTTTGAGTAAATTCTTAGAAGTGCAATTACTGGGTCAAATAGTATTTCTATTTTTTGTTTTTTGAGGACCCTCCATACTGCTTTCCATAGTGGCTGCACCAATTGACATTCCCACCAACAGTGTAGGAGGGTCCCCCTTTCTCCACATTCTTGCCAACGCTTGTTATTTTTTGTCTTTAAGATAGGGGCCATTCTGACTCGTGTGAGGTGATATCTCATTGTGGTTTTAATTTGCATTTCCTTGATGATCAGCAATGTGGAGCATTTTTTCATGTGCTTGTTGGCCATTTGTATTTCTTCTTTGGAGAAATGTCTGTTCAGATCCCCTCCCATTTTTTAATTGGGTTATTTGCTTGGCACTTTATACCTCTGCATCTGTCCATTGAGACCCACCCCCAAACTACTCTTCTGTCTTCCTTCTCCTCTGTTGCTGCTTCTCTCCCCCATCAGCTCCATCCCTGTCCCCGCCAAGAGCCGGGCTACTCTGCCTTCTCCAGCCCTTCCTTGCATCTCTTTCTCAGCTCATTCCAGTTCCCTGCCAGTTGCCTTCACGGAAGGTAATAACATAACCTATCCTCAAATCTTCTCTCTCCTCCCCACCCCACTCCCACGCCAGACGGCCTAGGATTTTCTCCAGAATTCATATCTAGGTTAACTAGTCCTACCAAATTTTGCCTAAACGTGGGAAGTGTCGAGTTTCTGCCCCGTGGGGACAATGGAATGTGCGGGCTTGTCCCGGCATAGGGATGATTTGCAGTGTATTTGTTTTGCAGATTGCGTCCAGCTTCCCTTGTGCTTTCCTCCATGTGCAAATAATTTGGTCTGAAAGAGATGGTCTAACAACAGGAGCATCCGCATTTCTCCTCTCTCCTCTTTCACCTGTCTTATAACCAGAGCTATAGCGTTGCCAAAACAAAGTCGCTGTCACGTTTCCCAGTCCAGATGCTGAATGCACCAAGACTGCTGAGACACATACTTGTTGCTCTTTATTTCAAGTATTGGGAATTAATTAACCTCTTGTCTTAACACCACACCTGGGTCCACAATCCCGCCCAGTAAGTAGTCCCGGAAAGCGCCCTTGTATTCCTTGGCACTACCTTTCGTGTCTTTTCGGCAGTTTCGTGGGCATGGAAGGACTCTTTTTAAGAAGGAAGAATCTGAAGACATAAAGGACGATTCAGTCCTGGGACTGTCCTGTGGTGGACTGGAACTGACACCACAGGCGGTTGGCCAAAAGCAGTCCTTGATGGGGACGAGGACTGTGGGGAGATCTAAGGGTTTTCAGTCCAGAATGCTTTTCTCCTTCGGCATAGCTGTGAGACAGGACTCAATCAAGAGGTTTCAGAAACAGAAGAATTAAACATGGTGGACTTTAGCTTGGCAACACCTCCAGACAATGTGATACACAATAAGATATTTGGCAAAAATGGAGCATGCTCACAGGAGGGGGGTGGAGCCCAGTAGCAGAGTGTGTGCTTAGCATGCCTGGGCCCTGGGCTTGGGGCTTGATTCCCAGCACCTCCAATCGTCCTGTCACCCTACCTCCGTGCAACTAAACACCGAAAATTGTAGCCTAGTTTTCCCTATTGCTTTCCTCCGTGCACACCTTAAATCGCACCTAGCCATTCAAATGGACGCAGGTTTTGACACTCCGTGGATGTCCCAACCTTACTGTTTCAGCACGAAGCCGGGAACCAAGTGAAGTACAGAAGCTTCTAGCTCAGAATCAATCTCCGGAAGTCAAAGCACCAAGCTTGCCATCACGTGATGGGATGGTCTGTTCTTTGCTGCAGTGTTTATTATTAAGAATCAGAGAAGAAAAAAAGAAAGACAAGAGGGGGAAGGGCAGCCTTGGAAAAATTCTCTTAGATTACCTGCCCCCACCCCATTTCCTCCTCAGCTGTGTCTGTTTTAATGGACAGACTACAAACTCGAAAGAAGCCTTGTTGCCTTTTGTTTTCCTTTCCCCAGTCGCCCCTACACTTTCACCACACGCAGGATCTTGGTTGGGCTACAAAACGTCGGTCCAAAAACAGTGTGATCCAGTCTTTTCTCAGTGACGGAGTATTTAGGATACTGTCCAAAGGGAAGTCACATCTCGTGACTTCAAAGCTTTCAAAATCCTTAGTTGAAAAACGTATTTCCAGAGATGGAAAATGCCGCTAGTAGCTTTCAGAGCCATGGCAGTCGTGGACAAAAAGGTCTACTTTTCCCTTGGGACAATCGCTTTTAAGTTCACTTCCCTTAAGAGGAAGAGAACCTTCTGGTTTCGGGCTTTCCTAGGGTGCTCAAAGGAGACAGGGGCAACGCCTGCACACAGTACCTGCCGGGGCTTCCAAATCGTACTCATTGGTTAAGGACCTAGCCGGAGCCCTCTTTGTCTCCTTGCTTACTGGTTCCTCCTCTGCACACACAGACGCCTGCCTCCTCCTATCTCCCCCTTTTCTTCAGCTTCTGACACCCGTGTTACCTTTTCTTCCACCTTTCCTTCCCATCTCCCCTTTCATCCTGTTTCACCGCTTCCTCCTAGCTAAATTTTCCCCAACAGCTTAGCTCATCCCCCCCACAGTTCCATTTTCTAGGCTAGCAGTTCTCAAACCTGGAGGATAAACACAGTCATCCGGGGAGGCATGTCAGTTGGATAGATGACCTTGGCCCGACCCTGCTGTGACTCTTGGTGCACCCAGAAGCTATAAGGTGGAAATGGGAAAGCATATATTTGTAAAGTTCCCAGACGGGCTCAGGTTTGGGAACCACTGCATTCTGGTCTAAAACCTTTTATCTTTGTATTAGAGGGTCGCTTCTGACCAACTTACTTTTAAATGTCACCTCACCTCTAAGCGCCCATATCAGTGACTATCCAGTGACGCCCCCTGAGCCTCACTCGATTATTCCAGGGAGGAGAGGGGAGATGATTGGAGCAGAGGAAGAAGAGTTGGCATATAATTTATTCAGATATTTAGGTAGGCATAGATTTTGAACAAGTGAAAAAAGTATCAGAATGAAAAGTGAAAGTAAAAGAGAAGACACAATGATCAAGATTACTCCTAAAACCCTACATTGGGTCACAACAGAATTTGGCACCGGGAGGGGCACGTCTATTATTTGCGCCACCGTGACAGAAGAAAACTGAATTAAATTTCTGGGTTTAAAATCCAAAACTAACATTAACTTGTAAATAAACTCAAGTAACCCCCAAGACCTTGTAACCATTCACAGGTGGCAGTTTCTCCTTGCCCTCCTTATTTTCTGAGTCTCAGGGTCAGAGATAACTCAGAAAGATAGTTTTGCAGAACCCAAGACATCCTGTCCCAGGGTACTGAGGAGGAACCCATCAGAAAAACAAAAGGCAATTTAATCAGCTCAAGAATGTCTGCTGGGACCCTTTGCAAGTTGCTACTTCATGTGTCTGTGGTCACAAAACCCACAGCCTCTCTCCCACTATTTCCCCTAACTGCTTGTTCTTCAAGGAGACAGTGGCTCTTGAAAGCATGAGCTGACCACTTCCTCATTTGCTGGCAAATTAATAAACTATTCTTTCTTTTCCTCAAAATCTTGTCATTATGTTTTGTGATTTGACTTCAGTGACAAGGACCAGTTTTCAGTGACACTATGATGGCTGACCTTTGAATATTTTGTCCAAGAACTCCAGACTTTGGTAGAGAGGTTGTTATAAAAGTTTCATGCACTTCACAGTTCTTGCTTGGCCTCCAAATGCTTCTCTTGTGCTTCTTTGTGGGTCTCAAACTGAACTGCAGAGCCCAGAGACAAAGGCACTGCCTGGTTTCCTGACAATGAAGCTGTGCTCCACGGTTTTCTAGAGCAGCGACTGTCTGTGACAACATATATTTACTGCTTTTCATTTGGGACCTGTGTCCTCTTTCCATCCTGATCTAAATTTCCTGAGGTAACTTCTCAGGTTCTGTTCTTTTGTACCCTTCTTCTAGCATTTCCTGCTGGGGTTGACAGCCAGAAGCACTGAGGTACAGGGGCCCTGATATGGGAAATCCATGGTATTATATAGACCATGTGAAAAGGAAGCAACACATTTCTAGTTCCAAACTGGAGCCACTTGAGTTAACCTGGGTCATGAATGTTATTGGCTGAGGCTTCAATGTCCTAGGGTTTAGCTACTCCCTCCCCTGGAAAAGTGTACTCTCTCATGGGTTATGCGGTCAGAGTTCTGTTGTTTTATTGAAACTTCTTATCTCTTGTGGCTTTCGACTGCTGCCTGAGACGGTTCCTGAGGCAGTTTCAGAGCTCAATGCCAAATAGAATAAAGCTGTGAAGAGCAAGAGGAAAACGATGCCTTGTGAATCTGTGCTTGGGAAAATGGAAGAGATGGTCCAAGCTGTTTTTCACTGCTTTGTCTACTCTATGCTTGAGCCAGGAGTCAAGAGAGTGAGAGTCAAAGAGAACTAAGGCTCATTTGCTTAGTTTCTGCCCTGAAATAGACAGCAGCATGACAACAACACCTGGAGGCAGATAGCCCAGAGATGGGGTAGGTTTGAGACCCAGAGGAAACAGCTTGTGATTGATCCCTGCTCCCTCTCCTGATCTTGGAGGATCTAGGAGAGTGTGCTTTTAGTTTCTCCAAACAAGGGAAATTAGACACCATCTTATAAATTTCGACTTCACATTTGAAAACATTTTCTAATACAAAAGTTAGCATGCAAAGGTTTTGGCAAAGAAAAATGAAACGATTTGGTACCTTCACTCAACACTTCTTGCACAGAAAATGAAGGGCAGAACAATGATATTCTGCAGTTTGTACCCACCCCTTAACAATACATTAATTATAAAAATACAAGCAACTTATATATCTGTTCTTATTCTCACCCAAACACCTTTTCCCACATTTTCCCCTGGGCCATTCCATGTGGTGTTACATGACGTGTTACTAATTCATTTAAAGATTTCAGAACAAAAATAAAAATGAAGTTCATTGAGGAAATACAAGGTTAGGAATTTTAATCTGCTGTTTGTCAGTGTTCCTGACATTTTACTTCAGCTAGTTGTTTGGTTGAGGAGGTAGTGGGGGACTTAATGTGTGCCTTCTAGTATACATTTTGTGTAAACTTCCTGTGAAAGTCTATTTAATGTGGAATAAAAATAACTGCTGCCAAAACCTAGGATCTAACCTTTAAAATCCATTGGTTAAGAATATTGTAATAACTTTGTAGGGTGACAGATGGTAACTACACTTATCATGGTGAGCATTTCTTAATATACATATGTGTCAAATAACTGTTGTATACCTGAAATTAGTATAATATTGTATGTCAACTATACTTCAATGAAAAAAAATTGAATCCTGTTGGTCGCTGGCTCATCTAAGCAAGTCTGGCAAGCATGAGCTAGTTCTCTTGTCTTCCAAATTATGCTTTAAAGGTTTTGCTAAGTGCCACCTTAGCTTGTCCAATGTCCATCCACTCAGTCACCAGGAAAAAGTGGGACCTAGTGCCCAGCACCTCTTCTGCTTCTGTCTGGCTCCCGGAGGCAGAGGCGACAGTCAGGGCGAAGGAGAGAACTAGCTTAGGAAAGCAGCGGGAAGCTTTCTGCTCCTCTGCCTTACATGACCCAGTGCTTATAAAACTAAGGAAACTTCATGAAACTGCTTGTTTTTTCTTATTTCCGTTCTTTCTCTGCCCTGCTCTTTAGGGAAACTGCCATATAGAACCCAAAGTGAACAGGTGTGTAATGTGGCTGCAGGCTTAGGTGGAGGTGCTGTATAGTTCCCTTTCTTTTCGTCCCTTTTTTATTTCCACCTTCTTCCTTTTGTGAATTCCTGCATCTTGGGTGGCACCAAGGCCCATGGAATAGAAATAGTATGATATTGGACTATATAGATTTTGTTAGTGGGAGTAGTGGAAACATGTCAAAATGTACAACTTCAAAAGGGGTAAACGTAGATGGAGGAGCTGGGGGTTGAATCCGGGACCTCGTATATGTGGAGTACGTGCTCTACCACTGAGCTACACCCCCTTCCACTAACAAGACCTTGGATGGATCCTTTATAAGATGTTATTTTTATTTTGCAATTCTTGGTTTTAGTTTCTGACGGTCAGAGGAAGTCCACTGGGTTAAATACCACAACCTGCGAAATTACTAGACTGGATGTTGTCTAGTGTCTTTGAAACACTAAGATTATAGTCTGACTGACACATTTCTCATCCTAGGATTTTCCCACTTCTGCTCGCCTTCTCCAAGGTCCACTCACAAGCCGACTGTGTGAAAATTTCTTTTACCAGGAGAAATGTGAGGAAAAATAATCATAAATTTCCTGCACAAATCTCCAGCCATGCTGGCTCAGATGGAGTGCCCTTCAGCGGCTGGTTTAAGCCAACTGGAGAGTTGACCTGTACATGATAAAAGGGGGCTGCCCTGCCAACATCCGCTTTCCAGCAGACTCATTGTTTGCTCGCACATCCGTCACATGTTCTGAGGTGGTTCTCAGTTGTGGTTCCAGTTCCCCACCTATAGCCCTCCCTTGAGGATTATGCCCACAGAGGATTTCAGAAAAAAAGAGACCTTGAAAGTTCCACCAATTATAAGACCGACATTTTTCTGGACTGGAGGAATGAACAGAGCAAACGCAGGGCAGAGAAGCAAGATAGGGGACCCAGCAAACTGTCATGCTGCTTTCCCTCAGAAAACCCATCATCGCACTGGAGACCCTGCAATAGATATAGATACTGAAAGAATTGAGCCGAGGTGATACTGAAAAAGATGGTGGCATGAGAGGTGAGACAGAGACCTCCTCCTAAAACCACATATAATATGAAAATATAGTTCATACAACTAACCTTAAAAAGCAACAGGAAAGAAGGCTGCACCAGACTGCATACACCTGGAGAAAGGAACAGTCCTCACGGAACAGGGTAATGTACCAAAGCTGTGACCAGGCAGGACCCAAGCCCTTCCCCCACTGCAGCTCACCAGTGGGAGGAAGAGAAACGGGAGCAGAGAGGGAGTGGAAGCCTGGGACTTCAGAACACCCGGCCCTGGAGATCTGCTGTGGGAGCACGAACCTACATTGCATGGTGCTCTGGTGATTAGTGGGGTTGGAAAGCTAAGACAGGTGGAATACCTGGAGAGACTGAGATTCCAGCTGCTTGTGGAAAACAGGGATCCATATCCAGCTGCACTGGGCGGGCAGTCTGAGAAACTGCCTAACAGCAAGAGGGCTGCTAAAGAGGCAAGGATTGCACCGAACTTACTCCTCAGGAGAAAGTACAGGTGGAAAAAATGGGCCAGGCGCACTTTGCCCAGCAGGTTGGAAACTTTCAGGATCTTCAGGAACTCTATCCCCTACCTGGCTACGCAGCTCCAAGGCCCCCCACTGGGAAAGCAGCCTGCTGCGCCTTCCTCCTGGACAGCCTGCACCTGACTTGCAAACCGGCAAATCCTGCCCTGGTGTCAGGCCAGCCAGAGAGAAGCCCCACCTACAGCAGCTACAAACACAAAGCATAGAGGCTTAGACCTGTGTGCTTGGCCCACTGGTTCTGGCAGTGGAGACAGGTATAGCAGCCCGAAAACAAGAAAGAGCTCTTTCCTCCCCTCAGGCACCAGCACCACTTCCCTGCGACCCCCGACATTGCTCCAGGGGCTAAGCAGCTTGAGAGAGTAGAGCTTCTGGGTACCAGAGGGCACAACATACAAATATGAAATGTCAAAGGAGCCTGGTTCAACCCCAAATCCCACAAACACCAGAAAAAGGGTTAAGTGAGACTGAACTAATGAATCTTCCTGAAACCTATTTAAAAATAAAAATCATGTTCATGGAGGTACAGAAATATATTCAAGAACTCAGGAACAAATTTAGGAAGGAGACCCAATAGTTAAGGAAAACAGTGGAGGGTTTTAATGGCAGATTAGAAACGGTAGAGGAGATGATAAATGAAATAGAAATTAGAGAAGAGAAATACAAAGAGGCTGAGGCACAGAGAAAAAAAAGGATCTCTAGGAATGAAAGAATATTGAGAGAAGTGTGTGACCAATCAAAATGGAACAATATTCACATGATGGGGTACCAGAAGAAGAAGAGGGAGAAAAACGGATAGAAAGTGTCTTTGAGGAAGTAATTGCTGAAAAATTCCACAATCTGGGAAGGAGATAATCTCTCAGGCAATGGAGGTGCACAGATCTCCCAACACAAGGGACCCAAGGAAGACAACACCTAGACATATAGTAATTAAAATGGCAAAGATCAAGAATAAGGACAGACTACTAAAAGCAGCCAGAAAGAGAAATAAGATCACATACAAAGGAAAGCCCATCAGGCTATCATCAGACTTCTCAGCAGAAACCTAAGGCCAGAAGGAAGTGGCATGATATATTTAATGCAGTGAAACAGCAGGGCCTGGAACCAAGAATACTCTATCTGGCAAGATTATCATTTAAATTTGAAAGAGGGATTAAACAATTTCCAGATAAGGAAAACCTGAGAGAATTTACCTCCCGCACACCATCTCTAAAGCGTATTTTGGAGGGACTGCTATAAGCGGAAAAGTTCCTAAGTCTAAATAGCTGTCACCAGAGGTAATAAAACCACAGTAGAGAAAGTGGAACAGTTAATTACTAAGCGATTGTAAAATTAAATCAACTACACCCAAAGCCAATTAAGGGATAGGCAAAGAGTACAGAATATGATACCTAATATATAAAAAATGGAGGAGGAAGAAAAAGGAGGAAAAAACCTGAACTTTTAGTTTGTGTTTGTAATAGCAAATGAAATGAGTTAATTTAGACTCTTATATAGTAAGGAAGTTACCCCTGAACCTTTGGAAACCACGAATCAAAGCCTGCAATGGCAATAAGTACATACCTATCAATAATCACCCTAAATGTAAATGGTCTGAATGCACAAATCAAAAGACATAGAGTTACTGAATGGATAAAAAAACAAGATCCAACTATATGCTGCCTACAAGAGACCCACTTCCAACCCAAACACACACACAGACTAAAAGGGAATGGATGGAAAAAGATATTTCATGCAACTAATAGGGAGAAAAAAGCAGGAGCTGCAGTACTTGTATCAGACGAAATAGACTTCAAACCAAAGAAAGTTACAAGAGACAAAGAAGGACATTACATAATGATAAAGGGTCAGTCCAACAAGAGGATGTAACTAATATAAATATTTATTCATCCTACAGAGGAGCACCTATGTATGTCAAACAAATACTAACAGAATTAAAAGGGTAAATAGAATGCAATGCATTCATTCAAGGACTCTTATTAAACACTCTGCTCACTCCAAAGGACAGATCAGCCAGTAAAAAATAAGTAAGGAGACAGAAGCATTGAACAACACATTAGAAAAGATGGACCTAACACACATCTAGATAGAACTCTGCATCCAAAAGCATCAGAATACACATTCCTCTCAAGTGCATATAGGACATTTTCAATAATAGATCATATACTAGGCCTCAAAAAGAGCCTCAGTAAATTTAGAAAGATTGAAATTGTACCAACCAGCTAGTCAGACCACAAAAGTATGAAACTAGAAATAAATTACACAAAGAAAATGAAAAATCCCACAAACACATGAAGGTTTCACAACATGCTCCTAAATAACCAATGAATCAATGACCAAATAAAAACAGACATCAAGCAATATATGGAGACAAATGACAACAATAATTCGACACCCCAAAATCTGTGGGACGCAGGGAAGGCTGTGCTAAGAGGAAAGTATATTGTAATACAGGCCTACCTCAGGAAAGAAGAACAATCCCATATGAAGAGTCTAAACTCACAATTAACAAAACTAGAAAAAGAAGAGCAAATGAGGCCCAAATTCAGTAGAAGGAAGGACATAATAAAGATTAGAGCAGAAATAAATAAAATCAAGAACAATAAAACAATGGAAAGAATCAATGAAAGCAGGAACTGGTTCCTTAAGAAAATAAATAAAATATATAAACCCCTAACCAGATTTATCAAGAAAAAAAGAGTCTACACACAGAAACAGAATCAGAAATGAGAAAGGAAAAAATCATTATGGGCACCACAGAAATACAAAGAATTATGAGAGAATACTATGAAAAATTATATGCTAACAAACTGGAGTTAAAACATTTAGTGAAGACTAATACCCGTTCTCCTTAAATTTTTCCAAAAAGTGAAAGAAAAGTGAATACTTCCATACTGATTCTACGAGGCCAACATCACCCTAATACCAAAACCAGGCAAGGACACCACAAAAAAAGAAAATCATAGATCAATATCCCTGATGAACATAGATGCAAAAATACTCAATGAAATATTAGCAAACCAAATTAAAAAATACATCAAAATGATCATTCATCATGATCACCTAAGATTTATTCCTGGGATGCAAGGATGATACAACATTCGAAAATCCATCAACATCATCTACCACGTCAACAAAAAGAAGGACAAAAAACAAATGATCATCTCCATAGATGCTGAAAAAGGATGTGACAAAATTCAACATCCATTCATGATAAAAACTCTCAACAAAATGGGTCTACAGGGCAAATACCTCAGCATAATAATGGCCATATATGACAAACCCACAGCCAACATCATACTTAACAGGGAGAAGCTGAAAGCTTTTCCTTTAACATCTGGAACAAGAAAAGGATGCCCACTCTCTCCACTTTTATTCAACATATTTCTGGAGGTCCTCGCCATGGCAATCAGACAACATAAAGAAATAAAAGGCATTCAAATTGGTAAAGAAGAAGTTAAACTGTCACTGTTGGCAGATGACATGATATTGTACATAAAAAACCTGAAAGAATCCACTCCAAAGCTACTAGATCTAATATCTGAATTCAACAAAGTTGTAGGATACAAAATGAATACACAGAAATCTGTTGCATTCCTGTACACTAATGATGAACTAGCAGAAAGAGAAATCAGAAAAACAATTTTACTCACAACTGCATCAAAAAGAATAAAATACCTAGGAATAAACCTAACCAAGGAAGTGAAAGAACTATACTCTGAAAACTACAAGACATTCATGAGAGAAATTAAAGAAGATACCAATAAATAGAAACACATCCCATGCTCATGGATAGGAAGAATTAATATTGTCAAAATGGCCATCTTGCCTAAAGCAATCTACAGATTCAATTGAATCCTTATCAAAATACCAGTAGCATTCTTCAATGAAGTAGAGCAAATAGTTATTAAATTCATATGGTACCACAAAAGACCCTGAATAGCCAAAACAATCCTGAGAAGGAAGAATGAAGCTGGAGGAATTACACTCCCGAGTTCAAGCTCTACTACAAAGCTACAGTAATCAAGACAATTTGGTACTGGCACAAGAACAGACCCATAGACCAATGGAACAGACTAGAGAGCCCAGATATAAAGCCAAGCATATATGGTCAATTAATATATGGTAAAGGAGCCATGGACATACAATGGGGAAATGACAGCCTCTTCAACAACTGGTGTTGGCAAAATTGGATAGCTACATGCAAGAGAATGAAACTGGATTAAGTCTAACTCTGTGTACAAAAGTAAACTCAACATGGATGAAAGACCTGAATATGTCATGAAACCATAAAACTCTTAGAAGGCAACATAGGCAAAATCTCCTGAATATAAACATGAGCAACTTTTTCCTGAAAGCATCTCCTTGAGCAAGGGAAACAAAAGCTAAAATGAGCAAATGGGACTACATCAAACTAAAAAGCTTCTGTACCACAAAGGACACCATCAACAGAACAAAAAGGCTTCCTACAGTATGGGCAAATATATTTGTAAATGACAAAGCTGACAAGAGTTTAACATCCAAAATATAAATATAATTCACACACCTCAACAACCAAAAAGCAAATAACCCGATTAAAAAAATGGGCGGACGATATGAACAGACAATTCTCCAAAGAAGAAATTCAGATGACTAACAGGCACATGAAAAGATGCTCCACATCACTAATTATCAGGGAAATGCAAATAAAAACCACAATGAGATATCACCTCACTCCAGTTAGGATGGCCAACAAAGAAAAGATTAGGAACAACAAATGCTGGCGAGGATGCAGAGAAAGGGGAACCTCCTACACTGCTGTTGGGAATGTAAACTAGTTCAACCATTGTGGAAAGCAGTATGGAGGTTCCTCAAAAAACTCAAAATAGAAATACCATTTGACCCAGGAATTCCATTCCTAGGAATTTACCCAAAGAATATAATTTCTCATATTCAAAAAGGCAGATGCACCCCTATATTTATTGCAGCACTATTTACAATAGCCAAGATATGGAAGCAACCTAAGTGTCCATTAGTAGATGAATGGATAAAGGTGTGGTACATATACACAATGGAATACTTTCAGTCTTAAGAAAGAAACAAAGCCTACCATTTGCAACAACATGAATGGAGTTAGAGGGTATTATGCTCAGTGATATAAGCCAGGCAGAGAAAGACAAGTACCAAATGGTTTCCCTAATTTGTGTAGTATAACAACGAAGCAAAACTGAAGGAACAAAATAGCAATAGACTCACAGACTCCAAGAAGGGATTAGCGGTTACCAAAGGGGAAGGTTGGTGGAGGGCAGGTGGGGAGCGTGAGATAAGGGAATTGAGGGGTATTATGAATTGCACACATGGTGTGGGGGGGATCATGGGGAAAACAGTGTAGCACAGAGAAGGCAAATAGTGTCTCTGTGGCATGTGATTGACAGTGACTGCAATGGGGTATGGGGGGGACACGATAATGTGGGTGAATGTAGTAACCACATTGTTTTTTCATGTGAAACCTTCATAAGAGTGTATATCAATAATACCTTAATAAAAAATAAAATAAAATAAAGCCTGTGATACTGTTTGATGTTTAACAGCAAAAATAAATCTGTATTATTTTTAAAGCCCTAAAAAACGATAGAATTGAGCCGAAGAGCTTGTGAGTTCAATTTTGCATATGAAAATTCAAGGAAGTCTTGGATAACAAAGCAGATAGGGTTGATCTGGCCCATGGGAAAGAGCAGAGGTGAGGGCTGTTGTCTCACTGGGATGTGTTAGTTTTGTGTGAAAGGCCGATGACCTCCACGAGTTCAATCCTTAGACTGTGCTTCATCAGGATCTTCTGTATGATACTGATGGAAGTATTCTAGTTAGGTTTTCATTTAATGGACTGAAATAGGGAACATGTTTATTGGTGAAGGCAGGGAAGACTGAAGGCACTCGTTTCTGAGTCTTCTTGCCCTAGCCTTCTGGAAGATTTACTTGAGAAAGTGACTTCAGGAGACTTTGTGTTAGGGTGACATGATACAACAAGAAGAATTTGTTTTGACATGAACTGTGGACTTCTCAAATCATGGGGAGGGATTCCTGATTTTAGTCTATACTTTTAGTCTTGAGCATTTCTAACTGACCTGTGTTTGGCTACGTCACTACTTTCATTAACACTAATAAACCTCTCCATTTTCAAGTTTGGAAAATACAGCATTACTCATGAGATGTTCCCTTGATCCCTCAGTTTGAAAAAGTTGGGTTAAATATCCTGCCACATTTGGTAATTAATCCCAACTACTAGCAACAGTGGGTGTAGAAGGAAAATGGGAGGAGGGAAAATTTGCGGGTAGGTTTTCTGTTCCCTAGTCTTCAGTCTTTTATAGACACAGACACTACTGAGAATACAAAAGGGTCTCTTAGCAAAAACTGTCAGCCTCTTTTCCTTTCCCTTCCATCTTTCTTTTTCTTTCCTGTCCCTTGGTAAAATCTGAAATGGAATAAAAGGAGCATGGGCTCACTGTCTATTCCTTCTTATTTGTGCTGATGCAGTAAGGTTGGTAGATGCCAGAGTCATAAAGTTGAAATAGACGAGTTTGAAGACAATTGTTGGGTGATGGATTTACTTTTAATGTGAGCAGGGAAAAAAGGTGCTAAAAATTTCTTAAATGGAGAAATTTGAATGTGTTATTGAAGTCCATATTTGATGGGGAAAGGGAAAGGCAATAATGGAGTCCAAGATTACCCGCATCCTTAGCCTTGCTCTATTGGTGAGCTACACAATGTGCCCATAGACTAGGTAGATCTTATACTTCAGTAAATCTTCTGTAAGTGACAGCCAATTTTATTCTATCCTAATCTGGACAGGAAGGCAACTTTGGTGGTTCTTTCAAGGGCCAACTAGATAAATAAAACAATGAATTTAATGATGCAAGACATAGGAGAAATTTGATGGAACAAGATACAACAACACAGGATTTGGGCTCTATTGAAGTCCAATGCTTAGTACATCATAGGAAGGCCTGTAGGTAGATAGGAATATACAAATGGTGATGTCTTTCACAAAGCCAATAAAAAGGAGAAGGGTGGGAATTCGGTTATTTGTTGTTGTTACTGGTTCGTTGGTTTATTTTTGCTTTGGGAGCATAAGGTGGGGCAATAAAGGGGAAAAGTTGAGTTTGGGTTTGGATATGACATATTTTAAATGCCTATATGATAGCCTCTTGAAGATGTTTTATAACCCAAGTCTGGAATCCTGCAGACATCTCTGAACCTGAATTTTGGACATTTATGTGGGTAGGAGGAGAGGGCCTCAGAAGAACTGGTACAGTGAGGACTTAAAAGTTATCCGGTAAAACTAGTAGATAAGGAGTTTATTATTGGTATTTGTGAAAAACAGAGAAGTGATAGTAGATAAGGAGTTTATTCTTGGTATTTGTGAAACACAGAGAAATGAGATTGCTCCTCAGTTGATCTCATTCTTTTGGATTTATACTGGTTATTGTTATGGTCCTAAAATTTCCTGAGAAGTCCCATTTCCTGCCATCAGCTTCCAGTTTGGGTGATTATCTCTTCTTTGCCCTGCTTTGCCAATCTGTGACTATTTTAATTATATAATTCTGTATGTCAAACTTCTCAAAATCAAGTGACTTAAAAAAACCATCTGTTTCATTAGCTCACAATTCCCTGGGTCAGGCATTTTGACTGGGCATTTCTTCCACTCTTCAACACCATCTGGGATTGTTCATTGCTCTGCATTTAGCTGGTAACAGGGTTCGTTTAAAAAGGTCCAAGAAAGCTTCACTCTGGTGCATCACTGCTACCCTATGTAGATTTCCATTGCCCTTTCTCTCTACGGTTCGGTTCTAGCTTGGGCATTCTCACACCATGGTCATCCCATAGTAGTCAGACTTCTTACCATGCAGCTTCCAAGGGGGCTATTCCAAAAGAAGCAAAAGCAGAAACTGCAGAGCTCTCAAGCCATCTGTAGAAGAAACAGCGTCAATCCCACTAGTCCCCAACGGAAACTCTTAAGCAGAAATAGTCTTCATGAGGGCAGGCTTATAGAAAGGGAATGTAGCCTGCCTCCCCAGCACACACATTTGTTACTCAACATTTTCAGATATAGTGGAAGGGAAGGGAAGGAAACAAGGCGATGTGGACTTCTTAGAAGCCAAGACTTCTCCATTACTTAAATTTATCTGAAAGACAAGCATTCTGTATTTTAGGGGATCAACATCACTTTGTTTCCAGAATTAAAGCAGTTTGGTGGTGGAGTTTTCCTTACTTTGTCTTTTTTTAGGTTCATACTGGGGAAACAAAAACCCTTGTTTGAATTCATGTGTTCTATTTCAGGATGTGATAAAGTTTCGTGAATAGCTGTGTGTACAAGGCATTCAGTTTGCAGTCCAAAGTGTTCTTCCAGGGACAGTTGGACGGTTGGACTCCCAGCACCCTAATTTTCCTCATGGCTAGTGTCTTCAGGATTAGCTATTCTGGCTAAAGAAGCTGCATGTGAGTTTGTGAGTTTCTTTCTTTCCTTTCCCTTTTCTTCCTCCCTCCCTCCCTCCCTCCCTCCCTCCCTCCTTCCTTCCTTCCTTCCTTCCTTCCTTCCTTCCTTCCTTCCTTCCTTCCTTCCTTCCTTCCTTCCTTCCTTCTTTCCTTCCTTCCTTCCTTCCTTTCTTTTTCCCTCTTACTTTGGCTCTTCCTTTCTCTTAAAGTAGTATTGTAAAATGGTAGTCCAGGTGAAAAACCTGGTTAAATTGGTGGCGTGTGCGAATGTTGAATAAGCCTGTTCTTTCCTTCTCTTTGCTTCTTCCTTCTGCTATTGTAGTAATCATGTTTACCTTCCATGTAACGGGCAAAAAGTAATGAAAGATGGAAAAGAAAGAGAGCAGATTCCATGTTACTGGAGTGTATGGATATAAAACAAACTGAAGACTTGAAAGAGAATCCTTGTTTAGAGGTGCTGGGTATCAAACCCAGGATCTCACACATGCAAAGTATATGCTCTACCACTGAGCTACACCCCCAGCTAATGGTCATATATTTTTGTAGTATATTAGGAAATATGCCCATTTTCTACATTCTTTGGTAAAGCTATTTTTTGGTCAGAAAATTTATCTTGTTAACTACACTATTCCTATAATTTCTAAATTGGATTTTTTTCCAGCTATGCTCAAGAATAGTGAATTCTAACCTACACCATTCTTGCTGGGAGGTTCCTCCCAGCCTGGTCTATACTCTCCAATATATCACCATCTGAATGTCTGGTTTTCTGTTTTTGTATGAACCTCTTCCATGGGAAGTCCAAAAATGGAAATTTCTCTTGTCTTCTCTCTTTTTCTCTTTGGTTTCTTTCTCCTCATAGATCATTCTACCATCTTGTCCATACCCACTTCTTCAAGTATCCTTGATTCGCAATTAATCTCTTCCTTCACTTTCTACACTGAGCCTTGCAAACTCATCAGCAATATACAATACCAGGATATCTTCCCCTAGAAAGTCAAGGAAGCACTTTGACATCCTATATACAAAATGATACTCATTATCTTTTATTTCCAATAATGTTGCATCCCTCAACTCCTTATCTTGAAAACTGTCTTTACCCCACAGCTGTCTGGAAAGTCTAGAAAGAAGAGAAAGGAAGACAAAGACAGAGAAAGAGAGAAGAAAATGTTTTGGGGCTCAACTCCCTTTTTACTTCTTCCTGCCTCTCTAACCCCAAGCAACCAGTGATCTGCTCCCCAACACTACAAACTAGTTTGCATTTTCTAAAGTTTTACATAAATGGAATCATACCATATTTTTTGCCTTGCTTCTTTCAATCATCATAATTATTTGAGATTCACACATCATATGTATCAATAGTTCATTCCATTTTATGTTGAGAAATAGTCCATGGTATGAATGTACAGCATTTGTTTATCCATTAGCTTGTTAATAAACATTTGGGTTGCTTTCAATCATTGGCTATTACAAATGAAACTGATATGAACACTTGTGTACAAGTTTTGTATGGACTTTTTTTTTCTCTTGGGTAAATACTTTAGAGTTAAATGGTTGGATCATATGATTGGTATACATTTAACTTTTTAAGAAACTGCCAAACTGTTTCAAAGTAGTACCATTTTTCATACCACTAGCAGTATATGACAGATTCATTTCCTCCACATTCTTTCCAACACTTGGTATGGTTAGTCTTTTTAAATTAAACCACTCTTATAACTGTGCAGTGGTATATCATTATGGCTCTAATTTGTATTTTCTTAATGACTAGTGATGTTGAGCATCTTATTTGCCATCCTTATATCTTCTTTGGGGAAATGTCTGCTTAAATATTTTACCTATTTTAAATTGAGTTTTCTCATTGTTTAATTTTGAGAGTTCTTTTTATACTAAAGATGCAAATCCTTTACTGGGTAAATGCTTTGCAAAAGTTATGTCCCAGGCTGTGGCTTGTATTTCTATTTTCTTAAACATGTTTTGCACATAACAGGATTTAAAATTTTCTGATGAGGTCCAACTGATCAAATGTTATGCTTTTATTATCATATATATACGATTTTGCCTAACCCAGGGTCACAAAGACTTTCTCTTGTATTTTCTCCTAGAAGTCTTGTTTTTTGTTTTATGTTTAGGTCTATGACCCAATTATACGTTAGCTTTATAGGATATCTTTAAAAAGTAATAACACTCTAGCTTCAAGTGATATTCTATTACTTCATATATAATACAAGGGCTTTATAACACTATACTACTATTTCCATTTCTCCCCTTCCAGAGTTTGTGCTCCTGCTGTCATACATTTAACTTCTCCTTACCCTATAATGTCTCAACATATTGTTATTATTTGTGCTTTAAACAGTTATCTTTTCAAGATATTTAAATAATTGTAAAAACCTTTATGTTTACTACACTATTACCATTTCCAGGGCTCTTCACTTTGTGGAGATCTGGATTTTAATCTGGTATTAATTTCATTCCATCTGAAGCACTTCCTTTAACATTTTCCATAATATGGGTTTGCTGGTGATGAGTTCTTTAAGTTTCTGTATGTCTAAAAACTATTTAGTTTGCCTTTGTTTTTGAAAGATATTCCCAGTGGTATAAAATTCTAGGTTGAATTTTTTTCTTCAGTACATCAAAGCTGCTCCATTGTCTTCTCACTTGCATTGTTTCCAAGAAATTGGGATGAATGGAAGGAAAAAATGAAAAAAATCTATTTTTGACAAAGGGAAGGTAGCTAACGTTTTACAATGGCCTGAACTCTTTCTGTATTTGCCTTTAACTGTCTTCTTCTCATATTCTTTCCCCCTACCTTTTCTCTTGGAAAAAAAAATCAGAGATTGATCAATCATTAATGGTTTTTGTTGTTGTCATTTTGTTTGTATGCTGGGAATATATGGCTTGTATAATTGAATGTAATATCAGAGAGGAGGGTGGATCTAAATGAAATCCTCCTGAATTTCCTTTCTCTAGAAAATGAAAAAAGGCCCACTTCAGTTATACGAATATGAAATATTTTTAAAGGAAACGTATTTTCTGAACTTTTCTTATCTCTAGGGACTATTGAGAACTTACATAAAAATAAAAATAAAAAAACATAAGAATTTTCAGAAGACAAAAGGAAATTGCATTGCTAAGACTTTAGTATGCTATTATTATCCTAATAATTTTTTATAGCTAAGATTTTTTTTTACTTTTGACATTTAATATTTAATTTAGGCATTTCTCTTTGATATTGCTTTTCCCAAATTCAGGCCCTAAATTCTGAATAATAAAATTTTTAGGATGTTTCTTACATTAAAACTATCTTTGAATTTCCCAACTAATTGCTGATCCACAGTAAAGATTTGCTCCAGCTTTTAATAAAAAGGGTACTACAAATAATAAGCTGTAATTTTATTTTCCGCACTTTACTTGGCTCAAAAACAATTGTCACACTGATCTGTGACTAATTTTGCAATGTGGAAAACAAAAGAAAACAAAATCCTGTTAAGTCCAGAGGGAAATATCCACCCTAACTTAATTATACACAAGTAGAATGGTAGTAATGTAAACATGGTCCAACAATTGTGCACAATTTTCAGGTTGGACTGAGAATGTTCTAGGAGTGGAAACATTGTCATTTGGTATGCAATTCAGTAAACTTTTTCCTGGTGTAGTGATTAATCAAGATACAGTTTAGTGATTTAAAAAATAGTGAAATTTATCTCAGTGGACTTTCTCCTGAGAACTCTTTGGATTTGAAAACTAGAGATACTGGCACTAATATTTCAAGATATTATCTCCAAGAGAGCTTGACCATCAGAGGATGTCACTAAGTGATAAAATGCATTCTTAAAATGTGTCTGCATTTCATTACCTGGAAACTTCTCTGTTCTTTAACTACTTGCCAACACCCACCGCTTATTTTGTCCTTTCCTTTACAGTGGACTCCCTTTAGTGATGCCCCCTTTGTACTCCATAGACTTCTACATCACCTAGGGCAGAAGACTGGCAAAGATTAAACGAAAGAGGACAAAAGAAGGTACCAGCTCACTCGAAATAACCAGGAAAGAGAAAACTGACCCCACATTAACAAAAATTAAGCTTGGGTTCTATTGCTCAACATTTTTGAAGATTATGAAAGATTAAATGAAAAAAAGAGAAAAATAAGAGACCTCACAAAATGTTCTTTCATTTACTAATTTTTTTTCTTTCTTTCTTTCTTTTTTTTTTTTGGTTTCTTAATTTTCTGAGCCCTGTGTGGGTCAATCAGCAGGATGTAGAAAAGCAGAAGGTTTTCCATTGAATCCCTATTATCTTCTGTTTCCCTACTCCACTGTTATCCCACGCTGCCAGGAATTGGATGCAAGCAGCTAGGTGGAAGACGGATTACAAACCTTCCTGGTTTGTAATTGATGGTCGATTAACAAGGGAGCAGGGTGGTGTGTGTGTGTGTGTGTGGTAGATATATTGGACAATTAGATAGCAACCGTTGAAGAATTTAAAATCTAAAACCGAAGTTGGAAACAAAGCCAGTAATGAAAAATAAATATGAAAGAAGCGTTGTTATGGTGTGGCCGAAGTATCTCAGCTGGGAGAGCGCTAGGCTGAAGATCTAAAGGTCCCTGTTTCAACTCCAGGTTTTGGCATGGGACGCATCTTTTGCTAATAAAGACTAGGGACTCTGGTAATCCCGCGCTCCACTTTTGTCATTCTGAAATCTGTAATAATTGTACCTCTGAATATGTGTTTGTAACTGATGGTCGATTAACAAGGGAGCAAGACACATGAGTAAAGGAAATACGTTCAATATGCGTATGGGGCTTCCCTTGCTTCTGCGTATGTGTACAGCGATCGCGAAGCCTCATGAATTTTGATAATGTAAAATAAATATGAACAGTAAAATTCACTCATAATTTACAATGTTAATTCTTCTTAATTAAATAATACTAAAATGCAAACAAAAAATACCGTAACAGGAGAGATTGAAGAAGAAAGGAAAACTTTCTATTTTATTACCTTAAATGGCACATTTCCTTGGCTTTTTGAATAAGGGGCTCTACATTTTCATTTTGCACTGGGTCGTACATTATGTAGCCGCCTCTGAACAACATTCAATCAACATTCATGGTATGATTTCACAAATTTCTTGGATTAAATACAGCCACTTCCACACCCACCCTAAATCTCCACACACACCCTTAGTTGAATTGTAATCTCAAGAGCACTGGTGAGTGTCGTGTTAAATTCAGGCCCACAGTCTATAGTCCTTCACTGAACTTCAATTAGTTTGGTTTTAGCTGTTTATATGAAATTGGTATTGGAATACCCGAGATAAGACTACACAGAAAATCCTAAGGGAAGAAGAGGTGGTTTGTATTTCCAAAAAGACGCAACAAGAAATACCAAAATTTAGTAATACTAAAATCATGGTACTGCTCCTGCGTTGTGTGGCTGTACCAAAATAGTTCGACTTTGTTTCCAAAGTCTTTGGATATCTGCTGTTATGTGCAAAGTCGGAGGGGTGGAGGGATGCCAATGATAAAAATAAAAACTGAACAAGTTGAATTTTAAAGAAAAGTGAAAGAGCTGTTGGAGAAACTTGTAACTGCTGAAGGAAGAAAGGCCCCACTGGGATTCGAACCCAGGATCTCCTGTTTACTAGACAGGCGCTTTAACCAACTAAGCCACGGAGCCCATCTACAAAGGGACACTACCCTTTTTTGTCAGAAATACTTCTGTATTATTGCTAAATGTGTTTTAGAAAAGGGCCTTATTCCTTTCTTGGAATTTTATTCTCTTGGCTTTTAACTGGGCTCAGAGCCACCCAGACAGTGAACAAAAGCTCTGGCCCAAGCGCTGATTCATCAGTCTTCTTTTCCTCCTGCTCTGCATACCCTCACTACACTTGGCTTGGAGCCTGGACGGACGGAACTCAGGCGGAAAAATTTAATCAAGATAGAAGAGAAGGGCTATACGTAGATTTCCTCAGAAAGCACTGGGACCCTGGCCTCGGTAATCTACAAGGGAATCAATATGTTGAGTGTTTTGAGTGGATCATTTTCTGCAGGAATGAGAATAGCAAAATAGAAGTTGAGAGCCTCAAACTGTATACCATGTCCACTTGTGATCAGTTACCTCAGCTTCTGCGTGCTGGTGCTTGATGCTGGGCAAGGGCCCCCAGCCTTCACACGGACATCCGGGTGCTTTGCTCCTTCTCTGGAAGAGGCCCTGCCCTACCAGGCGTTTCCCTCATCCTTATCCTGGGATCCCAGTCCCGCCACTGCTCCTACTGTCAGAGCAGCAGCTGACATTGTCTGGCAGAACTTCAAAGAAGAGAATCTGAAGAGTTGCCTTAGAAAACACAAGTTCAGATGGAGAGAGAACGCAAAACCACCAGGAGCTAACTGAAGAGGGTGAGACAATCACTGCTTGAAAACCTTTTGGCTGAACAGGAGGTCTGGAAGCCTGAAATGGATATTCTAAAATTTAGTTTTGAAACTGCAAAGAGTAGACCCTTCCATCGAAATACTACGACTGTTTTAAGCAGTCTTCTACCAAATGAAGAGACCAGGAGGGAGATTTTTTATGTAAAAGAAAATTCGTGAAGAAATTCTGGTGTGATGAGTTATGCCATCTAAAATTTTCTAAATTTTGTGATATTTGCTTTCCTGTAAGGTGGGGAATATTGTCATGAGTGTATAGTCTGGCTATGTTCATATACACTGCATTCCTTCAGCAAATTTACAGCATCGTTGGATTCCATTTCTCAGCATTTTGGGAGTTTGGGGAAGACGGAAGAACGAAAGGAAGAGGAAAATAAGGGACGCCAAGACATTTTCCCTTTCATTTCTTTTAATTCCTGAGATGTGTCTGGGTCAGGTGACCTCACCATCACCTTTAAAGTCTCTGTCCTCCACCTATCTATCACTTGCTGCCAGGAACTGGGCCCACGTGGGAGACAATAGATGCTACGTCTTCCTGGGTGGGCAAACATATTGGACAACTAGATAGTCACACTAAAGGAACCTGAAAACTTCTAAAAAAGATAGTTGAAAAATAAGTAATGAAAAAGAAAGGGGAAAAACTTGCCAGTGTAGGGAAGCTGGAGTAGCTCAGCTGAAAGAGCATTAGACTGAAGATGTAAAGGCCATTGATTCAGTCCTCGGTTTTGGCAAATTAGGCGTTTAGTAAATGTCGAGAGCTGTTTGCGTTCCTGTAAGCTCAGGAGTTGTCGTGATGAGTGCTTATTCTGAAAGTGCACATGTATGTTGTTATTTCCTAGCAAAGCAAAAGCGTAACTACACAATAAACACAATGCTGTACTGTAATTCAATTAAAAAGGAGTTGACAGTCAAGTCAAGCTCACTTTTATTGTTTTCACATGATGTGTAAGTACTAGTAATAAAATAATAAAATTTTATGGTGTAGAGATGTGCGCGACACTGAAAAATATGTGGAACTCTCTGAGTCACTGTGATTTGTACTGCACACAGCAGCAGTGGGAAGGGAAAAGAATGCCACACGATGTCTCTGTTACAACTACACTCTTGTAGCCCTAAAATAGCCACGGACGTCTGTGCACATCTGGGGCAAGTCCGCCCTCCATCCTTGAGCGTGTACTTTGCTTTATTAAACTACTCTTTTCTTGTACCAGGTCAGAACCAAGAACCCTCCCGCAGCTTGAGATCTCACCTGTCATGGAGGGAGATCTCCCCAGAGTGGATTGCCTGGCAATATTTTGGAGACCACGAAGGGACACTTAACACAATACTCACTAATGGTCTAGGCTTAACTTTCTTATTCAGCAAAAATGTGGACTCAGAAAAGCACCCAGGAAGGTTGAACCTCGAAGATCAGACACAGAAATAAGCGGTGAAGCACAAAAGAGAAGTGCTTTGATTCCTCCTGTAGAAGAAAGCCTTTTATCCTTCTCCCTATCCCTTAAGGACTCTCGTAAAGCCTTTGTTTTTTTACAGGCTGTGCATTTGGGTCAGCTACTATTTAGCAATACAATCACTGAAATCCAGGGTCCAGAATTATTTTGATGGTATAAAAGCTGATTGGTTGGACAGCATAAGACCACAAAAGGAAGGAGGCTTCAGAAAGGTGATTAACAAGTGGTGCAATACTTCAGTGATGGCCAGCATACTGTGACAGGTATCATAGCTGCAAATGTTTTTGCATTCTGTTTGTGGGTTGTACCTTCTCTACAGCGGACAATCATCAGATAGATATTTCACATCCAGTCCAGCCTCAAAGGTCCTTTGTTCTACAATGTTGCTGTGAACATTCAGCCATTTCCCCTTGTTTCACATGACAGCAAATATGTATGTTTTGTGGAACTTCTCCAGCATAGTGAATATTCTGAGTTTAGAGCAGTTCATGGCAGTGTACTTATCTGCCGGTGTTATTTCCAATTTTGTCAGTTATGTGTGTAAAGTTTCACAGGAAGATATGGACTGTCACTTGGTGCATCGGGCACAATCATGACAGTCCTTGCTCCTGTCTGCACTAAGACCCGAGGAGGGAGCCTCGTCATTTTCTTCCTTCCAGTGCTCATGTTCACAGCAGGCATTTCCCTAAAAGCCATGATTGCTGTGGATACAGCAGGAATGATCCTGGGATGGAAATGTTTTAATCATACAGCACATCTTTGGTAAGCTCTCTTTGGAATATGGTATATACTTATAGTCATGAACTCATTTGGAAGAACAGGGAGCATCTAGTGAAAATTTGGCATGAAATGAAGAGTAATGCTCCCTCCACCCCCAGAAAAAGGAGGTGGCTCTAACTAAAACTGGGGTTGGACTATACTGGTGTGTTTTGGTTCCACACTGCCTGAAAGCCCCCAAGAATGCTTCGGCACTGGAGCGACCACGTCTTTGCTCCCGCCTGGGAGACAGCCAACATCTAGGTTTCCCAGTATTTTGAACTATGTCCTCAGCACAGGTCTTATTAGCAAGTGAATTATGACAAAGTTGTGAAATAAAGGCTTATATCTCTAGTTTTGAAAAAAGCCATAGACAATATACTTTATGTATATGTGCTGCAGAAATGAGAAACCCTTTTCATTTAAAACGCTGAAAAAATAAAATGGAGAATAGGATTTCACGACATGTGAAATTTATATGAGATTCAGATTTCAGCATACATATGTATGATGTTTTATTCTAACTAAGCCACTCCAGTTGTATGCCTGAATTTAGAGAACAGCAAACCGCCCTTTGACATTAACTAAAATGTCAGGTGTGCAGAAGCCCAGGATTGAACCAGGGACCTTTAGAAGTCCAGTCTAACGCTCTCCCAACTGAGATATTTCAAATCCCCCATGGTAGCGGCTTTTCCCTTCTTTTTCATTACTTAGATTGTTTTCAACATTGTGTTTGGAAGGTTTCTTAAGTGGGGCTGTCTAGTAGTCCAATGTGTTTGCCCGTCCAGAAAGACTTCCATGTGCGCCAGTAGGGTCCAGTTTCTGGCAGTGTGGGATGGATAGGTGGAGGACGGAGAACTTGAAGAGAGGTGATGGTGAGGGATTCAGTGCAGAGCTTTCTGCTCCTCTGCACCCCATCACTTGACCCAGACCCAGCTCAGAAAATAAAGGAAATGAAAGGGAAAATGTCTTGGAGTCCCCTAGTTTCCTCTTCCTTTCGTTCTTACGTCTCTCCCAAACTCCCAAAATGCTGAGAAATGGAATCCAATAATGCCGTAAATTTGCTGAAGGAATGCAATGTATATGAACATAGCCAGACTATACACTCATCATATCCCACCTTACAGGAAAGCAAATGTCAGAAAATTTAGAAAGTTTTAGGTAGAAAAACTCACCACAACAGAATTTCTTCACAAGAATGAAAAGAATGAAAATGGTGCTTCAACCAAGTAAGTTTCTGACTGGTTACCTTGTTAACCATGCAAGGAAACTGGTTCCCAGTGGGGAGGTAATTAAGTAGTGCTTACTTTAGTAGCCAAAGAAATATGTCTAAAGGAAAGAAAGTCATTTAATTAAGACTGTTACTCTTTTGGCGAGAATAATTGATCAGAAACTAGAGGTCATTGGGAGCAATAACAACAGTTAATTTTTTAAATAAGACAAATTGTTTTGCATGGTTTCCTTTGACTCTTGATGAGTTCACATCAGCTACTGATAATATTCAGTTGTTTATTTGAGGAGTCAACGCCAGTTTGAAGTGTTTCAAGAAATAACCTGCATGACTATTCTACGTGGAAACTACAGGTGAGAATATTTTCTAAGAAGTTGAAAAAACAGCAGTTCATTACAAGCTGAAGTGAAATCTGCTTAAAATATTTTACAACTGGTGGTAGTAAAATTATGAAAGGAACAGAAAAAGGCTTAGTTGAATAAGTTTTAAAACTTGTGAAAAATGTAACCCTATGGTTGTTTATTGTATTATTCATCATCGGATACTTTGTGGGACATATAAGAAGATATCACATGTAACTGAGCAAGAAATGTCAACAATGAATTTAATTTGCTCTAGTGGAACCAATCATCGCTGCTTTTGAAAATTTTTATCAGGAATTATAGCTGAAGGTCCTAACTTGTCCAACCACAAAGAAGTTCAATGACTTAGCAGTGATAAGTTGTGATTTTTGAGCTCAGGTCTGAGGTTAAATTTTTTTGAATGGGAAGAAATGCCCTCAACTACTATCACCAAACACTGAATGGCTTTGAAAATTAGTTTTTGTTTCAGATCAGATAATGCTTTTTAATGAATTTAGCCCAAAACTACAAGGCAAAACAATGCTTATATGCAAAATTTGTACTACAGTAAAGTCTTTGATGGCAATTAAAACTGTTAGAATCACAGGTAGTCAAACTGTTCTATACACTTCCCATTTTGTCAAAAGTTTAAAGAGGCAAGATCTCTGTTACCCCACAATTTTTCTGCACATATGTTTTTCTGAGCTCATAGCAGTGAGCTCACCAGCAATATGTTTTGGACCTTAATGCAGGTATGAAAGGTCCATTTAACTGTGGGCCTTCTAAAATCCACTTAACTGTGCAATTGAGGACCTTTAAACTTCAATTAGAAGAGATAAATCTGCAATGTAATGACATCAAAAGGCAAATATCAAGAGTCTAACAAAATCCTATAAATGTCTTTCATGTAACAAATATGCTAAAAGTCATACACTTGTAGATTAATAGCAGCATTTGGTGGTTCATATTTCTGTGAAAAGACATTTTCAAACCTGAAATATATAAAATCCTATTACAGATAATTACAAAGTACTAGCAATCAATTTTGATGATAAGGAACACTGGCTTTGGACTCCAATTAAGCAAAATGTTATCTCAAAAGATAATTCCATTCTTTTTATTATTAGTAGTAGTAACAATTGTGCTCAATTATTATTATTATTTTTAAGTTTCATTTTTAAAAGTGCAAATCTTTTCTCTGTTATTATCCCTATATACTATCCTTGATTTTGACATTTGACCTCGAAATTCTAAAATACAAATGTTTGGCTGCTTGCAGAAAAAGTTTGCCAGCTCCTGGTGTAGAAGACGATCTTCACCAAGGCTTTGAGACATGTGTTGGTGAGGAGAGCAACATCATCCTTTCCAAAAAGTCTCTGTAGTGCCTATTCTTTGTGGCCAGGAGTGACCAATGGTGGATACTATAATTAAAATGATTCCCTGAAAATTCAGTTGCGATGATGGGATACTGGAGTGGTTGGTTGTGTATGCCTATTCCAACTAAGCATCCTGGATCTTGGGAAATAACTATGGAGTGGATTCAGGGATCCAAATAAGACAGACCTAATTCCATTGATCACATGACCTCTATAAGCTGTACTCTGACTGATAGACAACGGTGGCATTGTGTGTTCCAATATTTAATGTCAGTTCAGAGTTGTGTTTAAAAATATGTCCAAACATTCTAGTTATATTCCTTTCTCCAGCACAAAATTGCCTTGGTAATTGGATTTTCTTTGGGGAAGGCTAGAAGGAAGTATTTACTATATACATTTTTAGCTATGTACCAAGTTCCTGTCCCAAGGAACCCAGTCTCTTCATTCAAGGAAATCTGGATTGGATTCCTGACATATGACATATTAAAGCAGGAAAGGCCAGTTGGAAGCCGTCAGAATTCTCTCTACCTACCAAACAGCACACAGGATACAGCACTCCTGGAGGAATTCTAAGGATAAGTACATCAACAAGGACCTGCAAGAAGTAGACAGCAGCGATTGTTACCACATCTCCATTCAACTTGCCTATTTGGCCTGTGCAAAAGACAGAATTATCATGAAAAAATAGCAGTATACTATTGTGGATTTAATTAAGTGAAGGTTCTAATTACTCCAGCTGTTCCAGCTGTGATTTCTTTACTGGAGCAAATCATCACAGCCATAACTAACTATCAGTGTGGAAGATACTTCATTCTTTATGCCAAAAAAACTGACCACTGTTATGGGTTAACTGTGTCCCTCCAAAGTTCATATGTTGAAGTCCCAACCCACAGAACCTGAGACTGTGACTGTATTTGTGCATATGGCCTTTGAAGAGATAATGAAGGGAAAATAAGGTCATATGGGTGGGCCCCCATCCAGTATGCCCAATATGACTTATATAATGACTGTGTCCTTTAAGAAGAGGAGATAAGGACACAGACAACATGCAGACTGAGGAAAGACCATGTGAGATCACAGCAATGATGCAGCCATCTGCTAACAAGGAGACAGGCTTTAGAGGAAACCACGCCTGCTGACACCTTGATCTTGGACTTCTAGTTTCCAGAACTGTGAGAAAATAAATTTCTGTTCTTTAGGCCATCAAGTCCACTGTATTTTGTTATAGCTGTCCCGACAAACTCATACAGCCATCAAGCATGGTTTGCTTTTGGCTGGTAGGGCCAGCAAAGTATAGCCACTCTCACCTCAGGATCATATACATTTCCAGCCTTCTGTAATGAACTAGTCAGCAGGGACATCGATCACCTCTCTATTTTGCAGGATATTACACCGGTCCATTTATTGATGATATCATGCTTATTGGACCTGCTTTTGACTGCTTGGTCTGCAAGTAGCAGCTGCTTTAGACACATGCAAGCCATGGAGTGAGAAATAAACCCCACAAAAGTTCTGGTAAAATTCCTTGGTGTATGTTGAGATGGCGCTTCACAAGTGACAAACAAGTTGCTCCATCTGGCTCCTGCCCCTAGAAAAGAAGGAGAATGTCTAGTGGGCATCTGAATTTTGGAGGCAAAAATAAGAGTCATTTGGACCTAATACTCTGGCTGATTCACCAAGTAGCCTAGAAAGCTACAAGTTTCTTTTTTAACTGAGGTATAATTAACATATAACATTATATTAGTTTCAGGTGTACATCATGATATCCGTATATCTTCAAAATGATCACCACAATAACTCACCTAGGTAACACCTGTCACCATACATCAAAACGATTTTTTTCTTGTGCTGAGAACTTTCAGATGTACTTCCTTGGCAACTTCCAAATATGCAATACAGTACTAACTATAGTCACCGTGCTGTACATACATCCCCATGACTTATTTATTTTATAACTGGAAGTTTTGACCCCCCCTTCACCTCCCTACAAACTCGCACCTTTTTCAACTACCAGTCTGTTCTTTGTCTCTAGGAAAGCCACCAGTTTCTTTAAAGTCCAGAACAACAGAAACGACTGCAACGAGTCCAGGCTGCATGAAAGCTAAACTGTCATTTCACCTGTGTGATCCACCAGATTACTCAAAGTGTCTGTGGAAGACAGAGATGGCACTTGGAGTTTTAACATTCTTTTATAAGGGAATCACAACACAAACCTTTAGGATTTAAGTGCAAAACAGTGGCATCCTCTGAAAATTATTATCTTCTTTTTTAAAAATAGTTTATAGATTGCTATTGGGTCCAGTAAGATAGTGAATGCTTGAGCAGGAATCACTAAGTTACCATGAGACTTGAGCTTCTAAACATGACCTAGGTGTTCTCTAATCCATCTAGCCATAAAGGTGGACATACAACATCCTTTAATCATCAAGTAGAAATAGAATATATGAGCAGGGCCTACACACGTGGTTATTTGCATGAGAAACTGGCTTCTATTCCTATGGCTCCTATACTTGGTACATTTCTTTTACCCTTTCATCCCACATCTATAGCCTCATAGGGAGTTCCGTATAACTAAGGGTGAAAAACACCAGGCTGGTTATGGGTGATTCTGCACCCACATGCTGACAACACACTAAAGTGAACAGCTTCCACAGTACCTAAAGGCCAGTAGTGAAGATAAATCCTTCTAGTGGGCATAATTTCAAGCAGGGCACCTGAGTTTTCATTTTTCCTAGAAGCACAGATGTAGGGTAGGGATCTACACTAATTCAAGTGGCTAAAAGTTTGTCAGGATGATTATGGGCTTGGAAGGAAAATTATTGGAAAAGTGGTGATAAAGAGGTCTGGAAAGAGGAAATGGGAGGATTTCTCCAAAAGTGCAGATTCTAAGGTATTTGCTTCCCATGTAAATGCTCTCCAAAGAGCAACCTCCACTGAAAAGGATCTTAACAGGCAGGTGGACAAGATAACCCATTCTGTTGACGTCTGTAAGCCTCTCTTTAGCCACCACTTCCTGTGTCCCATGGGATTATAAATAAAATGGCCATGGTGACAGGGAGAGAAGTCATGTATGAGCTCAGCAACATGGACTTCTATACACCAAAATAGATCTTATTCAAGCCACTTCTAAGTGACTAAACTACTAGCATCACAGGCAAACCTTGAGCCCTCACATGCTATCATTCCATAGGGATACATCTGGTATGAGGTTCATTACATTTGACCACTTCTGTATTAGAGCGTCAGTGTATATTTTCATCAGAATAGACAATTATTTTGGATATAGATCAGACTTCACCTCCAACCATGCTTCTGCCAAAATCACCATCCATGGTTTTACTGAATATCTTATTCAGGAACATTCCAAACCATTACTTTTGAGACAATAAGCAATTTTATAGCAAATGAAGTGTGGCCATGGCCTACTGTTCCTGGAATTTGCTGGTCTTACCATATTCTCATTACCCTGAAGCAACCAACCTAACAGGATGGGTAGAATGATGTTCTGAATACTTGGTTATGGTATGAGCTGAGAGACAACCTTTTCTGGGGATCGGGTCACGACAGCCAGAATTCAGTAAGCGCTCTAAATTAGCGACATATGGCACTATATAACCATCAAGACTCAAGGATGCAGGAGTCAGAGAGAGGACATGGCAGCGGGTCCTTCACGATTACGGCTAATGGCCACAGGAACGTTTTGCTTCTTGTCTATGCCACTGATAACTTTCATTTTGTGTTCAAAGTCTTTACATGTTTATTCCAGTGCTTTCTGGGTGGTTGGAACTTATGTATAACAGACACGATTGTCTGAAGAGAGGGAGAAGGGGATTGAGGGGCATTATGATTGGTACACATGGTGTGTGGGGAGTCATGGGAAGACAGTGTGTAGCTCAGAGAAGACAAGTAGTGACTCTGGGTGTCTTGCCGATGAACAGTGACTGCGGTGGGGTGTGGGGCGGGACTGGATAATATGGGTGAATGTTGTAACTACAATGTTTTTCATGTGAAACTTTCATAAGATTGTATATCAATGATACCTTAATAAAAAATTAATTAATTCTTTAACACCCACTCCCATGGCACTAATGCCTCCTCCATGCACACACACACATATGGAGAACCTCAAAGTAGAAATGAATTTAAAAGTGTATTGCTGAATAGCATATTGGAATTTTTCACTTACTACCTTTCCTATATTTTTCCAACTAAACTTTAGATTTTTATTTTTAAATCTTTAAATGAAATCACAACCAGAATAGGTCAGTTAACATAGCATGGTTGATGGATGTATGACAGTTCCATTTGGGTTCCAAGTTTTGATATGAAACTATAAAAAATGGGGATAGATTACAAAACTTGGGAAGCAAGTTAATTTTGATGCTACTCCCACATTACATGTGTGCATTCAAAACAGAGCAATCATCACAAAAGTGCCTAAGCTATTGGTGACAATGGTGGATGGCATGTGGGGTGGAGACGTCTGAGCCAAAGACTAAATTCTACATGAAGGTGGAGGAGCTGATGATGGCAGATAACAGAAACATGCAGGAGAGAGAGCCAGAGGTTGGTATATTAGGAAGGTTTGAATATTAGAGGAACAACACTGCAGGAAGCACCTATTAGCAGCAACTGACATCTCTACCAGAAGGAAAAAAGGTCTTTAGTACGATTCATTTATACTGTAGATTTCAAGAATATGATCTTGCTTAAGTCTAAGAATCATAGCCATAAGGAAATTATACTCTTGGGTCTCTACAATAGATACAAACAAATGAGTCATTTTGAATTTTTTTTACTATTACTTAGATTATTCACCATTTGAAGCATCCACACTGTCTACAGATTGTGGTGTGGCATAAAAATATCTCTCTCCTGTAGATAATTACATATATGTAATATATGCATAATTAAAAATAATGAACGGAGATTAAAAAAAAAAGAAGGTAATCTTAGGACATATGCCAAATCACCAGGTATTAGGATTGGGTAGATGCACTGGGTCTTGCATCTCTCTGGGAGCATGGAAAAAGTGTCTTCTGTGGAGAACGTGACTTAGATGCTGCATAAAACCCAGTGCCATGGACTAGCTTGATGGGGCATTTCCTGCACGAAAGAAACATTTGCTTTGGGTGGAGCACGACCCCTAGAACTGTGGTAAGTCAATTCACAGAACAATTGACAATTTTTCATGACTCACCAATATTGCCCAAATTTACAGGGTAAGAGAGATGCAAGGTTCCTAAACTCTTGTAGTGAAACCTTGACAGTGGCCTCTCTCTTTATGCAACAGTTTGATTTCTTGAAAGTGACAAATTATTTGCAACAAACACTAGATTAAAACAAACTATACCAATAATCTCTTGTTTTTTCCTTTTTCAAAGACTTTAATGGTACAGCTTGAGGAATTTGCTAAGCTTTCAAATTTGTTTGGCAAGAAATTGTTCACAACAGCCTCTTTAAAAAAATCTTTAATCTTTGCAGCTTCTATAGTTGTCTCCATTTTTATTACTAAGACTTTTTCCTCTCCATTAAAAAAATAAAATAATACCAAAACCTGGCAAAGACGTCACCAAAAAAGAAAATTACAGACCAATATCCCTGATGAACGTAGATGCAAAAATACTCAACATAATATTAGCAAACTGAATCCAAAAATACATCAAGAGGATCATACACCATGATCAAGTGGGATTCATCCCAGGGGTGCAAGGATGGTACAACATTCGAAAATCCATCAACATCATCCACCACATCAACAAAAAGAAGAACAAAAACCACGCAATCATCTCCATAGATGCTGAAAAAACATTTGACAAAATTCAGCATCCATTCCTGATTAAAACTCTCAACAAAATGAGTATAGACGGCAAGTACCTCAACATCATAAAGGCCATATATGACAAACCCACAGGTAACATCGTACTTAACAGCGAGAAGCTGAAAGCTTTTCATCTAAGATTGGGAACAAGACAGGGATGCCCACTCCCTCCACTGTTATTCAACATGTACTGGAGGTCCTAGCCACGGTAATCAGACAAAACAAAGACATACAAAGTATCCAGATTGGTAAAGAAGAAGTCAAATTGTCACTATTTGCAGATGACATGATATTGTACATAAAAAGCCCTAAGGACTCCACTCCAAAACTACTAGAACTAATATCTGAATTCAGCAAAGTTGCAGGATACAAAATTAACACACAGAAATCTGTTGCTTTCCTATACACTAATGATGAGCTAACAGAAAGAGAAATCAGAAAAACAATTCCATTCACAATTGCATCAAAAAATAAAATAAAATCTTGACAGAGATTTGGTTTATTAGTCTTTTAGAGAACCAGTGTTTGACTTTGTAGATCTTCTCTACTGTACAATTTCTATTAATTTCAGTTTTTATCTGATTTCTTTCATCCTATTTCCTGAGACTTACTCTGATTGAAAAGGATAAAATCTCCTGTTGTTGGACAGTGTCCACAGATGACCAAGAGATCACTGTGTAACTGTGAACTTATGTCTTCTGTAAACTGGCAAAAACTCTCACCCATTAGCTATCCAGAGACAGCCTCTGCCCCATTTTCCTCTTTTCTTTCCTGGACATCTGAAGCACAAACACTGCTTTCTTACAGTGATCTTACCTTTCTTTTCTATTTCTCTCTGCTACATATGGAAAATTTCTTTAGATCTATTTTTCAGTGTCCAATATGCTATTAAACTCTTTTACTAAATTTTAATGTTTTATTCAAATCTCGTCACTTTTATAGTCCCTCACTCTATATTTTATTCTACCGTACATATATTTTATAATATGAATAAAAGCGCATTATTTAAAGGCTTTATGAATCTGACTCTGCTGTCTCTTGTTTCTGCTTGTGTTCATTCATGGGTCTTTACTTCCTGTGTGTTCTGTCATACATGATTTCTGTTGGCTTGTGTCAGGGGCCTGAAATATTATTAGCCAGGGGCCACTGTAAACTAAATTCTTCTTTTTAGTTTTTTTTAGGATCCTCAATCGTTTACATTGTATGAAGACCTGAAGTACTAGAAGGGATAAGAATAAGCCTTTACTCCTTTTTAAAAAAGTTTTTTATTAAGGTATTATTGATATATACTGTTACGAAGGTTTCACATGAAAAAACAATGTGGCTACTACATTTACTCATACTACCAAGTTCCCACCCATACCCCAATGCAGTCACTGTCCTTCAGTGTAGTAAGATGCCACAGACTCACTGCCTTCTCTGTGCTACACTGTTTTCCCCGTGATCCCCCACACCATGTGTACTAAACATAATACCCCTCAATACCCTTCTCCCACCCTCCCCACCCGCCCTTCCACACCCCTCCCCTTTAGTAACCACTAGTTGCTTCTTGGAGTCTCTGAGTCTGCTGCTATTTTGTTCCTTCAGTTTTGCTTCATTGTTATACTCCACAAATGAGGGAAATCATTTGGCACTTGTCTTTCTCCACCTGGCTTATTTCACTGAACATAATATCCTCCAGCTCCATCTATGTTGTTGCAAATGGTACAATTTGTTTCTTATAGCTGAATAGTATTCCATTGTGTATATGTACCACATCTTCTTTATCCATTCATCTACTGATGGACACTTAGGTTGCGTCCATATCTTGGCTATTGTAAAAAGAGATGCAATAAACATAGGGGGGCATATGTCTTTTTGAATCTGAGAAGTTGTATTCTTTGGGTAAATTCCAAGGAGTGGGATTCCTGGGTCAAATGGTATTTCTATTTTTAGTTTTTTGTGGAACCTCCATATTGCTTTCCACAATGGTTGAACTAGCTTACATTCCCACCAGCAGTGTAGGAGGGTTCCCCTTCCTCTGCATCCTTGCCAGCATTTGTTGTTCTTAGTCTTTTCGATGCTGGCCATCCTTGCTCGTGTGAGGTGATATCTCATTGCGGTTTTAATTTGCATGTCCCTGATGATTAGTTATGTGGAGCATCTTTTCATGTGTCTGTTGGCCATCTGAATTTCTTCTTTGGAGAACTGTCTCTTTATATCCTCGGCCCATTTTTTAATCGGTTTATTTGCTTTTTGGGTGTTGAGGCATGTAAGTTCTTTATATATTTTTGGTGTGTTAACCCCTTGTTGGATATGTCATTTACAAAGATATTCTCCCATACTGTAGGATGCCTTTTTGTTCTGTTAATGGTGTCCTTTGCCATACAGAAATTTTTAGTTTGATGTTGTCCCATTTGCTCATTTTTGCTTTTGTTTCCCTTGCATGAGGCAATGTGTTCAGGGAGAATTTGCTTATGCTTATATTCAGGAGATTTTTGCCTATGTTGTCTTCTAAGAGTTTTATGGTTTCATGACTTACATTCAGGTCTTTGATCCATTTCAAGTTTACTTTTGTGTATGGAGTTAAACAATAATCCAGTTTCATTCTCTTGCATGTAGCTGTCCAGTTTTGCCAACACCAGCTGTTGAAGAAGCTGTCATTTCTCCATTGTATGTCCATGGCTCCTTTATCACATATTAATTGACCATATATGGTTGGGTTTATATCAGGGCTCTCTAGTGTGTCCCATTGGTCTATGGGTCTGTTCTTGTGCTAGGATCAAATTGTCTTGATTACTGTGGCTTTGTAGTAGAGCTTAAAGTTGGGGAGCTTAATCCCCCCAGCTTTATTCTTCCTTCTCAGGATTGCTTTGGCTCTTCAGGGTCTTTTGTGGTTCCATATGAATTTTAGAACAATTTTCTCTAGTTCGTTGAAGAATGCTGTTGGTATTTTGATAGGCATTGCATTGAATCTGTAGATTGCTTTAGGCAGGATGGCACCATATCTAATCTGTTTTTAATACCCTTCATTGTGCTCTTCAATGATTGGATCTCCAACTGGAATTCATTCCTGAGTTCTTGAATATCTTTCTGTACCTCCATGAGCATGTTAATGATTTTTATTTTGAACTCCCTTTTAGGAAGATTCATGAGGTTAATGTCATTTAAATATTTCTCAGGAGTTGTATTAATAATTTTACTTTGAACCAGGTTCCTTAGGCGTTTCATATTTGTATATGGCACTCTCTAGTGCCCAGAAGCTCTACTCTCTGGAGCTGCTCTTGAGCCCCTGAAGCAATGTCAGGGGTCGTAGGGGAGTGGTATTGGTGCATGGGGGGAGGAGGGAGCTGTTTCCTGCTTCCCGGTTGCTATGCCTGACTTCACTGCCTGAACCAGTGAGCCAAGCACACAGGTATAAGCCTCTATGCTTTGTGTTTGTAGTTTGTGTAGACAAATCTTCCCTCTGGCTGGCCTAATGCCAGGGTAGAGTTTGCCAGTTTGTGAGCCAGGTGGGGCTGGTCGGAAGAAAGGCATACTAGGCTGTGTATCACAGAAGGGGTCCTTGGAGCTGTGTAGCCAGCCAAGCAGCTGGAGCACCTGAAGGTTGTGAAAGCTCCCAACCTGCTGGACAGAGTGCACCCAGACAATTTTGTCTACTTGTCCTTTATCCTGAGCAGTAAGCTCTGTGTAATCCTTACCCCTTTAGCAGCCCTCTTGCTAAGGGCTTCCTTGTTAGGAAGTCTCTCAGACTGCCCACCTTTCTTTTGTCCCAGAGCAGCTGGATATGGATGCCTGCTTTCCACAAATGGCTGAAATCTCAGTCTCTCCATGAATTCTGCCTGTCTTAGCTTTCCAACCTCCTACTAGTACCACGTAAGCACCATGAAATGTAGGTTTGTGCTCCCAGAGCAGATATCTGGAGTTAGGTATTCAACAGTCCCAGGCTTCCACTCCCTCCCTGCTCCATTTCTCTTCCTCCTGCCAGTGAGCTGGGGTGGGGGAAGGGCTTGGGTCCTGCTGGCCACAGCTTTGGTACGTTACCCTGTTCCAGGAGGTCTGCTCTTTTCTCCAGGTGTATGTAATCTGGTGCAGTCCTCTTTCCTGTTGCTCTTCCAGGAGTAGTTGTATTAATTATATTTTCATACTATATGCGGCTTTAGGAGGAAGCCTCTGTCTCACCTCTCATGCTGCCATCTTTAATCCTCTCTCCACCTTTTTCTTCTACAAGGTTACTTCTCTATGGTGATCCAGACTTAGGCATGGGTAGTTAATTTAGTGTGAAATATAAAAAAATATATAAAATGTTTACATTTAAACCCAACTGTTACAGCATTGATTTCATCAGATACACAGCTAAGAACTATATTTCAAAGAATTATGGCCACTGAGTGAAAAGAAAATGTTAGCGGAATTTGTCTTCAGCTTATTATAAATTCTAAGATATCCTTTCTGTTAAGAATTACTAACTGAATCTATAGTTATAATTTTTCTCCATGAAACATATTTTTCATTACTATTATATACTTCTAAATAATTTAACATTTAACCATTCAAATCAGATGTGATAACACAATATAGGAAAACTTCTGGTTAGGTTTTATATAGTTAGAATACGTTTCTCCAATAGCATGAAATAAAAATTTCCGCAGTCCTCAATTGAACTGTATGTCATTTTCTTTTAGAATTTCTCGTTTTTCATTAAAATAATTTCTAAACCACTCTATGTGCTCAACCTTTTGTTTAACACTCAGATACGGGTTTTTGGAAAGTCTGTAGGTCACCAGCTCCATGAAATGGTGAACTGGTCCTTGTTTTGGAAAATCCTCCAGGTATTTACATGTTCATGAAATTCTGAACCATTATTATCAAAACCTGCTTCATGGTTAACCGGGAACTCCCACAGTTTGCCTTCTTTTGTCCACTGGATCATCTCTTCAAAACCTTTCTGAAAGGGCTGTTCATTTACTGCAGCTAACTGCTTAGCAAACTCCACATCCCAAAGAGAAGGTGCTGTCTCTGTTTCAGGTGCCTCTTCAGTAACTGCCTTAAGGTGAAAAATAGTAAGTCTCTTGCCCTTTAATATATTTCTCCTCAGACTTTTCCCAAGGTCCCCAGTTCCCTTCTGGCCAACACACTCGTCTGCTTCTTCATCAAGCTGAATCTGATGCACTGGCCTTGTGGGAATTCTGACCGTGGCAGATCTGGCAACTTTCATATCTGATATTATGTTACTGAAACTAACCGCAGGCCTCTCCTGGCCTCTCTGCACCTTCACACCAGCCTCGTGCCGCCGCAGCTGCCTCAGCAGCTCTGACTTGGTCGCCTCCTCAGTGAAAGAAAGAGAATCTGCAACAGCAGATGCAGCCACCACCAACACCAGACTCAGTGCCATGCTTCTCTTCTGTGGGGTAGCTGGCGATTTTGAAGGCTGCCAAGTGCAGCCTGTAAACTCTTAAGTTGTATTTTGTTTCGTGGTTTTGTTGTTTGTACATTTACTGTGTTTGATTCAAATTTCATGCTCTTAATAATATTTAACATGTCTTTTCCTCTCCACTGTTTTGGCTCTCTTGTCTCCTTGGAGATCTCACCCGCTGGAAGAGAATGCTTAACTTTCTTGCAATAGAGCATGCTGTTAGTGCCAAAATATCTTCGGATATTATTTTTTGTCCTAGGTGTAGGGAAAATGGAAGTTCCATGGCCAGGATCCTCACCTGACCCTGATCTACTGGCTCGCTGTGCACATGCGATGCTCACAGGTGCAGGCTTGCACACGTGTTGGCAATGAACTGTTATTGACTGTGTTGGTATAGAAACACCTCCGCCCAGTATTCTGCTCAACTCCAACCCTTGATCACCGTTCGGGTTTCAGCCGGCTTTTCCCAGGAAGAATGCTCTGAACCTCTCCTGTCATGGTCAGGTGAGCCAGTGTGCTCACCCAGCACCAGCTGCTGACTTAGCAGGCGTTCTGTGCTACCTTCCTCTTCAGCTCTGCTCTCTTCTCGCTCTGCCCACCTAGAGGCCTGTGCCTCGGGGATTCCAGCGCCGGGGAGCCGCGCACCCTTAGGTAGGTGCCTGTGGAAGGGAGGCAGCCCCGAAGCGGAGCCTCTGGATCCTGTGGACAAAGGGGAAGGGGCCACGGGGCTGCGGCACAGGCGGGCACCCACGCTCGGCGTCCCTTGCACACGGAGCCGGGGCTGCCATGCTGCCCTCTGGGCTCTTCCTGCCAGTGAGGCAGAAGGTTCCAAAGTGGGAATGCTGGCACTGAACCTAGGGCCTCATGCATGCTAAGCACTCACTCTTCCACTGAGCTACACCACTCTCTGTGGAGCTTATTGAAGAATAATTTTGGTGGAGGCTATCTGCCTTTGAGTTTTGAAGACCTGAAAACTGCTAGCTTGAAGATCCTTTATATACATTGTTATTTCTGAACCCTGTAGATTGCAGTCCCTTTCAAGCTACGTCAAGATAATGGCAACTGAATGCTAGACAGAAAGGCACCATTCTTAGGATCTATTTGTGCTTGTCAGCCCATACTACAAAGCTCAGAAACAATGACACCCTAGTAACAATGAGGAGACTCATTCTCCTTTCTTAATTTCTTAATACAGATGCCCACTAGAAGAAACGAAAACTGCTGGAAGAATTTGCTGTCACTGAAAGAGCTGGGGCAGAGAAAGCACAAGAGGAACTTAGAACATCTTTCTGTGCCAGAATTTAGGAAAGTGCTCAAAAGATGATGGTATGCCCAAAAGGACACAGGATCTACCGGACAAATCTTTTTTTTTTATATAATTTATTTTCGTATCATTAATCTACAATTACATGTGCAATATTATGGTTATTAAACTACCCCCTTCATCAGGTCCCCCCCACCAACCCCATTACAATCACTGTCCCTCAGCATAGTGAGATGCTATAGAATCACTACTTGTCTTCTCTGAGTTGTACAGCCCTCCCTGTGCCCCCCCAACATTACATTTGCTAATCCTAATGCCCCTTTTCCCCCCTTGTCCCTCCCTTCCCACCCATCCTCCCTAGTCCCTTTCCCTTTGGTAACTATTAGTACGTTCTTGGGTTCTGTGAGTCTGCTGCTGTTTTGTTCCTTCAGTTTTTTTTTCTTTGTTTTTATACTCCACATATGAGTGAAATCATTTGATACTTGTCTTTCTCCGCTTGGCTTATTTCACTGAGCATAATACCCTCTAGCTCCATCCATGTTGTTGCAAATGGTAGGATTTGTTTTCTTCTTATGGCTGAATAATATTCCATTGTGTATATGTACCACATCTTCTTTATCCATTCATCTACTGATGGACACTTACGTTGCTTCCATTTCTTGGCTATTGTAAATAGTGCTGCAATAAACATAGGGGTGCATCTGTCTTTTTCAAATTGGGCTGCTGCATTCTTAGGGTAAATTCCTAGGAGTGGGATTCCTGGGTCAAATGGTATTTCTATTTTGAGTTTTTTGAGGAACCTCCATACTGCTTTCCACAATGGTTGAACTAATTTGCATTCCCACCAGCAGTGTAGGAGGGTTCCCTTTTCTCCACATCATCGCCAACATTTGCTGTTTTTGTGTTTTGGATGTTGGCCATCCTCACTGGTGTGAGGTGATATCTCCTTGTGGTTTTAATTTGCATTTCCTGATGTTTAGAGATATGGAGCATCTTTTCATGTGTCTGTTGGCCATCTGAATTTCTTCTTTGGACACGTGTCTATTCATGTCCTCTACTCATTTCTTAATTGGACTATTTGCTTTTTGTTTGTTGAGGTGCATGAATTCTTTATATATTTTGGATGTCAACCCTTTATCAGATACGTTTTTTATGAAAATATTCTCCCATACTGTAGGATGTCTTTTTGTTCTCCTGATGGTGTCCTTTGCTGTACAGAAGCTTTTCAGCTTGATATAGTCCCACTTGTTCATTTTTGCTTTTGTTTCCCTTGCCCAGGGAGATATGTTCATGAAGAAGTTGCTCATGTTTATGTCCAAGAGATTTTTGCCTATGTTGTTTTCTAAGAGTTTTATGGTTTCATGACTTACATTCAGGTCTTTGATCCACCTTGAGTTTACCTTTGTGTTTGGGGTTAGACAGTAGTCCAGTTTCTACTGGACAAATCTTGAGAACACTGAGCATTAAAATGAGTAATGAACAATAAAGGAATATAACTTAATGGATAACATGAGAATACTTGAGGCAATATGAAAAGAAAAGAAGAAAAAGAGAAGGAAAAGTTCCTTACAATACTGTGCTAATTAACAAATGTAGAAGGAATGATAGAGTCATCATTTTCCACCATCCTGAATTTAGGTAAAATTAATCAGTGGCAAACTATGGGTGAAATTTTGATGAATAGCAAGATATTTACATAATCTCAAAATGTATCCTCATAGATTGATTATGAAAATGGAACCTTGACCATGAAGAAACTCAATAGACAAAATTTTACCCCAAATGATCAAACTGACATCACCACAATGGGAACACTGACATCATGCACCTCTTGGTGAAATGAACTGAGGACACAGCAACACTCCTGTGACATTCTGGCCAGAAAGGCACCATCATCTGAACCTGATCGGGAGGAAGTATCAGTCAAACCAAAATTGAAATACATCTTGTACAAAGCAACTGTCACATACTCTTCAAAAAAAAAAGTCAAGATCATGAAAGAGAAAGAAAGGTTGAGAAACTCTTCCGAATTAGGGAAGACTAAAGGAACAAGAAAATTAAATAAAATGTGTCACCCTGGAGTGGTGTTGGATTTGAAAAAAAAATTAAATAAAGGATGTGCTACTGGGACAATTAGCAAAATTTGAGTATGAATAGTTTATTAGATAATAGTTTTGTATAAATATAAAGTTCTCTAAATTTGACAATTTTACTGTTCTTATGTAAGGGAGAACCCTTAAAAATATGCTGAAGTATGTTGGGGTAAAGGGATGTACCTGCCAACTACTCTCAAATGTTTCAGGAAAAGAAATCTGTGTGTATATAGAAAAAGAAAGAGAGAGTCAAAGGGAGAGAGAGAAGGAGAGGAACATGGTTGCTGAATCCCTTCATATCGTAATTGAGAATTAATACCCAATAACTATGATACGTACACCAAAAAAAAAAAAATAGATAAAGCTAGATGGGGATGTATGGGAACTTTCTGTACTACTAGTTTTGTGAATTTCCTAAAAATCTGAAGTTAGTTATAAATTAAAAGTCTAAAATTGCAGTGGAAATAATGATAACTAAAGGAAAAATTTCATGAGCTTCTTTTTTCCTTTTCTAAAATAATAGTGAAAAATAGAAGACAAAGTGAATAGCCTGGTTCATGTGCACGCTTGTTCTCTCGATATCTCTGGATTCCATACTCAAATTTTGCATTGTCTTGTTCTCTTTACCTTGTAAAACGGTTATTTTATTACTCCTTGTTTTCCTTCTTTTCTGTTTCCCTTCTTACATGGTGCTAAGATTCACAGGATAAAAATGGAGCACTATTAAAGGCAATTCATTGAGTCATGTGTTACCTTTCATGTGACCAGGAAATGAGTGGGTAAAGGAATTTCAAAAAATTGATGTAGGACAGCCGAGTGTCATTGGTGGTTTGGGAAGAGCTGAGAAAAGTAAACCTCGAGGTTCCAGGCAGAGCTACCCCTAAGATGCTGAGTAAATCAAGTGAACCCATTTGTGTACACGTGAGGCCCTTGTCCATATGAACAATTCAATTTAAAAATGTTTTACAAAACTTATGGGATGCTGTAAAGTATAGTGATTTTTTGATAAATTTAGACTAATGGGTAGAGAAGAGGTACTTATATGTTTGTTAATTGCCCAATCAGTACCCAGGAAGAGTTTTCATGGTGTCTGGGCACCATCTCATCTTGTTTAGTCCAGAAACCATCTCTTTATGTTATTTATTGTCAAGTATATTATTTATTTATTTATCTGGCTAATTCTGTATCTCCTAAATTCTATATCTCCTGAGTAAAAAGTAATAGCGCTGTTATTATGTAAAATGCCATGACTCTTTGGAACCTGTTTATGCTAAAACAATATAGATTGTCCTGCCTCTACATTTCCCTAGTGGCATTTATTTAATGATGTCTGCATCCTTACTCATAAAGATGCATCAACTGTCTTGCTGCCTGTGGATTCTGGCTTCTAATTATACTTTCAAAGGTTGTGAAATTAAAACGACTCATAGAAACATTTAAACCAAACTTAGAGAGTTTAAATTAGGAGTTAATGAGTAAATAAATTCCAAATCTTATGTAAATAAAAGTATGTCTTTTATCACACTTCATACTGTAGGTTAGGGTAAAAAGCAAATTGTCACTTTTAACCCCGAATTACCAAAGCAGTCCAATTTTTCTAAAGATTAATATGAATGAAAAACAACAGCTGATATTTCTTATATAATGTATAAGTCTCTATATGTTAAAGTTATATTTTTAAAAGATTTCAAGAAGCAGGGGTCAGCAAACCATAGGCACTGGACCCAATCTCATTTGCTGCCTGATTTTGTACAGATCTGTTGCTATGGTCTGAATGTTTGTGTCCCTCCAAAATTCATGTGTTGAAATCCTAATGCCCACACTGAGGTTATTGGTAGGTGGAGCTTTGGGAGGTGATTAGATCTTGAAAGCTCTGACCTCGTGAATGAGATTAATGTAATTGAAAAAGCGGTCCTGAGAGAGAGTCCGTGCCTCTTCTGCCCTGTGAGGAAGCAATGAGAAGTCTATGACCTGGAAGATGGCCCTAGATCTACCATACTAGCACCCTATTCTCAGACTCCCAGCATTCAGAACTGTGAGAAATTAATATCTGTTATTTATAGGCTACCCAGTCTGTGGTATTTTGTCATGGTGGCTGAACTAACTAAAATACCTACCTACTAATAAGGGTTTTTACATGTTTGAATTGTTAACAAAAAAATGAAAGAAGAATAATATCTCATGACATGTGAAAATCATATGATATTCAAGTTTCAGTATCTAACCACAGCCACATTTTTTTTCCTCATTGTCTGTGACTACTTTCTTGCTGTAGCTTCATAATTGAATAGTTTCAACAGAGACCTATGACTCTCAAAGCCTGAAGTATTTACTCTCTTGGTCTCAGATGAAGTTTGCTGATCCCTTCCATACAGCTTTGGCTGTGACATTTGTCTCATGTATTCCTTAATGAGATCTATTGCTTCCCTTTTTCTTATTCCACTTAGTAGATAAATTTTCTGGTCCAAGTGTGGAGAAAGTTCTGCCAGAAAGTGGAAGTACACATTTATAGTTCAAAGAGGACTTCTTGGGATTCCTGTAAATGAGGAAATGATTCCATATGGGCAGAGGGGAGAAAAAAGAGATAAAAATCTCTTCTGGAAGCTGATAGCTCAATTATTTTTTCTTGGGTCTTCTAAGAAAGTTTTTGGAACTTAGTGTTAATCACTACAAATCTCAAAGCTTATCTGATTGTTGCCAATGAAAACCATTGTTAAGCTCATAATCTTTAAGTCACAATAGACCCTTTTCAGTTCTTACTCTACCCACTGTCCAGGGACTTTCTCTTCCATAAGCACATAATTGGTAGTTTATTACCAGGTCAGTCTTTTCTGAAGTGTTTTTCTTAGTGGTCACCATGAGTACCAGACATCATCCCAAAGTTGCACCTTAAATTTGCAGGCTTCATAAATTCATCAAGTTCAAACCCAAATGCATCCCCTTCCTTATGCTGCCATCCAACACTCTCAAAGAAAAAATGTAACAACCTACAAACCATAAGCAGTCTGGTCCTCCTGTATTTTGGTGAAAGACGTCTCATCTACACAACACAGAATACCGGTAAATCTTCCAAAAAGCAGCCTTTTTCCTTTCTCCTCAAGCCTTCAAATCTAAATTATGTGCCGCATTACTCTCCATATGCTGAAAGCATCTTCATCCCATTAATCCATAGGAGAGGACAGACTATAATGTGGTTCTGTGATGTATTGTAAACCATACTTTCTATGTTCAAACTATTGCTCTACATACTCCTGCTGAGACAAGGGTAGGATATCAGCAGTAAAGCAGAACATTGAAAATGTGCCCCCAAAATAACAAGTGCTGGCAAGGCTGTGGAGAAAAGTGGACTCTCCTACCCTGTCGGTGGGAATATAAATTGGTGCAGCCACTATGGAAAGCGCTGTGGAGGTTCCTCAAAAAGCTAAAAATAGAAATGCCATTCAACCCAGTAGTTTCATTTCTAGGAATTTATCTGAATAAAACAAGATCCCAGATTAAAAAAGACATATATCCCTATGTTTTATCGCAGCACTATTTACAATAGCCAGGATATGGAAGGAACCCAGTGTCCATCAATAGAAGAAAGGATAAAGAAGATGTGGTACATATACACAATGGAATATTATTCAGCCATAAAAAAGAAAGAAATCTGCCACTTGTACAATATGGATGGACTTAGAGGGTATTATGCTAAGTGAAATAGCTAGGCAGAGAAAGACAAATACCATATGATTTCACTTATTTGTGGAATCTAAAAAAGATGGAATAAACAAAACAGCAATAGACTCAGACACTGAGAAGTGACTGGTGGTTACTATGGGTGAGGAGGGTGAGGGGGATTAAAGGGGCACAAAATTTCTCAATCATAATATAACTTGGTCATAGGGATGGAAGTACAGCACGGAGAATATAGCCAATGATTCTGTAACATATTCCTATGTTGAAAGATAGTAACTGCCCTAATGGGTATGAGGATTTAATATTACGGGTAACCGTTAAGCCACTGTGTTGTATATTTGAAACCAATGTAAGATTGTGTGTCAATGATACTTCAATATTTTAAAAAGTCCCAAAAGCTCTCTAGAAGAAAACTGGGTTTCAAATGACTTCTGCGTGTAAAAAACAAGAACGGAAGAACTAAAGAATTGGTGCTCAAATTGAACGCTCCACTCTCGGATTAAAATTTTGATGCGCTATCCGAGGTGCTGACATAAGTATTCTTGAAAGTTTGTGCAAGTCGTAGGTATTTGTTTATTGTCCATCTTACCTTTATTTCTAATTTATCCCTCATATTCTAAACCTAGTGCGCAAAAAATCAGTTGCTGCCTGAGATACGGAAACCCAAAGCCGCCGGCGAACCCTGCCTCCCCGCCCACCACTGCTCCTGCTACGGTCACACGACGTGGCTTTCCCCACTGCTATTATAAAGCTGTCGATCCCAGGACCACTCCACTTCAAACAAAAATTTAACCATACGAGCGCCCTGCAAAGTGCTCCAATTGTTTATCCAGTGAGAAGAAGAGCAACTAGTAGGTGTCAAACTACAGTAAATTGGAAGAAAACAAACTGGATTCTTGTGGACATGAGTTGTCATTTACTTCGCGTGAAATAAGGGAGTCTTTTCTTGAGGTGGACCTGGTGAAGATGTAGGAGAGATAAGAACCTTGGATACATCTAACATCCTCCCTTACCCAAATATCAGTGTTTAAAGTCTCATTCCTGAACCTTCTTCTTGTCCCCTTGTTCTCCTGCTCCTCCTTGGCTGTTTCTTTCCCTCTACCTGTCTTCCCTTTCCCATTCTTCTGCCACGATAATCCCCGCTCTCTGTTCCCTATCTCCTCCCCACTCTTTCTCAGCTGCCTCTAGTTCTTCAGCTTTAACCCAACTTTGTTGAATTTCAGGGTCATCTGGGGGCGTTTAATATTACATATTATCCCTGCCTTCCCCCCTTCTCCACTCATGACAGGATTTCCTCCAAAACGCTTGTGTGGGTTGACTATGCCACATTTTGAATAAAGACGGGAAACGTCTCGTTTCTATGGCCGAGGTACCGACAGGGTTTGAGGACCTATCCAGGACTAGGGATCTTATTAAGGACTAATTATTTTGCTACCTTCAAGTGTTCACTTCATTGTGGAGAACATTTTGTCTGAAAGAGGCAGGATATTTAAAAGTCACCAGAGTTAGTGGGTGTAGCTCAGTGGTAGAGCACGTGCTTGGCATGCATGAGGCCCGGGGTTCGATTCCCAGAACCTCGCAGTTTCCTATCCTGTTATGTTTGACCTGTTAAAAACCTTGCAGCCAACTCTCAGGGTGAAATTTGGTGTGGGAGAAGCTGGGTTTTGAGGGCAGCAAGCATCTGCACAAAACGCGTCGTGATGTGTGTGGAATATTTAGTGCGGTGTTAAAGCTGCCAAACGGGGAGTCAGATCCTAAACGGAGAGAAAGAAAAGATTAAGAAACCGGGGGGCGGCTTTTCTTTTCAGCTATTCCCGTTTCAATAGGCAGACTGAGAACTGCAAAGTTTCAGTTTTTCCTTTTTGCACTTCCTTCCACACTCATGGTTGGTTTCTTTACCAATGATAATATGTCAGAGAGAGCCACCTTGAAGAAAACGGAATACTCGCCGTTGGTGAGATGCTCGCTTTCTCAGCAGTCTGCTTCAACTCAAGCTACACCCGGGCGCGGCTGCGTTGGTTAACAAGTCAGCCCTAACAGGATAGCGGCAAATTCGTTGAGAAACCGTGGAAGTGCTGGGGATTACGCGCTCTACCACTGAGCTACGCCCCCTGACGTGTGGCCTCAAACTATTCTGCGGAACGGACTGAGACACTGTCGTCTTCAGGTGTTCCCAAGATTTAGGTTAAAACGTCAGGTATACTCTCTTCAACTCTGCTGTCTCTGAAACCCTCAAGAAAAGAGTTGCATTCTGAACTGAAACATTCACAGCTGGGATCTTTCGTAACTATCGGACCCTCCAAGGACTGCTCCTAACAGACTTCCTGAGTGGTAGTTCCTGTTCATCACATGCAGACTCTCAGGATGAACGGAAGGAATGTTCTCTTGAGTCTTCAACTTCTTCCATCTGTTTTTGTCAAAATGAATTATTTGCTTGCAGGTCATTTACACAAGTCGACAGAAACCCTCTTGCACCCACTTCCTTAAAGTCACTACTCTTTAGCAGTGACACAGAGAGAAACAGAATTCAATGTCTTCAGTTATTCCTGGCTTCCCCACAAAATACTTTGAATCATTTCTTTTCAGATCTTTGAACGAGCTACTGCTTGCAACACCTCAGGGTATAGCTTTGTGGCAAAGAGAAATTATCAGCTGCTTAGACTAAAGAGAACTCATCACACCATGATGCAGCTATTGCCTTGACTCCTGGGTCAGTCTGATTCTGTCTACTTTTCACTAACTAGGAACTCCTCAAAAGTGTGGTCCAATGATGGTACCTTTTAAATATTCCAAGGGTTGTTTGGTTTCATTCTTTCAAATGTCTAAATGCTTATGAATCTTTTTGGTGATGTCAGTGTGTTTCGGATATAAAGGTGAGTTTGGAGCTTTTATTTGATCTGCAACCCTTACTGTTTCCATCTGGGTCTGCCCTTGGCCTCTCCAGTCCTGTATTAGTTTCTGATGGCTACTGTAATAAATTGTCACAGGCTTGGTGGTTTAAAACAATACACATTTATTCTCTTTCATTTTTGGAGGTCTGAAGTCTAAAATTAATTTCACTGGGCTGAGGTCAGTTTGTCAGCAGGGCCATACTCCCTCCTGAAGCTCTAGTGAGGAATCCATTTCTGGCCTTTGCCAGCTTCTATAGACGTATTCCTTGGATTCCTTGGCTTGTGGTCCCTTCCTCTATCTCAAAGCCAGCATTGTACAATTTTGCTTGGATGTTTGCTCTGTCTTTAGGAGGGCTCCTCCTAGTTGTCTTATTCCCTGATTTTCCCCTGCAATCTAGCCAGCCTACTGTCTAGGCTATATCTTCATTAAATCTAAGAATCTCCTTTCAATTGCTTTCACCATAGTCTCTGCAGTTCTTGAAAGCACCCTTCAAGTGAATTTCATGCCCTGTTGCAAATAAAATCAGTTCCTTTGAGAAGAGATTGGGATCTGTTTTATGGCCTGCTTCTCTCTCCACCCCCAACCCTGGGCAAAATCTCTGATCCAAAGCACTGGAGATAATAACAGGCTTCTTGCTGAGTGATGCTCCTTCTCTAAGAGCTGAGTGCTCAGTGGAGGGGGCAGCAGCCTCTGGTCTTCTCTGCTTGCCCTTCCTGGATGAACAAACCACTTCACAAGCTGGGACAAAGTGACTGGGGCCTCAGTATTCTCCTCACACCATGCTCAAGGTACAGCCTGCATACTATGAGTGGAGGTTAAGATGGAAAAAAGGAGTCTCCCCCTTTAGACTAGATTCTCCCAGGACTTAGCAACAGGCAGCTGAGGGTGAGATGAGAAACACTAAAGTCCTGTTCCTCCAGGGAAGAAAATCTTCCTTTTGGGAGTTGAGGGAGAAGAAGCTCTGTGTTCATGGCTGCACCCATCTGGAGTGGTTTCCACCTTGCTGAGATGGGGGAAGGGAGGGAGGAAAAGGTCTCTGTTCAAAGACAAAATTATAACAATGTATTGTTATGCTTATAACATTAATAGATGTAATGTGTATTACAATGATACTAGAAAAGTAGAAAAGGCAACAGTTATAAAGAAATAATGTTTCCACATATCACTGGAATTAAGCTAGTATAAATCTGAAGCTGATTCTGATAAATTAAGATTATTTTAGACCATTTCGCATTTTCCTACAGGACCTTGGGTCTCTATTTATTGTTTTCAATCTTTTTTTTCTCTATTTTCCATCAAATTGGAGAATTTCTATTGTTCTATCTTTAAGTTAACTACCTATTTCCTCTACATCTCTATTGAGTCTATTCAGTGAATTTTAAATTTCCAATACATTTTTCAGTTCTAAAATTTCCATTTGGTTTCTTTTTACAGTTTTTATTTCTTTACTGAAAATGTTTACATTTCAGTTCAATAACGTGTGTTTAGCATAGAGCATAGTTGTAATGATGCTTCAAAGTTTTCGTATGATAATGTCAAGATCTGGGTCATGTTGGAGTTGCTGTCAACTGACCGTTTTTTTCTCTTGAGAACTGATCACATTCTCCTTGTTCTTTGTATATTACAATAAAAAAAACCTGTATCCTTGACATCAGAATGTTAATGTTGTAGAGACCCTAGGTCCTATTATGATCCTGTGGAAAAGGTTGAATTTGTTTCTGGCAGATAATTGACATGGTTAGGTTCAGACTTCAAGATTTATTTCTCCTTCTAAGGGTGGTAGTCCCAATCTTAGTTTAGTTTTTCAGAGACTTTGTGATGCTGCTTCAGGTTTTCTTTGAGCATATGTCATTTAGGGTTAGTCTGAGATAAAGGCTTTGGTTTAAATATAATTTTAGTTTGCAAAGCATTTGCTATGCTATTTTGGCTCTGTCCAAAGCATGCACAGCATGGATCTGAGCTCAAGACTTGTGTGGGGGTTCATATACAGAGTTAGGGGAACACCTTCTTCAGCTGTCTCCTTTCCAGTATTCTCAACTTTCCAGACTTTCCTCACCTTTTCCTTCTTCATTTGGCAAGAAAGATGGAGCTTCTGTCACCGTTTGTATGATCTGCAAAGCTGTTCCATCACTGGGCCCACACACAGTATGAAACTATAAGAGGCAAGACTTAAAAAAATAAGAAAGTTACCCTCAACTCTTTGTAGGTCCCTCTTCCAAGTTTTGACTCATCTCTGTATTCTGATTGCTTCTGTTTAATTTTCAGTGTCCTTGGCAATTTTTTCCTGCACAGATTTTTAGTTATTATCAACAGGAGACATATACTGTGATGTAATTATTGTGACTACAGATAACCTGGAACTTCCCATTTGCAAAATCTTGCTTTTAGTTTTTGTTATTTAGGGTTTGCTGCTTTAGAAGTCAGTTTCCAAGGGGGAAATGCTTTCATCATAGGACACCGAAATAGTTCACTAAACTAGAGGTTGAGACTCACTGATCACTTTGGACATCTTGTGCCAATAAGCCAATAGGCAGAAAAGGGGCTTGTTCTACTGGCTGTGATGACTGATCCAGATATCAACTATAAATTTGGCTGTTACTACATAATGAGCTTATAAAGGAAGATGTGTGGAACTCAAGATTTCCTGGGGGTACGTACCTTTTAGAAATCTCATGTATTGTGACTAAAGTTAATGGAAAACTATAATAGACTCATATGGGAGCTCTGCTAATGTGACAGAACCTCCAAGAGCAAAGATTTGATTCACACTACCAGACAAAGAACCTCCACCTGCTGAAGTGCTTGTGGAAGGCAAAGGGAATATGAGGTGGAGACTGGAGGAGACAGTCATAAATACCAATCAGTTGCAGATGCAAGTACCATAATAGTTATGAGAATTCTTTCTTTCCTTATATTCCTTAGTTTGCAGCTGCACCACTCCAATTTCTGCCTCTGTGGCCACATGGTTGTCTCGCTGTGTGTGTCTGTGTTCAAATTTCCCTCTTCTTATAAGGATACCAGTTATATTGGATTAGGGCCCACGCTAATGACTTCATCTTAACTTGATTCGATCTGCAAAAACCCTATTTCCAAATAAGGTTATATTCTGAGGTTCTAAGATGCACATGAATTTGGAGAAAGGGGCACTATCAACTTAGTACAAGTACCATCCAACATAAGATGTATTAATAATAGGTATTTTTATAGCTCAGATTTTAACTAACAGGATACCAAAACTTAGATATACTTAGACAGAAGAAGAATAAACATCAACAAAAGACGGCTAAATGGAATGTTGTGCTTTTTTTAATTTGGAAGTTAAATATGGTTTAAGGCCAAGTAAGTTGCAAGATTATTTAAGAAACAGGGCTTACTTAAATCAAAACTTACCTGATAGTGAAACCAAACCAAACCAAACGAACAAACAAACCCTTTTCAGCATAGTCAGTGGATGGAAACAGCTTGGAGAGAGAGGAAGAGGACCAAAAGAGGAGACGTGGGAAAAGAAGCAGAAAGTGAAAGAGAAAGAAAAGAGAGAACTCTCCAGTAGAAATAACAAAATTGTTTATCACTAAAGGAGGTAATGGCAATAATAGATTTAGAAGAAGCCAGATAATACTGATGAAGGTTTGGACTCAGGAGATAGAAGCCTTCACAATAAGAATATTATCCCAGTACTTTTGAGATTTGAAGCGATGATTCCTCAGTCCTTAAAGGATAGTTACAAATCTAGACCAAAGAAATTAGTGGTGATTGTTTTTCTGAAAGAAATATCATGCAGTAATTTTTTCTCTTTAACAAGAATTAAAAAAAAGTTGTGCACAGTGTCTTTCATTCATTTCATCAAGCATATATATATGTCTGGTATTTATTATGAAACAATCATTGAGATAATCACTTGATTCAAAGATGTGAATGAAATACGCCTTGAGCTCAAGGAGTGGGACAGAGGAAGGTCAGAAGGTATCAAAATACATAAGATTGCCTGGTAACATGCTATTCTTGGTTTTACCAGCTATAGCGTTGAAACCCTTTCAGAAGATATAGAATTGTGATAAACAAGACAATTGGAAATAGGAGATAATTTTTGGACATACTAGTGCTAAGGTGCTTCTTGATTTTCCAAGGAGATCGGTCCTGGGCTTTATTTATTGATTGATGGTTAAGAAGGCAAGGCATGGTATAGAAAATAAAGTCAAAAGTTAATAGTAGGTAGGTAATACTTCAACACATGGGTATGGACAAGACAGTCAAGGGAGACTGTATAAGCTGGTGTATAACATAGGAGAAAGAAGCCACAGAGAGGAAGAGACTGAAGAATCCAAGAAAAAAATTCCATCCTGGAACTTTTAATGGAAGTGGCTCGAAAATAAGATAAAAAGAGGCTTTAAGCCAGTAAGGGGCCCTGGGAGAGTACTGATCAGTCAGGCAGTAAGATTCTAGGGGAAGGAATGGTGTCATACATTCTAGAATTTGTTATTATTTTTTTAACGTAGGTGTAAAAAAAAATCTAGGTTAGAGGTTATAGAAATAGTGCCTTTAATAGAATGGACTTATACTTTCAAAAGTTAGGCTTTCAAGGAACCACAGAAAATAGATGCTATGTTTCAAGGATACTGCAAGATTCTGTGTATGGTGTCAGGGTTGTGGCTCAATGGCAGGCTGTTTTTATTTCACCTGTGTAGCTTCTGGCTTTTATTCCTGGTAGTTCTAGTGTTACTCAGTTTCCCTATTCCCTATATTACAACTCTGGTAATATGGAATCCATTCCTTTCATCCTTTTCTTCTTACTATGTCTGCTCCCTGACAAAGTAAATGCAAGACCCAGTGGGTTGCCACTGTACAGGATGATTGGGATGATGTAAGAAAGAATGAGTGTAAAGCAACACGCAGCCCCTGGATTAATCAGCTTTTTTCATCTGGGATCTAATTGTACAATATTACTGAAGAGAAAGGAAGATAGAAATGAGCAAATATAAGCCCACTGACCGAAAATATGTCACCCTCTTCTGACCTCTCTCTGTACTTGCTGTTATTCTCCCTTTTAATCTATACAAATTTTGTGACAGATTTCATCTCCTGGATCAGACATCCCCACCCCAAGTCTAGTCATTCTTATTAGTGACTTGTGTGGGCATTCCATGGCAAGAACCACGACACTTCTTTTCATTTTAGAATCTATTACATCTAAGTAACAATTTATAGTGGTTTCAGAAGGCTCTAAGCTCTGAGTCAGGAACTCTGCCCACATGACATCTCTTATCTTGAGTTTTACATTTTCACTAGGCCCTTGGAGAGTAGGTAGTTTGAAGGGCTCAGAATTATCCATTGATATAATAAGATATGGAGATTTTTTGAGTGTAGTTCCAATGTTCATTGTTAGCTCTTAGCTGGGAAGTAGGTGCTTTATGCATTAAGCCACGTGCTTTATTCATGCCCAAGTGTTTAACCCTGTAAACACAAAGCCTAAAGTCAAATATCAGCAGGAGGAATTTTCTTGCTTCTGATGTGGAAATAAATCTACATAAAAACAATAAAGATTTCCCATTAGGTTTTCTTTCTGCTACCTTGTTATTATTCAGCATATTGGGAACATGTTATTAACTCTTCTGTGATTTATTTCCATTACCTGGAACTATTTTTATTGAAGATTATGCCTCACTTTGGCGTAGCAAAGGCGATTGGCAGTGGAAGGAATCACACCATACTAAGTTCTTAAAAAATGTATTGACTTATGTTGCCTATGTTACATAATAAAAACAACCCTTTACAGTTTTTGTAGAAAAAAAAATAAAGAACCTAGAGGATATCCTGTTCATTCTCCAGTACTTACTGGTTTACTAGCAGGCTAGTCAAGCCTCCCAGAGGTCTTCTTAAGTGGATCCTTCACTACCCAGATCCAATATGACTCCAAATCCCGTGTCAATATACATTCATCCTTGTTCTCTCAGATCTGTCTTTTCATTTTTGTGCCTTAATTCCCTCTTTTGCTCACCCATCTAATCCTGTAAGGGTCTCTAAAGTTGTCTTCCTGCCTACCATGGGAGGATAGAATACAAAACTTGATGGGTATTTTAATGATACCAAAATAAAAATATATATATATATTTAAAAAAACGTGCTTGGTTGCATACATTTGGCCTATGCCTTTTTTATTCTATTGCAACCCTGGCTTTGCTCCCCCCAAGTCTTGTCTTTAGAAGCCAGTTGAGAAAGTAAAAGGATTTCTGGAAGGAGGGACACACTACAAATGCCATGAAGAGTTTCCTAAAAAAAAAAAAGCCAGGTTCTAATTAGCTTCTGACTAAAAATTAGAAATATGTAGGTGAAAGGAAAGACTAGCTTTAACAGGGCCTTAAATCCTGAAATCTCACATTAAATGTCTGAACTCACCAACTGAGTTATGCTACTTCAGAGGTGAAGAACTCCTTGAAATCTAGTCCTGTGGATTTGGTTCTCCTCTAACATTTTTGCCTTGTACTTTCTCTATCTTCCAAGTTTCCACATCGATTTTGCTCCCACTCATAGTTGAAGATGTTCAAGCCTGAATCAGCCACTCAGCACTGCTCCCAACACAATTAGGCACAGGGTTCCAGGAAATTTGGCTTCCTTGTGGTTCTTGTGGAAGCCACCAGTAACAGAGGGTCCTGCACTGTGCACCTTCCAGATCAACCATACTCATGCCCTCCCAAGTGCTCATACTGTTTATCCAGTAACAGAAAGAAGAGCAAGGCACTCTCAAAGCCATGGCAGTTCTTAATAATAAAAGCCAGGTCTTCCTGTGGGACAAACATCTTCAGTACCTTCTCTTTTTCTAGAAGGGATAGTGTCTATTTTTTGTGCTCAGAAGAACGGGAGAAAGATCCAGGGGACCACTAGTCAATTCACCTCTTTTTAGATGAAATTTTCCCAATAAATTAACACAACCCAGTTTCTGGGTATTTGACTTTCTAGACCAATGGCTCCCAAACTGGCTGATTACCAGAATCACTTGGGAGGCTTTAAAATCATAGAAATTACTGCCTCCCCTACAAGGTGTCTTAGGGTTCTCCCCCAAGCTCCATGGGAGTTGAATGTCACACAAAATATTGGTAAAACTCAGAAGGACAATTCTTGCATCTTTGGGACAAAATTCAAGGAATTCTGTAGGCCTATGGAGGTTTTACAAGGTCTTAGATTTTTTTAATATAATTTATTTTATTGTCATTAATCTATAATTACATGTGCAATATTATGGTTATTAAACTACCCCTTCATCAGGACACCCCAACAACCCCATTACAGTCACTGTCCATCAGCATAGTGAGATGCTATAGAATCACTACTTGTCTTCTCTGAGTTGTACAGCCCTCCCCGTGCCCCCGCCCCAACATTACATCTGCTAATCGTAATGCCCCCTTTTCCCTCTTATCCCTACCTTCCCGCCCATTTTCCCCAGTCCCTTTCCCTTTGGTAACTATTAGTCCGTTCTTGGGTTCTGTGAGTCTGCTGCTGTTTTGTTCCTTCAGTATTTTTTCTTTGTTCTTATACTCCACATATGAGTGAAATCATTTGATACTTGTCTTTTTCGGCTTGGCTGATTTCACTGAGCATAATACCCTCTAGCTCCATCCATGTTGTTGCAAATGGTAGGATTTGTTTTCTTCTTATGGCTGAATAATATTCCATTGTGTATATGTACCACATCTTCTTTATCCATTCATCTACTGATGGACACTTAGGTTGCTTCCATTTCTTGGCTATTGTAAATAGTGCTGCAATAAACATAGGGGTGCATCTGTCGTTTTCAAATTGGGCTGCTGCATTCTTAGGGTAAATTCCTAGGAGTGGAATTCCTGGGTCAAATGGTATTTCTATTTTGAGTTTTTTGAGGAACCTCCATACTGCTTTCCACAATGGTTGAACTAATTTGCATTCCCACCAGCAGTGTAGGAGGGTTCCCTTTTCTCCACATCCTCGCCAACATTTGTTGTTGTTTGTGTTTTGGATGTTGGCCATCCTCACTGGTGTGAGGTGATATCTCATTGTGGTTTTAATCGGCATTCCTCTGATGATTAGTGATGTGGAGCATCTTTTCATGTACCTGTTGGCCATCTGAATTTCTTCTTTAGAGAAGTGTCTATTCATGTCCTCTGCCCATTTCTTAATTGGATTGTTTGCTTTCTGTTTGTTAAGGTGCATGAGTTCTTTATATATTTTGGATGTCAACCCTTTATCAGATACGTTTTTTATGAATATATTCTCCCATACTGTAGGATGTCTTTTTGTTCTACTGATGGTGTCCTTTGCTGTGCAGAAGCTTTCAGCTTGATATAGTTCCACTTGTTCATTTTTGCTTTTGTTTCCCTTGCCCGGGGAGATATGTTCATGAGGAAGTTGCTCATGTTTATGTCCAAGAGATTTTTGCCTATGTTTTTTTCTAAGAGTTTTATGGTTTCATGACTTACATTCAGGTCTTTGATCCACCTTGAGTTTACCTTTGTGTATGGGGCTAGACAGTACTCCAGTTTCTTCTCTTAAATGTAGCTGTCCAGTTTTTCCAACACCAGCTGCTGAAGAGGCTGTCATCTCCCCATTGCATATCCAAGGCTCCTTTATCAAATATTAATTGACTATATATGTTTGGGTTAATGTTTGGATTTTCTGTTTTGTTCCACTGGTCTGTGGGTCTGTTTTTGTGCCAATACCAAATTGTCTTGATTACTGTGGCTTTGTAGTAGAGCTTGAAGTCAGGGAGTGTAATTCCCCCTGTTTTATTCCTCCTTCTCAGGATTGCTTTGGCTATTCGGGGTCTTTTGTGGTTCCATATGAACTTTAGAATTATTTGTTCCAGTTCATTGAAGAAAGCTGTTGGAAGTTTGATAGGGATTGCATTGAATCTGTAGATTGCTTTAGGTAGTATAGCCATTTTGACAATATTTATTCTTCCTAGCCAAGAGCATGGGATGCGTTTCCATTTGTTAGTGTCCTCTTTAATTTCTCTTAGGAGTGTCTTGTAGTTTTCAGAGTACAGGTCTTTCACTTCCTTCGTTAGGTTTATTCCTAGGTATTTTATTCTTTTTGATGCAATTGTGAATGGAATTGTTTTTCTGATTTCTCTTTCTGTTAGTTCATCATTAGTGTATAGGGAGCAACAGATTTCTGTGTGTTAATTTTGTATCCTGCAACTTTGCTGAATTCAGATATTAGTTCTAGTACTTTTGGAATGGAGTCTTTAGGGTTTTTTATGTACAGTATCATGTCATCTGCAAATAGTGACAATTTGAATTCTTCTTTACCAATCTGGATGCCTTGTATGTCTTTGTTTTTTCTGATTGCAGTGGCTAGGACCTCCAGTACTATGTTGAATAACAGTGGAGAGATTGGGCATCCCTGTCTTGTTCCCGATGTTAGATGAAAAGCTTTCAGCGTCTCGCCATTAAGTATGAGGTAAGCTGTGGATTTGTCATATATAGCCTTTATGATGTTGAGGTACTTGCCATCTATACCCATTTTGTTGAGAGTTTTAATCAGGAATGGATGCTGAATTTTGTCAAATGCTATTTCAGCATCTGTGGAGATGATCATGTGGTTTTTGTTCTTCTTTTTGATGATGTGGTGGATGATGTTGATGGATTTTCGAATGTTGTACCATCCTTGCATCCCTGGGATGAATCCCACTTGATCATGGTGTATGATCCCCTTGATGTATTTTTGAATTCGGTTTGCTAATATTTTGTTGAGTATTTTTGCATCTACATTCATCAGGGATATTGGTCTGTAATTTTCTTTTTTGGTGAGGTCTTTGGTTTTGGTATTAGAGTGATGCTGGCTTCATAGAATGAGTTTGGAAGTATTCCCTCCTCTTCTATTTCTTGGAAAACTTTACGGAGAATCGGTGTTACTTCTCTATATGTCTGGTAGAATTAGGAGGTGAATCCACCAGGCCCGCGGGTTTTGTCCTTGGGTAGTTTTTTGATTACCAATTCGATTTCGTTGCTGCTGATTGGTCTGTTTAGTTTTTCTGTTTCTTGCTTGGTCAGTCTTGGAAGGTTGTATTTTTCTAAGAAGTTGTCCATTTCTTCTATGGTTTCCAGCTTGTTAGCATATAGATTCTCATAATATTCTCTTATGATTCTTTGTATTTCCGTGGGGTCCGTCGTGATTTTTTCTTTCTCATTTCTGAGTGTGTTTATGTGTGTAGATTCTCTTTTTCTCTCAATGAGTCTGGCTAGGGGTTTATCTATTTTGTTTATTTTTTCAGAGAACCAGCTCTTGGTTTTATTGATTTTTTCTACTGTTGTATTCTTCTCAATTTTATTTATTTCTTCTCTAATCTTTATTATGTCCCTCCTTCTGGTGACTTTGGGTCTCATTTGTTCTTTTTCCAATTTCAGTAATTGTGTCTTTAGACTATTCATTTGGGAATGTTCTTCCTTCTTTAAATAGGCCTGGAATGCAATATACTTTCCTTTAGAACTGCCTTTGCTGCGTCCCACAGAAGTTGTGGCTTTGTGTTGTTGTTGTCATTAGTCTCCATATATTCTTTGATTTCTGTTTTGATTTGGTCGTTAACCCATTGATTAATTAGGAGAGTGTTGTTAAGTCTCCATGTATTTGTGAGCCTTTTTGATTTCTTTCTAAAATTTATTTCTAGTTTTATACCTTGGTGATCTGAGAAGTTGGTTGGTAGGATTTCAATATTTTTGAAATTACTGAGGTTCTTTTTGTGGCCTAGTATGTGGTCTATTCTGGAAAATGTTCCATGTGCACTTGAGAAGAATGTGTATTCTGTTGCTTTTGGGTGTAGAGTTCTGTGGATGTCTGTTAGGTCCATTTGTTCTAGTGTGTTGTTCAGTGCCTCTGTGTCTTTACTTATTTTCTGTCTGGTTGATCTGTCCTCTGGAATGAGTGGTGTGTTGAAGTCTCCTAAGATGAATGCATTGCTGTCTATTTCCTCCTTTAATTCTGTTAGTATTTGTCTCACATATGCTGGCGCTCCTGTGTTGGGTGCATATATATTTATAATGGTTCTATCTTCTTGTTGGACTGACCCCTTTATCATTATGCAATGTCCTTCTTTATCTCTTGCTACTTTCTTCGTTTTGAAGTTTATTTTGTCTGATACAAGTACTGCAACACCTGCTTTTTTCTCTGTTGTTTGCAAGAAATATCTTTTTCCATTCCTTCACTTTTAGTCTGTGTATATCTTTGGATTTGAGGTGAGTTTCTTATAGGCAGCATATAGATGGGTCTTGCTTTTTTATCCATTCTGTTGCTCTGTGTCTTTTGATTGGTGCATTCAGTCCATTTACATTTAGGGTGATTATTGAAAGATATGTACTTATTGCCATTGCTGGCTTTAGATTCGTGGTTACCAAGGGTTCAAGGGTTGCTTCTTTACTGTCTAACAATAGAACTTAACTTTCTTGTTATGTTATTGTAAACACAGTCTGATGTTTCTTTATTTCTCTCCCTTCTTATTCCTCCTCCTCCATTCTTTCTATACTAGGTGTTTTATTCTTTGCCTTTAGTTAGTATTTGGATGGTCTGCTTTCTTTGCTATGATTTTAGTTTCTCTGGTGACATCTTTTTAGCCTTAGGTGTGCTTCCATTTAGAGCAGTCCATTTAAGATATCCTGTAGTGGTGGTTTATGAGAGGCAAACTCTCTCAACTTTCGTTTGTCTGGAGATTGTTTAATTCCTCCATCATATTTAAATGATAATCGTGCTGGATACAATATTGTTGGTTCGAGGCCCTTCTGTTTCATAATGTTAAATATATCATGCCATTCTCTTCTGGCTTGTAAGTTTTCTGTTGAGAAGTCTGATGATAGTCTGATGGGTTTTCCTTTGTAGGTGATCTTTTTTCTCTCTCTAGCTGCCTTTAATACCCTGTCTTTATCTTTGATCTTTGCCATCTTAATTATTATGTGTCTTGGTGTTGTCTTCCTTGGGTCTCTTGTGTTGGGAGATCTGTGGGCTTCGGTGGACTGCGAGACTATTTTGTTCCCCAGCGAGGGAAAGTTTTCAGCAATTATTTCTTCAAAGACACTTTCTATCCCTTTTTCTCTCTCTTCTTTCTCTGGTACTCCTATAATGCGAATATTGTTCCGTTTGGATTGGTCACACAGTTCTCTTAATATTCTTTCTTTCCTAGAAATCCTTTTATCTCTCTCTGCCTCAGCTTCTCTGTATTCCTGTTCTCTGATTTGTATTCCATTAACAGTCTCTTGCATCTCATACAGTCTGCTGTTAAGCCCGTCGTTTGCTTGTCTGATTTCTGCATTGTCTTTTCTCAGTTCCCTCACTTCCTCCCTCAGCTCTTGCACATTTCTCTGTAGGTCCATCAGCATGGTTATGACTTTTATTCTGAATTCTTTTTCAGGAACACTGTGCATTTCCATCCCTTCAGGCTCCCTCTCTGGGGTTGTCTTGTTGATTTTGGTCTGAACCATATTCCTCTGTCTTTTCATGGCTATAGAATTGGTCACTGGTAGTTGCCACGTATGTCAGCTGGGCTCTTTAAGACTTTAAATAGAGAAAAAAAAGAAAAAACAAAAGAAAAAACAAAAAACAAACCAAAATAAAAAAACCAAAAAAAAAAAAAACGCCCACCGGGAGTAGATTCTGTGTGAATGCTGTAGGGGGCGCTATTGCCCCACTATTCCTCAGCTGTGGCTGCGCCGTTCCACAGGGCCCTTTATCGCTCTGGCAGGGGTGGGAACGAATAGGAGGCTGTTGATTTCAGTGAGAAGTGTAAGTATGGCTATGCTTCCCCAGTCACCAGCTAAGGCACCTGAAACTCCCCAGGACTCCCAGCCTGCTGGACTGAGTGTGCTGGGGCGATCCGGCTCCTCCACTGGGCTCCTGTCTCTTTAAGACCGCTGAAGAAAATGCGCGCTTTTTTTTCCTTCCCGGGAGCCGGCTGCAAGCACCCTGGCGCGTTCCCCGCTCAGATCCTGCCCCTCTGTCTCTCCAATCTCTGCTGCACTGCGCAATGTGGGTCAGTGCTCCCTGCGCAGATCACCGGGGCTGCCTACTTTGCGGGGTGTACTTCCACTCCCTCCCGGCTCTGAATCCTCTCTTCCCACCGTTGCGCTGGGGTGGCGGAGTGCTCGGGTCCCACCTGGTCACGGCTCTGTATCTTACCCACCTCTTGGGGTGCCGAGTCCTCTCGGGTATAGCTGCACGCTGTGCGCTTTTGTGTGCATTCTGGTCTGTCTTTTAGGAATAGATGTATTTGCTGTGTTTTCGTAGATAAATGTAGTGTTGGGAGGAGATTTCTGCCACCCTGCTCATGCGCCATCTTCCTGGAAGTTCAAGGTCTTAGATTTTTATAGTCTTTACAAAGACCTAGTGCCCCAGCTCACATATTGCCTTTTTTGCTTTCCTTATTTAGGAGATAATTCTGTCCAAACACGTTTCTACAGTGAATTATAGCCTTTTCCTTCTTTTTGTCTTCCCTTTTCTTCTATGGGGCCTCCTGAACTAGAGCTGAGGCATCCTTAACTTAATTCAAACAGGGTTTACTAGAGCAGTGACCAAAAACACGCTTATTCCTATTTATGACCAAGTTTTGCGATAAACTCATTCCTCTTCTGTCTTCTCTTCTCTCAGCCTAAATTTTGAGATCAGCACGCATGTTACTCATCATGTTATACTTCATTTCTCACCATGTGGTATTTATTCCGTGTCTATCTTTCCTCCCACCTGGACCTGAATTCCCCATGGTAACACGCTAATCTTTATATCCTTCAGGTGTTGTCAAAAACCCAGAAATAGCAAAACCACCCAATCAATAAAAGTATTTAATAAGACTTTATTGTGTGTATTGAATAGCTCATAAACTTGGAGTTTTGAATTTAAAATTAGTATGAATCTCAGTGGTTTGTTGTCATAGGATGGCTTATAAAGTGAAAATGAGGAAATTGTATAACCTATATAATGATTGGTTATTACAATGGGGGTTTCCAGAAGGCATGGGATTGGTTAAAAGTGGTTATCTTATACCATTTTTAGGAAGATGACTTGTTTGTTTTATAACCAACAGAGGCATTCACAAGAAATAACCTGAATTAAGTTTCAAACAGAGGCATTCACAAGAAATAACCTGAATTAAGTTTCAAACAGAGGCATTCACAAGAAATAACCTGAATTAAGTTTCACTTATGTTCGTGAACTAAACTAGATTTGGTTTTGCTTTCATTGCTTAAATAGCTTTGTTCTGCTAAGGGAATTTTCAAGTTAGGTCTTCATTTCGTATTTAATGTTAACAATGTCTTTCTTGCCACTTTGTAGGTACAGCCCAAGTTGAAGAAAAGACAATTTGAGGCAGAAAACCTGGGCTTTTCCCTGGTGAGGAGCTGAAGCTCATCTCCGGTGGTCTGCTCTGAGCAGAACGTGGAGTGGGCTGACTGGAATGGGAAGATGTTAGCGGCAGAAATGCTTTTTGGTCTAGCATTCAGATATCCTTCTCATAGCATAGGTGCAGGAAAAAAGGATTGTCTGGGATTTTCAGAAATAATGAAGATAAATACAGTAAAGTTTGTTTACCGATCATTTGATCCTATAATACCCAGAAATTAGGGCAATCATCAGTTGTAGATTTACTATAGTACAGATAGGGTCTCTCAAGATTTGTAGCTCCATGGTAGAGCACAGGCAAGACATGTAGGAGAATTTGGGGTTATTCCTGGATTCCTTCAACATTGCTTTTCTCTTTCCCCTTCAAAACTGTTTTTATCCAAGTTGTATCAGCTCAAGTAAGACAAAAAGGAATGAGAGAGAGAAGGTAAGATTGTGCTCACTCAGGATCTTCCGAAAGGTGAGGAATAAGTGTGTTAGCACCACGTGGGTGAGCTCGTGCTCCTTTGGTTCCATTTCCTAGTTCACCGAGGAATAGGAAAGAGAAAGGATCAAAGAAAAGGAAGGCTTCTCGGCAATCTTTGCTAATTTTCCTTTTGTATTCTAAGTGGTGCCTGTATGAAGGCTGAAGAGCAGGAAAACTACCCACTGATTTTCTTCTCTCCCCTCATTGCCCATCCACACACACAGATGGTAGTAATTCAGATCAATCACTGAATGTCGTGGGATATAGATCCCAACTTCTGAGTGAGGGAACAGGGAGAAGACATCTTTCAATGAATGTAGTGATTTCCAAACATGAAAGTTTAGAAAATTATCCATGTCCATGATGGCAGAAGTGTGGCTGACATAACTCAGTTGGGAAAACTGAAGGAGCACAACAGCAGCAGACTCACAGAACCCAAGAATGAACTAACAGTTACCAAAGGGAAAGGGACTGGGGTAGATGGGTGGGAAGGGAGGGATAAGAGGGAAAAAACAGTATTACGATTAGCACACATAATGTAGCGGGTGGGGGGTGGGATACGGGAAGGCAGTATAACACAGAGAGTACAAGTAGTGATTCTATAGCATCTTACTATGCTGACAGTGACTGTAATGGGGTATGTGGTGGGGACTTGATAATAGGGGGAGTCTAGTAACCATAATGTTGTGCATGTAATTGTACATTAATAATACCAAAAACAAAAATAATAAACTGAGCCAAAAAATGGAGGAGAAAAAAAAAGTAAGTAATTTTTAAAGTGTCCTAATCAGAGATTCCTACAGATCTGTAGTCTCAGGAACCGCTATAGTTTCAAAATATCTCCTTCACAAGACTACATCTTAAAGCAGATAGATGACAACATATCAACAAGCGGAAGTGCATTCTTTTCCTCTAGCTTAGTGAAAGGTACTACCTACCATCTCTACACAAGACAAGGCAAGATTCTCCTCACACCAAGAACCCACGATGCAATCACCTTACCTGCTTTCCTCTCTGAGGGCCTCCAAAGTCTAGAAGAGCTAAGTAAATACTTGTTGGATGTGAGGACATACGTAAGAGAACCACGCACTTGCTGCCAAAATACAGACTTGAACCCTGAACCTTCAGATTAAACGTCTGATACTCTCCAGACTGAATTCTCCTAGTCCACACTAGTATTCTTTGGCAGTCTAGTTTATAGTGAATTCATTAGGTTCTCAACTTCTTCGGCACTCTTGAACAGTGTTAAAAACCAGTGACTTACAAACATGCTTCACATACTGGAGCCAAAAGCAGAGATTTCCCTTAGTAGATATAGAACATACTACAAATCTACAATGATTATTCCAAAATGGAAATGAATCAGAAATAGATCAGTGCTATAGCTAAGAATATATGGGGACTAAATACATATAAACTTTAGTTGTTATTTTTTAAAGACGTATCATTTGCTGGAGTCAGTTTGCCTGGGTTCCAATCCCAGCTCTGCCATTTACTAGTCATCTGATTTTATTTGGTCTCTCATTTTCTCAGCAGATAAATGAAGATAACCATAATATCTACCTCACAAGGTCCTTATGAAGGTTAAATAAGATAACACAAGGATAAAATAATCCAAAATTCTTAACCTGGAGCCCCGTGGTCCTCAATGGAGTCCATGGATAGATTTCAGGGGTTTAAGAACTTGTATGGAAAAAAAAATGCAAATTTATACTTCCTAAGCTCTAAATGAAATTTATTATTCCTTTTGTTTATGAATACAGGCAGCAACCACAAAAATATTAGCAGCATCTGTGGTTTTGCCATCAACAGAAATCACAAATGTAGTTAAATTCATTACTAGTTGAAATTATGGTAGTTATAAGGCCAACCACTAAATCCCATGTTGTTGAATGTATCTGGTCAACCACTGGACAACTCTCCAGCTGATAGTCATCAGTCATGAAATGAGAAAGTCTCTTGTTCTCACATTAGTGACCCAGACATCTACGCTGCTTTTCAATATTTCTGTCACAATCATTTATTGATCAACATAAAAGATAGTGAGTAATTTTCACTAACATTTTGCAACACTGAGTGATTTAACTGAGAATTTTAAAGTCTTGTAAGGTAGTTCACCCCTTTTCTAACAAAGATATGCATGCTATGACTGTAAAACAGGCAGGCTCAAACATAAGTGACAACTGAAAAAGCCATTCAGTTATGTTACTTAAAGAAAATTCCTATTAGTGCTAAAAGATTTTTTTCCAGTGATATGGGTCATTCACAGTATTTTTCATTTTGTTGCTCATTGAGGGTTCTTTTTTTAAAATTTGTTCCCATTAACTATATTGTCTGTGAACAGTGACTATTTTTTTTGCTTTCCAATCATTTAAACATTTTGTTTTTATTTTGCTTGTTTGCAAGTTATGGCTTGTATTTTGTTTATATTAGTTTATATTTTTGATATAGCCTACTATTATTGTTTATATTATTTTATTGCTGGGATAAATTATAGTACATTAATATAATATTATACAACTACTAAAAAAGATGTGCTAGACATTGAAGATACAGAGGTGAATAAGACACAGTTCCTAACGTGAAGGAATCCATAACTTGTAGGGCTGAGAGAAATAAGAATAACCTTGAGAAATTTAAAAATACATATGACAATATAATTCCAGTTGTAAAAAAAATGAAACACACAAACACACACATACACAGGGAAAAATACTGGAATCACATACAACAAAATGTTAACAGATTCTTTTTTTAAGTAGTGGAATCTATCCTGCTTTTTATTTCAAGCTTCTTGCTTATCTGCATTTTTCCACAGTTTAAGCAAGGAACATTATTTCTTTTAAAGTAAGGAAACAAAACTGTAAAAGTTATCCTGAAATCAAATCTCTCCAGAGCTCACAATATTTATCTAGTCCCTTGCTAGTTACTGCAAGGAGTTAACCTTTGGTAAGGAAAGAAACAAGAAACCAAGAACCATAACACGGTGTGATAGAACCACTACAGTGATTAAGTGTGGACAATTTAGAGAGTTAATTCATATCGTGGAGCTTGCATAGGGTGGTAGCACAAAGGATCATGGATTAACAAAATTGATTTAGAGGTTATAAAACATAACTTAGAATGCCACCTTTGATAATAAAGTAAGCAAAAGCATACTAATATTCTTGGGAAGCACTGCCCAATATAATGTGAGCCACAAATGCCAACGACATAGATAATTTAAAATTTCTAGTAGTCATATTGAAAAAAGTAAAAAGAAACAAGTGAAATTAATAATATGTTTTATTTAACTCAATATATCTAAAATGCTATCATTTCACGAAGTAATCAATATAAGTGTATTACCTAGATACATTACATTCTTTTTTTCATACGAAGTCTTTGAATCTTGTGTGTATTTTACACTTACAGCACATCTCAAGTCAGACTCATCGTATTTCAAGTGCTCAAAAGTCACATGTCCTATTGGCTACCATATTGGACAGCAGAGTTCTAAGAGCTAATGAATTTGAATAAACAGAAGAAAATATACAGAATGTACAAATTAAAGCAGTTCTGTAATTTACACTAAAATTTGTAAGCAAATTTTCATTCATTTCTGTGAAGATATGGTCAGACACTGGTATATGCTACTATATAAGGTTATCTGATGTTTTTTTGATAGGGTGCTAATACTTCATATTCTCTACCATCCTTTTTCTAATACCTCAAAACTAATATTTTTTGTGAATATTATAAAATTGTCTTCTATCCAAATCATTCACTTATAAAAGGATGCATTAAGATTTGAGAAGAATTTGAGAAGCCATCTGGCCTTCTACCAGTGGATATTCCCTCCATTACTTGCTTTATGCAGAAAACCGTATTTAAGTTTTCCAAGTCTGTGGTCTTATTTCCCACTGTTTTAGAGAAATTACTTTGCAATCCACTGGGAAGAGAAATCCTTGTGTTCACAAGAAAATCGACCTCAAAAGGTTGAGAATATACTTTAAAAAAGCTATTCAGGTATGTCTATGCTTTGAAAACAGAATGTGTAACAGTGAAATGATAAAATACATATTTGAAAATAGATTAAATATACTTATTTTCAACAATGGAAATTATCAACAAGGTAAAATTTATACCTGAAAGGAAGTTCAGATTTACATTTGAAAAAATAGCAAGTCAATATCTTTCACGGAAAAAAAAGTAAAACAGAATTTCTAGTGGGGCTTTAGACTCAGTATAATTGTAATTTAATTATGAAGGAACTTTGTTCTCCTAAGTAGTTCTACATATATATATCTGTTAAACCAAGCTTTTTAATTGCACGGCTCAAATATTCTATTTATACTTTATAATTTCTAGGTCTATAATTACTTGGCAGTGGGTTTTGATTTCTCATTATGGGTGAAGATGGACTATGTAATTATTGATGTGGTATTTAATAACATAAAATATGCTTAGTTTTCTGGAAAAAAAATATTGATTCTATATCCCAGAACATAGAGCAGGATGAATTCCAGATGGCACTTGAGATTTATAAAGATAACTCTTAGAAGTACTTAAAAAAAAGAAAGTAAAATTATTTATAACTTTGTAGTGGGGAAGGCCATTCCAATTGAGATTCAAAAACTCCAAAATTTTTATAGGAAAATGTTGAAAATTTTGATTTTAAGAGTTTTTGAAAACGTAAAAATATATGTAATTTTTCTTTAGTATATTTGCCTTTTCCTTGCTTTCCAAATTTTCTAGCAAAAACGTATTATTTGAATAATCAGAGTAAAACAAAACAAAATCTCTTGTATGACAAAGTAAAAATCTACAAGTAAAGTCAAAGATGAAATTCAGACTTGGAAAAATAGAATTACTATTCACACCACAAAAGGGATAATTTCCTTATGTCACTCAGTATAGGCTTGATTATGGTGTAAAAAAAAGCTATATATCTCAGTGCCTTAAACAATAAAAGCTTTTTCTTAGCACAGTACATTTTTTCCCTCATTGGTTGGCTGATGGCTCTTCTCCCCATTATTCTCAATCTGGTATTTAGGATGATAAGGTAGTGTAGGGGAGGAAAAAATCTTTAGATTCTGTAGCTGGGGGCATGTAAATTAAATTGACAAACAGATTAACAAAAAGAAAAAAAATACAAGTTTATTAATGCGTGCATCATTCATACACAGGGAAATACTCTATAAAAAGTAACTCAAATGGATGGTTAGAACTTGGGTTTATATAGCATCTTAACAAAGAAGAATAAATGTGTAGAGAAGTGATAAAATGAAAGGATTTTATGCTTTCAAGGGCAGCAAATGTGGGAAGGTTATTATTATATTGGGAAAACTAATGAAAAGTAAGGTTGTTTATGTAGCACCAACTTCCTATTTTTTTCATGGTCAAAAAATGTCCCCAGGAGAGGGGATTTATGGCAGTCATTTCTCAAAAAATGTCTGCTTCTACTTAGATAAAGGAAGCTCTGGGAAGGCTTCTTTTTGCATCTGTTGATTCTTATTTGCCTCTAATTTAAAACAATCTTTTTGCCAAAATGACATATTTTGTGGTGGCATAGTTTGATCCTCTGTATTAGCTTCTATCTAGAATACTGTCAGTTGCATTTCAGAGGGAAAGTGAGCCATGGAGAATCATGCATGAGCCTTTAAAGTTCAAAGTGAGAAGTGCCTGCATCAAGTTATTCATCTTTCATGGGAAAGAATGGTCACATCTAACTTCAATGGAGCAGAGTAACATGTTTATAACACGTACCCAGAAATGAAAAAAGGACATATTTGGACAAATAAAAATTCCTACACTCCCATATACATAAAGAAAACCTACAAATCAATTAAAAAAAATACCAAAGATTTAACAGAAAATTTGGCCAAAAATATGAAAAGACAGTTCACAAAAGGGAACTAAGAATGGCTCTAAATATATGAAGTATATGAGAAGATGCCCAAATTCACTAATAAGAACAGAATTGCACATTAAAGCTACACTAATTGTGAAGCAAAATTGGTCTTCAGTTGGTAATTAATAAAGCTGAGTAATGAATACATGTAAATTCAGTATAATATTCTTTTTGCTCTTATATATGTTGAAATACTCTACAATGAAAAGGAAAAGGAAAAATTACTCTTATTGACTCACATCAAAAGAAATAGAAAACAAAGGGAAGGGTTTGGGGAGGGTGGGTGGGGAAGGAAGGAAAAGGGATTAAGGGGCACTATAATTAGCAATCACAATATAGGTAGGTTGGGGGAAGGCAGTACAGCATGGAGAAGACAAATAATGAGTCTGGCATCTTGCTACGCTGACGGATGGTGACTGCAATTGGGGGATGAGGACTTGATGGTATGATCGAATGTTAAAACCACTGTTGTTCATGTGGAGCCTTCATAGGATTGTGTATCAATGATACTTTAATAAAAAGAAAGAAATAGAAAATATGAATAAGTGTATACCTATTAAATAAATTGAATCAATAAACAATAACCTTCCAAAACAGAAAGCACAAAGACCAAATGGGTTCACTGGGAAATTATACCAAACACTTAAGGAAGAAATTATACCAATTCTCAACAATCTCTTCCAAAAGATAGAAGAAGCAGGAATCATTAATTCACTGTATGAGGCCAGAATTACTCTAACGCCAAAATCAGACATACCAAGAAAACAACAAACAAATATCTCTCACAAACATAAAGCAAAAATCCTCAAAAAAATTAGCAAATCAAACCCAACAATGTATAGAAAGAATTACACATCATGCCCAAGTGGAATTTACCCAGGTATACAAGGCTAGTTCAACATTTGAAAATCAGTTAGTGCAATCCATTACATCAACAAGCTAAAAAAGAAATGCAGAAAAACATTTGACAAAATCCAGCCCTCATATATGATTAAAAAAAAAAAAAAACCTCTCAGCAAACCCAGAATAGAAAGGAATGTCCTCAACTTGATATTGAGTATCTACAAAAAACCTACACCTAAATCATATGTAATGGTGAGAAATTTGAAGCTTCTAGCTAAGAACAGTAACAAAGCATGGATGTCTCTTGTCACCACTCCTTTTCAATATCATATAGGAAGTACTAGCTGATACAATAAGACAAGAAAAATAAAAGGTATACAGAAAGAAGGAAGATACATGGATAGATCATCACCAAAGTCCATAGTTTACATTTGGGTTTACTGTCATTCTATAAGTTTTTGCAAATGTATATGGCAGATATCCCCCATTACCTATCACACATAATAGGTTCCCACCAGCAATGAATGAAAATTCCTGTTTTTTCATATCCTCTCCTGCATTTGGTGTTGTGAGTATTCTGGATTTGGTCCATTCCAATAAGTGTGTATGGTATCTCCTTGTGTTCACTTGTATTTACCTAATAACATGTAATGTGGATCATCTTTTCACATGCTTACTTGTTATCTATATATCTTCTTTGGTGAGTGTTCAGATATTTTGCTGTTTTTAAATCAATTGTGTGTTTTGTTATTGTTGAGTTTTGAGAGTTCTTTGTATATTTTGCATACAAGTCCTTTACCAAATATGTATTTTGCAAATTTTTCTCCCAGACAGTGGCTTGTCTTCATTCTCTTGAAAGTGTATTTCTCAGAAGTTTTTAATTTTAATGAAATCCAATTTATCAATGACTTTTTTCGTGGATCGTGCTTTTGGTGTTACCACTTTTTTGAAGAGTCACTATTTTCCCCTACACAACTTCTGAAGCAAGAGGCAAAAACCGGAGGCCTGCGGCTACAGAGTCTCAGGTCAGAGAAGCGCTTTCAATGCATCCTAGCTGTGTAGTTCCCTGCAAGCCCAGAAAGGCTTAGATGTTCTCTTAGTTCATTCTTCCTGCACAGTAGCTTTACAGCGACTCGAAGCAAGGTGGGAGGAAAGAAGGCTGGCACGTGGAACATAGAAAGAGGGAAACAAGTAAAATCAGTCTTTATTTATTTATTTATATTTAATTTTGGTCTCATTAATGCACAATTAAATGAGCAACATTATGGTTACCAGACTCTCCCTATTATCAAGTCGCCACCACATACCCTATTACAGTCACTGTCCATCAGCGTAGTAAGATGCTATAGAATGACTACTTGTCTTCTCTGTGTTATACTGCCTTCCCCATGTCCCCCCCCCGCACGACATTATGCGACCAATCGTAATGCCCCTTTTTCGCCCTTATCCCTCTTTTCCCACCCATCCTCCCCAGTCCCCTTCCCTTTGGTAACAGTTAGTCCATTCCTGGGTTCCGTGAGTCTGCTGCTGTTTTGTTCCTTCAGCTTTTTCTTTGTTCTTATACTCCACAGATGAGTGAAATCATTCGATACTTGTCTTTCTCTGCCTGGCTTATTTCACTAAGCATAATACCCTCTAGCTCCACCCATGTTGTTGCAAATGGTAGGATTTGTTTTCTGCTAATGGCTGAATAATATTCCACTGTGTATATGTACATCTTCTTTAACCTTTCATCTACGGTTGGACACTTAGGTTGCTTCCATTTCTTGGCTATTGTAAATAGTGCTGTGATAAACACAGAGGTGCATATGTCTTTTTCAAACCGGGCTCATGCATTCTTAGGGTAAATTCCTAGGAGTGGAATTCCTGGGTCAAATGGTATTTCTATTTTGAGATTTTTGAGGAACCTCTATACTGCTTTCCACAATGGTTGAACAAATTTACATTCCCACCAGCAGCGTAGGAGGGTTCCCCTTTCTCCACATCCTCACCAGCATTTGTTGTTGTTTGTCTTTTTTGGATGTTGGCCATTGTAACTGGTGTGAGGTGGTATCTCATTGTGGTTTTAATTTGCATTTCTCTGATGATTAGCGATGTGGAGCATCTTTACATGTGCCTGTTGGCCACCTGAATTTCTTCTTTGGAGAAGTGTCTGTTCACATCCGCTGCCCATTTTTTAATTGGCCTATTTGCTTTTTGTTTGTTGATGTGCGTGAGCTCTTTATATAATTTGGATGTCAACCCCTTATTGGATATGTCATTAATGAATATTTTCTCCCATACTGTAGGAAGCCTTTCTGTTCTACTGATGGTGTCATTTGCTGTACAGAAGGTTTTAAGTTTGATACAGTCCCACTTGTTCATCTTTGCTTTTGTTTCCCTTGCCAGGGGAGATATGCTCATGAAGAAGTTGCTCATGTTTATGTCCAAGAGGTATGTGCCTATGTTTTTTCTAAGAGTTTTATAGTTTCATGACTTACATTCAGGTCTTTGATCCATTTTGAGTTTAATTTTGTGTATGGAGTTAGAGACAGTAATCCAGTTCCATTCTCTTACATGTAGCTGTCCAGTTTTACCACCTGTTGAAGAGGCTGTCATTTCCCTGCTGTATATCCATGGCTCCTTTATCGTATATTAATAGACCAAATATGTTTGCGTTAATATCTGGACTCTCTGTTCTGTTTCACAGGTCTGTGGGTCTGTTCTTGTGCCAGTACAAATTGTCTTCATTACTGTGGCTTTGTAGTAGAGCTTGAAGTCAGGGTGTAATTCCCCCCACTTTATTCTTCCTTCTCAGGATTGCTTTGGCTATTTGGGGTCATTTGTGGCTCCATATGAATTTTAGAATGATTTGCTATAGTTCATTGAAGAATGTTGTTGGTATTTTGATAGGGATTGCTCTGAATCTGTAGATTGCTTTAGCCAGGATGGCCATTTTAACAATATTAATTCTTCCTATCAATGAGCATGGGATGTGTTTCTATTTATTGGTATCTTCTTTAATTTCTCTCATGAGTGTCTGGTAGTTTTCAGAGTATAGGTCTTTCACTTCTTGGTTAGGTTTAATCCTAGGTATTTTATTCATTTTGATGCGATTGTGAACGGAATTGTTTTCCTGATTTCTCTTTCTGTTAGTTCATCGTTTGTGTATAGGAATGCAACAGATTTCTGTGTATTAATTTTGTATCCTGCAACTTTGCTGAATTCAGATATCAAATCAAGTAGTTTTGGAGTGGATTCTTTAGGGTTTTTTATGTACAATATCATGTCTTCTGCAAACAGGGATAGTTTGACTCCTTCCTTACCAATCTGGATGCCTTATATTTCTTTGTGTTGTCTGATTTCCATGGCTAGGACCTCCAGAGCTATGTTGAATAAAAGTGGGGAGAGTGGGCATCCTTGTCTTGTTCCTGATCTTAAAGGAAAACCTTTCAGCTTCTCAGTGTTAAATATGATGTGGGCTGTGGGTTTGTCATATATGGCCTTTATTATGTTGAGGTACTTGCCCTCTATACCCATTTTGTTGAGAGTTTTTATCATGAATCGATGTGGAATTTTGTCAAATGCTCTTTTAGCATCTATGAAGATGATCATCGGTTTTTTTTGTCCTTCTTTTTGTTGATGTGGTAGATGATGTTGATGGATTATCAAATGTACCATCTTGCATCCCTGGGATGAATCCCACTTGATTATGATGGATGATCTTTTTGATATATTTTTGAATTCAGTTTGCTAATATTTTGTTAAGTATTTTTGCATCTATGTTCATCATGGATATTGGTCTGTAATTTTCTTTTTTTGTGGTGTTTTTGTGTGGTTTTGGTATTAGAGTGATTTTGGCCTTATTGAATGAGTTTGGGAGAATTCCCTTGTCTTTTACTTTTATATTTATTTATCTATTTTTTATTTTTCTATTATTAATACACAGTTACATGACCAACATTATGGTTACTAGACTCCCCCTATTATCAAGGCCCCACTATATATCCCTTGCAGTCACTGTCCATTAGCGCAGGAAGATGTTATAGAATCACTACTTGCCTTCTCTTGTTATACTGTCTTCCCCGTATCCTCCCACCCGAGCCCCTCCCCTGCTACATTATGTGTGCTAATTGCAATAGCCCTTTTCCCCCCTTATCCCTCCCTTCCCACCCATCTTCTCCAGTCCCTTTCCCTCTGGTAACTGTTAGTCCATTCTTGGGTTCTGTGAGTCTGATGCTTTTTTGTTCCCTCAGTTTCTTCTTGGTTCTTGTACTCCACAGATGAGTGAAATCTTTTGATACTTGTCTTTCTCCACCTGGCTTACTTCACTGAGCATATATACCCTTTAGCTCCATCCATGTTGTTGTAAATGGTAGGATTTGTTTTCTTCTTATGGCTGAATAATATTCCATTGTGTGTATATACTACATCTTCTTTATCCATTCATCTACTGATGGACACTTAGGTTGCTTCCATTTCTTGGCTTTTGTAAATAGTGCTGCAATAAACATAGGGGTGCATATGTCTTTTTGAAACTGGGCTGCTGTATTCTTAGGGTAAATTCCTAGGAGTGTGATTCATGGGTCAAATGGTATTTCTATTTTGAGATTTTTGAGGAACCTCCATTCTGCTTCCACAATGGTTAAACTAATTTACATTCCCACCAGTAGTGTAGGAGTGTTCCCCTTTCTCCACATCCTCAACAACATTTGTTGTTGTTTGTCTTTTGGATGGCTGCCATCCTAACTGGTGTGAGGTAATATCTCATTGTGGTTTTAATTTGCATTTCTCTGATGATTAGCAGTGTGGAGCATCTATTCATGTGCCTGTTGGCCACCTGAATTTCTTCTTTGGAGAAGTGTCTGTTCACATCCGCTGCCCATTTTTTAATTGGCTTATTTGCTTTTTGTTTGTTGAGGTGTGTGAGCTCTTTATATAATTTGGATGTCAACCCTTTATCAGATATGTCACTTATGAATATATTTTCCCATATTGTATTATGTCTTTTTGTTCTACTGGTGGCATCCTTTGCTGTACAGAAGCTTTTTAGTTTGACATAGTTCCATTTGTTCATTTTTGCTTTTGTTTCCCTTGCCCAGGGAGAGATGTTCATGAAGGAGTTGCTCACATTTATGTCCAAGTGATTATTGCCTACGTTTGTTTCTAAGAGTTTTATGGTTTCATGACTTACATTCAGGTCTTTGATTCATTTTGAGTTTACTTTTGTGTATGGGGTTAGACAGTAATCTAGTTTCATTCTTTTATATGTAGCTGTTCAGTTTTGCCAACACCAGCTTTTGAAGGGGCTGTCATTTCCCCATTGTATATCCATGGCTCCTTTATCGTATATTAATTGACCATATATGCTTGGGTTTATATCTGGGCTCTGTATTCTGTTCCACTGGTCTATGGGTCTGTTCTTTTGGAAGTACCAAATTGTGTTTATTATTGTAGCTTTGTAGTACAGCTTGAAGTCAGAGAGCGTAATTCCCCCTGCTTTATTCTTCCTTCTCAGGATTCCTTTGGCTATTCGGGGTCTTTTGTGGTTGTGGTTTCATATGAATTTTAGAACGATTTGCTCTAGTTCATGGAAGAATGCTGTAGGTATTTTGATAGCGATTGCAATGAATCTGCAGATTGCTTTAGGCAGTGTGGCCATTTTGACAATATTAATGCTTCCTAGCCAAGGGCGTGGGATAAATTTCCATTTATTAGTGTCCTCTTTAATTTCTCTTAAGAGTGTCTTGTAGTTTTCAGGGTACAGGTCTTTCACTTCCTTGGTTAGGTGTATTCCTAGGTATTTTATTCTTTTGGATGCAATTGTGAATGGAATTGATTTCCTGATTTCTCTTTCTGCTAGTTCATTGTTAGTGTATAGGAATGCAACATATTTCTGTATATTAATTTTGTATCCTGCAACTTTGCTGAATTCAGATATTAGATCTAGTGGTTTAGGAGTGGATTCTTTAGGGTTTTTTAAATGTAAAATATCATGTCATCTGCAAACAGAGACAGTTTGACTTCTTCCTTACCAATCTGGAGGCCTTTATATCTTTCTGTTGTCTGAATTCCTGGTCTAGGACCTCCAGAGCTATGTTGAATAAAAGTGGGAGAGTGGGCATCCTTGTCTTGTGCCTGATGTTAAAGGAAAAGCTTTCCGCTTCTCGCTGTTAAATATGATGTTGGCTGTCGGTTTGTCATATATGGCCTTTATTATGTTGAGGTAATCTCCCTCTATACCCATTTTGTTGAGAGTTTTTTTTTTATCATGAATGGATGTTGAATTTTGTCAAATGCTTTTTTAGCATCTATGGAGATGATCATGGGGGTTTTCTTCTTTTTGTTGATGTGGTGGATGATGTTGATGGATTTTCAAATGTTGTACCATCCTTGCATCTCTGGGATGAATCTCACTTGATTACGATGGATGATCTTTTTGATGTATTTTTAAATTCTGTTTACTATTATTTTGTTGAGTATTTTTGCATCTATGTTCAGGGATATTGGTCTGCAATTTTCTTCTTTCTTGGTATCTTTGCCTGGTTTTGGTATTAGAGTGATGTTGGCCTCATAGAATGAATTTGGGAGAATTCCCTCCTCTTCTACTTTTTAAAGACTTTAAGGAGGATGTGTATTAGATCTTCACTGAATGTCTGATAAAATGCAGTGTTGACGCCATCTGGTCCAGTGGTTTTGTTCTTAGGTATTTTTTTTATTACCAATTAAGTTTCCTTGCTGGTAATTGGTCTATTCAGATTTTCTGTTTCTTTCTGGGTCAGCCTTTGAAGGTGGTATTTTTCTAGAAAGTTTTCCTTTTCTTCTAGGTTATCCAGTTTGTTAGCATATAATTTTTCATAGTATTCTCTCATAATTCTTTGTATTTCTGTGGTGTCCATATAATATTTCCTTTCTCATTTCTGCTTCTGTTTGTATGTGTAGACTCCCTTTTTTTCTTGATAAGTCTGGCTAGGGATTTATCTATTTTGTTTATCTTCTCGAATAACCAGTTCCTGCTTTCATTGATTCTTTCTATTGTTTTATTCTTCTCGATTTTATTTATTTCTGCTTTAATCTTTATTATGTCCCTCCTTTTACTGACTTTGGGCCTCATTTGTTCTTCCTTTTCTAGTTTCACTAATTGTGAGTTTAGACTGTTCATTGGGGATTGTTCTTCTTTCCTAAGGTAGGCCTGTATTACAATACACTTCCTTTTTAGCATGGCCTTTTCTGCGTCCCACATATTTTGTGGTTTTGAATTATTGTTGTAATTTGTCTCCATATATTGGTTGATCTCTGTTTTTATTTGATCATTGATGTATTGGTTATTTAGGAGCACGTTATTAAGACTCCATGTGTTTGTGGGCTTTTTCATTTTCTTTGTGTAATTTTTTTTCTAGTTTCATATTTTTGTGATCTGAGAAGGTGGTTGCTACAATTTCAATCTTTTTTTAATTTACAGAAGCTATTTTTGTGGCCTAGTATATGATCTATTCTTGATAATGTTCCATATGCACTTGAGAAGAATGTGTATCTTTTTGCTTTCGGATGAAGTGTTCTGTAGATGTCCGTTAGGTCCATCTGTTCTAGTAAGTTTTTCAGTGCCTCTGTCTCTTTACTGATTTTCTGTTCAGTTGATCTGTCCTTTGGGGTGAGTGGTGTGTTGATGTCTCCTAAATGAATGCATTGCATACTATTTTCCCCTTTATTTCTGTTAGTATTTGTTTCACATATGTGGGTGATCCTGTGTTGGGTGCATACATATGTAGGTGATCCTGTGTTGGGTGCATAGATATTTATAATAGTTATATCCTCTTGTTGGACTGACCCCTTTATCATTATGTAATGTCCTTCTTTGTTCTGAAGTCTATTTTGTTTATAGCAGTACTGCAACTCCTGCTTTTTTCTGCCTATTAGTTCCATGAAATATCTCTTTCCTACCCTTTACTTTCAGTTTGTGTATGTCTTTGGGTTTGAAGTGAGTCACTTGTAGGCATCATAGATATGGGTCTTGTTTTTTTATCCATTCTGTGACTGTATGTCTTTTTTCTTGGTATCATTAATCTACAATTATATGAGAAACATTATGGTTACTAGACTCCCCCATTATAAAGTCCCCACCACATACCCCATTACAGTCACTGTCCATCAGTGTAGTAAGTGATGCTATAGAATCACTTGTCTTCTCTGTGTTGTACAGCCTTCCCAATCCCCCCACCTCACATTATGTCTGGTAATCCTAATGCCCCTTTTCCTCCCTTATTCCTCCCTTCCCACCCATCCTCCCCAGTCCCTTTCCCTTTGGTAACTGTTAGTCCATTCTTGGATTCTGTGAGTCTGCTGCTCTTTTGTTCCTTCAGTTTTTCCTTTGTTCTTATACTCCACAGATGAGTGAAATCATTTGATACTTGTCTTTTTCTACTTGGCTTATTTCACTGAGCATAATACCCTCTACCTCCATCCATGTTGTTGCGAATGATTGTTTGTGTTTTCTTCTTACGGCTGAATAATATTCCATTGTGTATATGTAACAGATCTTCTTTATCCTTTCATCTACTGATGGACACTTAGGTTTCTTCCATTTCTTGGCTGTTGTAAATCGTGCTGCAATAAACATAGGGTTGCATAGGTCTTTTACAAACTAGGCTGGTGAATTCCTTGGGTAGATTCCTAGGAGTGGAATTCCTAGGTCAAATGGTATTTGTGTTTTGAATTTTTTGAGGAACCTCCATACTGCTTTCCACAATGGTTGAACTGATTTACATTCTTACCAGCAGTGTAGGAGGATTCTTCTTTCTCCACATCCCCACCAACATTTGTTGTTGTTTGTCTTTTGGATGTTGGCCCTCCTAACTGGTGTGATGTGATATCTCATTGTGGTTTTAATTCGCATTTCTCTGATGACTAGTGAGGTGGAGCATCTTTTCATGTGCCTGTTGGCCATCTGAATTTCTTCTTTGGAGAAGTGTCTGTTCAGATCCTTTGCCCATTTTTAATTGGATTATTTGCTTTTTGTTTGTTGAGGTTTTTGAGCTCTTTATATATTTTGGATGTCAACCCTTTATCGGATATGTCATTTATTAATATATTTTCCCATACACTAGGATGCCTTTTGTTCTACTGATGGTGTCCTTTGCTGTACAGAAGTCTGTGTATGTCTTTGGGTTTGAGGTGGGCCTCTTGTCAGCTACATATAGATGGGTCTTGCTTTTTTATTCATTCTATTACTCTGTGTCTTTTGATTGGTTCATTCAGTCCATTTACATTTAGGGTGATTATTGATAGATATGTGCTTATTGCCATTGCAGGCTTTGGATTCATGTTTACCAAAGGTTCAAGGGTAGCTTCTGTACTATCTAATCATCTAACTTTAGCTTTCTTATTATGCTTTTATAAACACAGTCTGATGATCCTTTATTTCTCTCCCTTCTTATTTTTCCTCCTCCATTCTTTGTATGTTAGGTGTTTTATTCTGTACTCTTTTGTGTTTCCTTTGACTGCTTTTGTGTTTAGTTGATTTTTTTTTTTTTTGCCATTAGTTAGTATTTGATTGGTCTGTTTTCTTTGCTGTGATTTTATTTTCTCTGGTGACATCTATTCAGCCTTGGGAGTACTTCCATCTAGAGCAGTCCCTTAAAAATATCCTGTAGATGTGGTTTTTGGGAGAAAAATTCCGTCAACTTTTGCTTATCTGGAAATTGCTTAATCCCTCCTTCAAATTTAAATAATAATCTTGCTGGATACAGTAGTCTTGGTTCGAGTCCCTTCTGTGTCTTTGCATTAAATATATCATGCCATTCTCTTGTGGCCTGTAAGGTTTTTGTTGAGAAGTCTGATGGTAGCCTGATGTGTTTTCCTTTGTAAGTGATATATTTTCTCTCTCTGGCTGCCTTTAATACCCTGTCCTTCTTTTTGATCTTTGCCATTGTAATTATTATATGTCTTGGTGTTGTCCTTCTTGGGTCCCTTGTGTTGGGAGATCTGTGGCTTCCGTGGTCTGAGATAGTATTTCCTTCCCCAGCTTGGGGAAGTTTTCAGCAATTATTTCTTCAGACACTTTCTATCCCTTTTTATCCCTCTTCTTCTTCTAGTACTCTTATGCAAATATTGTTCCGTTTGGATTGGTCACACAGTTCTCTTAATATTCATTCCTAGAGATCCTTTTATCTCTCTCTGCCTCAGCTTCTCTGTACTCCTGTTCTCTGATTTCTATTCCATTAACAGTCTCTTGTGCCTTATCCAGTCTGCTCTTAAGTCCTTCTATTGATTGTTTCATTTCTGTTTTCTCCCTCCGGACTTCATCCTTTAGCATTTGCATATTTCTCTTCAGGTCCATCAGCATGGTTATGACTTTTATTTTGAATTCTTTTTCTGGAAGATTGGTTATATCTAACTCGCCAGGCCCTCTCTCTGGGGTTGTCTGAGTGATTTTTGACTGGACCAGATTCTTCTGCCTTTTCATGGCTATAGAAGTGGTTGCAGGCAGGTGGCACATGTGTCAGCTGGGAGAACAAAGTCCCTTCCTGCTTGCTGGTCACCTTGGTCTTCTCCACTGCCTGTGCCGCTTACCTGCACACTGGGAGCAGTCTCTGGGTTAATCCCCTGAGCTGCCGTGGGTAAGGTGACCCTCAGGATAGCCTAGGGCACTGCCAGTTTCACAGACGTGCCGGGTGTGTTCCCCTGCGAGAACGATGCCCCTTCTTGCCTTCCGGACCTTGCTCTGGCTTCCTCTACCTGTACCAGGTAGCTGCGTGCTGGCGGCAGCCTCTGGGTCTGTCCCGGTTAGCTGCACGCTGAGAGAAGGCTGTGTGGTTGCTGTGGGTGGGGCTGTTCCCTGGCTGCTCCGCAGCTGTGGTGGGTCAGCCAGTTTGCTTGCAGCACCGGGCCGGGGGAACTAGTGGCAGGCTGCTTATCGCCCATGAGGGGCTTCGGAGCTGCGTTGTCACCGAGGGGGTTAGGGTGTCTGAAGTTCCTTAAGATTCCCAGCTTGCTGGGCTGAGTGTGCTGGGACGATTTTGTCCAGTTGTTAAGCCCTTGTCCTTTTAAGGCTTTTAAAAATCTATGGCTTTTCTTTTGTCCCAGGGGAGCCAGCTGTGGGGACCCACTCCCAGTCTCTATCTCCGATTTTACTTTTCTGTTTTTCCAATATCCAGTACACATGCAATGTGTGTCTGTGCTCCCAGTGCAGATCACCAGGGCTGGTTATTTAGCAGTCCTGTGCTTCCACTCCCTCTCCACTCTGATTCTTTTCCTCCTGCTGATGAGCTGGGGTGTGGGGAGTGCTTGGGTCCCATCACGGCTTTGTGTCTTACCCTTTTTGTGAGATGCTGAGTTCTCACATATGTAGATGTAGCCTGACTGTTGTACTGTATCTTCTGGTCTCTCTTTTAGGAATAGTTGTATTTGTTGTATTTTCAAAAATACATATGGTTTTGGGAGATTTCCACCACCCTACTCACGCTGCCACCTTCTACATTTCACTCTTTGTCTTTTGATTGGTGCATTCAGACCATTTACATTTGGGTTGATTATGGATAGGTATGTACTCATTGCCATTGCAGGCTTTAGATTCGTGGTTACCAAAGGTTCAAGGGTAATTCCCTTACTATCTAACAGTCTAATTTAACTCACTTCATATGTTATTATAAACACAACCTAAAGGTTCTATTTTTTTCCTCCTTTATCTTCCTCCTCCAATCTTTATATCTTAGGTATCATATTCTGTACTCCTTGTCTATCCTTTGATGACTTTGGGGGTAGGTGATTTGATTTTGCATCTGCTTAGTAATTAATTGTTTTATTTTGCTGTGCTTTTATTTCCTCTAGTGACATCTATTTAGCCTTAGGAATACTTCCATCTATAGGAGTCCCTCCAAAATGCACTGTAGAGGTGGTTTGTGAGAAATAAATTCTCTCAGCTTTTGCTTATCTGAAAATTGTTTAATCCCTTCTTAAAATTTAAATGATAACCTTGCCGGGTAGAGTATTCTTGGTTCAAGGCCCTTCTGCTTCATTGCATTAAATATATCATGCCACTCCCTTCTGGCCTGTAAGGTTTCTGTTGAGAAATCTGATGATAACCTGATGGGTTTTCCTTTGTATGTCATCTTTTTTCTCTCTCTAGCTGCTTTTAAAAGTCTGTCTTTATCCTTGATCTTTGCCATTTTAATTATTATGTGTCTTGATGTTGTCTTCCTTAGGTCACTTGTGTTGGGAGATCTGTGCACCTCCATGGCTTGAGAGACTATCTCCTTCCCCAGACTGGGGAAGTTTCCAGTAATTACCTCCTCAATGACACTTTCTATCCCTTGGATACTCAATGTTCTTAATTCTAAGATTCTTAAATCTAAGATTCATGAAGCCAAGGTTTACGCAAAACTGCTCCAGTGTCAGGTGGGCTAGATAGTCTGTGTGGTCTAGCCATTACCTCTGGAGGCAAAGATCGAGATTTTTAACTTTTTTTTAAATCAGTTTTACAGTTTTCTTCTAGTAGGATCGAGTTAGGAGCAGCAGTTGCAAAGATTATTTTGACCCTTCAATTTACTCAGCTACAAGGAATTTGGTTCGCATTTTCCAAGAGCCTTTCGCTAGTAGATTATCCTTCACAGGGTCCTGAAAAATCCCTAATTCTCTCTGCCTGTGATTTAATTTGGCCAAAGGGAGAAAGAAAAATGGTACTGACGCTACCAAAATTGTGCTCTGTTCTCAGTAACCATAGGAATTGGATGTTGTTGGTGCGTTTAGGAAGGAGGCTACTCGAATGTTATCCGAATGATACTTTAGGCATAATTCATTTGCAAAGACGACCACTGTCTGATTGAACACAAGATAATAATTAGGCCCAACACTTCAAGCTTTTAAACAGCAAAGGAATTTTCCTAGGCTGCTGACATCTATGAGGGGGTGTAGCTCAGTGGTAGAGCGCATGCTTCGCATGTATGAGGCCCCGGGTTCGATCCCTGGCATCTCCAAAATTGCCTTTTATTTCCATTATCAAATTCAGCCTCTGGCCTAGAATTGTTACATAAAGCATTTTAGTCCTTTTTCATTTTTGTCATTACTTTTCCTTCAAATCGAGCTACTTCTCGTCTGTATGTTTCTTTTCATTTAGTTAACTAACCAACCACCATATTCCCTGCTCCCTGGAAACTTCCCTGGGGTGTTTTATTACACAGTGAGCAATACAAAGCCAGGGGGACTGTTCAGAAGTGAATTTTTCCTATGAATGCATTCAGAAAGAGGGAATACAGCTGCAGTACAAAGAATGACCTCCCATTCATTCTCACTTTCCAGTGTAAAATAATCAGTAAAAATAAAATATCTCTTGGTAATGTTTTTAGGGGGGGAAGATAGCATGGTTTTCTAGTATTGAGTTGCTTCTCAGGGTTAAAGGGTCCACTAGGACATAAGAACAATTTCTTCATACGCTATAGTTACTAACCTAATTACAATTTTATTTCTCACTGAATCTTTGGCTTAACTCAAGTTCCCTATGCAGAAGACCTGGTCATGGTTCAGTGCAGGAGGTTTGGGAAAGTAGTAAAAGTTGGAAATAGCCATGGAAATGGAAGGCAGAGTTGGTTAGAAACTCATAAAAGATTGCCTGACAACACTGGGGATCCAAGTGAAGTTGCATTCTGGGCAATTGTAATTAAATGAATTTTTTAGGCTTATGTGATCTTTCTATTGCAGTTACATTCATTCCTTGATTCAGCTGAGTGCTTTGGAATATTGATAATGTAATAACAGTACTTTATTTTTCCTGTTCACATTTAAAAATGCACTAAAAATGGCAACATGTTTTTCTCTGCCCTTAAGAGGGAATCCAATAATTTACTTAATAGGTATTTGTTGGGTGGTTTCTCTATGTTACTATGTAACTGCTTAATTAGAGGATACAGCTAAGAGTCAAGTAAGGGACAGGCAATATATAAACAATATTTGCAACTCTATTTCATAATTACCATATTGGAAGTTCATAAAGATACACTGGGACACAGAAGAGAGTAGGATAATCTCTTCTTGAAGTAGGTAAGGGAAAGTTCACAAAAGAAGAGACACTTGTAATGCGTATTAAAGAATAAGTAGGAGCTTTACAGCTGGAAATGAGGATCATAGTTATTCTAGTTACAATAAATACCATGCATGTGGCATGAAAACATGATACAAAGTGTTGGAAATTTTAGGTGGTTTTTTAAGGGTGGATCATAGGATGAGATAGGGAAATGTAGGAGATGTAGGAATATATAGCTCATCAAGGGTTTTGAACTGTATTAATGTGTTCCTGGTTGCAGAAAGTAAACACTAACTATGGTTAACTTAAATGGAAGAGAATATCTACTTGGCCAAGTTTAGATCAGTTTCAGCTGCCCAGAAAAGGAAGCATATGACTCTAAAAATGCCAAATTCCCTAAACGTAATAAAGGAGTGCAGCCACAAAAAAGAAATAAATGTTTCTGATGAAATGTCCTTATGTATGCCTTCCTAGAGGACTCAGTGGGATAAGGAGACAATGAAGCACTACAAACAAGAGATTATCACAATCAGATTTTAATTTTACCAAGTTAATTCTCTAAATAATGTGGAAAATGTTGGTGAGAGGAGATGAGAAAAGACTTGTTCAGTTATTATTGCAAGAGTCCACAAGAGTTGTGGTGGGGTCCTTCACAGTGGAGTAAGTTTCAGAACACAAAAACCTGTCCTATGACCATTCCTTAGGAACCCCAGAATAAGAGTGGTCAGAGGATTGACCTCCCCCAGGGTCCTGAACAATAGGTACAGCTGATTTTTGTTCCCAAGAGATTGAGATCCAGCATGATCCATCTTAAGGGTGAGGCTAAATTCTAAGAGCCCTGCTGGTCCTAATCTTTTAAGTTGTTAATTAACCACTACTATTCACCCATTTTTCAATTCCAGTGGGATCTTTTGGACTGTGGGGAATGTTTAATTTACTTGGAAACTATCTGATCATCTAAACTCACTGTCTCACATTCTTGGTATATCATGTCACCACTCCAGACATAAACCCTCCATTCTCTACCCTTCCCTGTACCTTCTAGGAGATACATACCTCTCTGTCCTCATATCTCAATGACATAAACTTGTAATTTTTCTCTCCTGAATATTTCAGCTCCTCTATTTGTAGCTCATATTTCCAAATTACCCTCAACCACTTAACCAAATATTCCTGCATTAACTCAAACCTGGGTCTCCTTAGTGACATGGCTATTTCAAGTCAAAATGACACATTTTTCAACCTCAGGATCAGGATTGGTTTGGTACCTTCTTGAGGCACAGTATATGTGCTCAAGAAATATTAGCTGCTATTATTATTCATTGTATTAAAATTTGTATTATTTCTCTAGAGCTGCCACAAACTTAGTGGCTTAAAACAACATTCACAGTTTTACACTTCTGGAGGTGAGAAGTCTGAAATGGGTTTCACTGGGCTAATACCTACAGGTCAGCAGAGCTGTGTTCCTTCCATGCCCTTTGGAAGAATTAGTTAGTTCCCTTGCCTTTTCCAGCTTCTAGAAGCTGCTTGCATTCCTTGGCTGGTGGCTTCTTCCTCTGTCTTCAAGGCCAGCAGAACAGCACCTTCAAATCTCTCTCTGACTCTGATCCTCCTCATTTTCTCTTTCACTATAGGGTCCCTTGTGATTACACTGGGCCTCCCTGAATAATCCAGAATAATCTCTCCATCTCAAGATCCTTAAATTCATCAGTCTTCAAAGTCCCCCTTGCCTTGTAAGGTAACATATGCACAAGTTTTGGAATTAGGACATAGACATCTTTGGGGAGGGGGCTGCATTATTTTGCCTACCACAGTATCTGACAATCAAATTCTTATCTTCTCTCTTTTCTGGCAACTTCATCCAATTATTTCCATAAATTTTGCTTTTCTACTGAATTTAAACTTGTTTCCTTAACATTTCTTTATCCATTTGAGTCTTCTGTTCCTACCTTCTTTCTGTATTGCTATAGACAGAGTGTTTGTACCCTCCCCAAATTCCTATATTGAAACCTAATCCTCAGTGTGAGTATTTGCAGGGGAGGCCTTCAGGAGATGATTAGGTCATAAGAGTGGAGCTCTTGTTTCAATTGTCGTGAATTGATATATATGACCTTGATTAGGTCATGATCAAGAATGGAATTAGTGTCCTTATAAACCAGACCTCAGAGAGCTATCTCACCCCTTCCTCTATGTAAGCACACAGCAAGAAGATGGCTGCCTAAGCCAGGAAATGACTTCTCATAAGACACTGAAACTGAGAGCACCTTGACATTTACTTCCCAGCCTCTAGAACTGTGAACTTCCCTATCTCTAGAATTTCTTTTGTTTATAAACCACCCGGTCTGTGGTACTGTATTATAGCAGCCTGAATAGACTAAGACACATATCCAGTTTAGATTCCTTGATCCTTCCCTTCAACCACATTTTGACAATATCCTCAGACTCATTTTTTCATTTTGAACATCCTCTTTTAGAAGTCTAACTGTAGATGAGTCTAAATGTGTCATATGCACTGTACACAGACTGCTGGGTACTGCTAGAGAATATCACACTGCTACGAAGATTAGTGCTGTTCTAAATATTAACTAGGCCTTCAATGCCTAGTCCAGGAAGCCTGTGCCCAGAATCTTCTCTACCTTCCCAGCCATCACAAGGTCTGGGGAACTCAAGCTGCTGTTTATTCCCTCCTCACCCATTCAGAATAAAAGCAAAGAGGTCGGGTGACGGTTGTATGCTCTTCTGGAATGGGTCAACAAGGCAGTATTCACCAACTCCTCCTACAAAGGGACTCAAGTTGGTGTCATCTTCAGAGAGGAGAGAAACAGTAAATTTAATTGAATCACCGTGAAGTTTGTCACTTTGGGTCTGGATAGGACTTCAGGAAAGTTTAGTCCAACCCTCCATTTTAAAGGCAAGTAAACTAAAGCACAGAGAGGGGAGGTGATCTGTTACCTTTAATGTTATTCCACTCTCCTTCTGTTGTTCCCTAATAAGATTTACAGTAGATATTTCAAAAATTCTTCACTTTCTTGGAACACCTAGTCCTACTTTTTGTCCCTTCTGCTGACTTTGCCTCTTCATTTAAACATAAAAGTCACCAAATGCCATCACCTTCACCAACTTAAAAATTAAGTCTATATGGATAAAGACAAATGTCATATGATTTCACTTATTTGTGGAATCTAAAAACAAAACAAAACAAAATGAACAAAATAGCAGTAGACTCATAGACACTGAGAAGTAACTGTGAGTTCTCATGGGAGAGGGTTGGAGTGGGTGGGTGGGGAGGGTAAAGGGTATAAAATGGCACAAAAATGTTCGATCATAATATAAGCTGGTCATGGGGATGGTAGTACAACATGGAGGATATAGCCAAAGATTCGGTAACATCTTCCTATGTTGGCAGATGATAACTGCCCTAGTTGGTGTGAGGACTTAATAATATGGGTAACTGCTGAACCACTGTGTTGTACACTTGAAACCAGTATAAGACTGTATATCAATAATACTTCAACAGAAAACATTATATGTGTATCAATTCTCTTTTTATTCCTGTCTGCTCAAATGGAAGACATACTCCTTGTCTCAGTGCTACTCAAACGTGAATGTCCACACAAAATCACCTGTGAATTTTGATAAAAGGAAAATTCCAGAGGTCTGGAGTAAGGCCTGAGTTTCTGAATTTATAACTAGCTCCCCCATGATGGCAGGGCTGCTGGTCTCCATGCTACGCGTTTGTTGGTAAGACCTGCACCTGTCTAGGGTTAGTTCTCCAACTGTGCTCAGGCCATCATGTCCTGCTTTCACAGGGACTTGCTCTATCAATTATCCCTACTCTTTCCCTCTCTACTGGCTTCTTCACAATATTATTTAAAATGGTTCAAATTTCTTCCATATTAAAATCATCCCCTGGCTCCATGTTCTCTTTAAAAAAAAACATTTTATTAAGGTGTTATTGATATACACTCTTATAAAGATTTCACATGAAAAAACAATATAGTTACTACATTTACCCATATTATCAAGTCCTCACCCATACCGCATTGCAGTCACTGTTCATCAGTGTAGTAAGATGCCACAGATTCACTATTTGCCTTCTCTGTGCTACACTGTATTCCCTGTGACCACTCACACCATATGTAATAAATATAATACCCCTCAATCCTCTTCACCCTCCCTCTCGACCCGCCCTCCCACACCCCTTCCCTTTGGTAACCACTAGTACCTTCTTGGAGCTTGTGAGTCTGCTGCTGTTTTGTTCCTTCATCTTTGCTTCGTTGTTATACTCCACAAATGAGGGAAATCATTTGGCACTTGTCTTTCTGCACCTGGCTTATTTCACTGAGCATAATATACAACAGCTCCATCCATGTTTTTGCAAATGGTAGGATTTGTTTCTTTCTTATGGATGAATAATATTCCATTGTATATATGTACCACATCTTCTTTATCCATTCATCTACTGATGGACACTTAGGTTGCTTCCATATCTTGGCTATTGTAAATAGTGCTGTGATAAACATAGGGGTGTATATGTCTTTTTGAATCTGAGCAGTTTTATTCTTTGGGTAAATTCCAAGGAGTGGGATTCCCGGGTCAAATGGTATTTCAATTTTTAGGTTTTGAGGAACCTCCATATTGCTTTCTATAATGGTGAAACTAGTTTACATTCCCACCAGCAGTGTAGAAGGGTTCCCCTTTCTCCGCATCCTCGCCAACATTTGTTGTTCTTAGTCTTTTCAATGTTGGCAATCCTTACTGGTGTGAGGTGATATCTCATTGTGGTTCTAATTTGCATTTCCCTGATGATTAGTGATATGGAGCATCTTTTTATGTGTCTGTTGGCCATCTGAATTTCTTCTTTGGAGCATTGTCTCTTCATATCCTCTGCCCATTTTTTAATCAGGTTATTTGCCTTTTGGGTGTTGAGGCATGTGAGTTCTTTATATATTTTGGATGTTAACCCCGTGTTGGATACATCATTTACAAATATATTCTCCCCTACTGTAGGATACCTTTTTGTTCTGTTGATGGTGTCCTTTGCTGTACAGAAGCTTTTTAGTTTGATGCAGTCCCATGTGTTAATTTTTACTTTTGTTTACCTTGCTAGAGGAGATGCATTCAGGAAGAATTTGTTCATGTTTATATTCAGGAGATTTTTGCCTATGTTGCCTTTTAAGAGTTTTATGGTTTCATGACTTACATTCAGGTCTTTGATCCATTTCAAGTTCACTTTTGTGTATGGGGTTAAACAATAATCCAGTTTCATTCTCTTGCACGTAGTTGTCCAGTTTTGCCAACACCAGTTGTTGAAGAGGCTGTCACTTCCCCATTGTATGTCCATGGCTCCTTTATTGTATATTAATTGACCATATATAATTGGGATTACATCTGCGCTCTCTAATCTGTTCCATTCGTCTATGGGTCTGTTCTTGTTCCAGTACGAAATTGTCTTGATTACTGTGGCTTTGTAGTAGAACTTGTAGTTGGGAAGCGAGAACCCGCCCCCCAGCTTTATTCTTCCTTCTCAGGATTCCTTTGGCTATTCGGGGTCTTCTGTGGTTTTACATGAATTTTAGAACCATTTGCTCTAGTTCACTGAAGAATGCTATTGGTATTTTGATAGAGATTGCACTGAGTCTGTAGATTGCTTTAGGCAGGATGGTTATTTTGACAATATTAAGTCTTCCTATCCATGAGCACTGGATGTGTTCCCATTTATTGCTACCTTCTTTAATTTCTCTCATGAGTGTCTTGTAGTTTCCAGGGTATAGGTCTTTCACTTCCTTGGTTAGGTTTATTCCTAGGTATTTTATTATTTTGGATGCAATTGTGAATGGAATTGTTTTCCTGATTTCTCTTTCTGCTAGTTCATCATTAATGTATAGGAATGCAACAGATTTCTGTGTATTAATTTTGTATCCCACAACTTTGCAGAATTCAGATATTAGATCTTGTAGTTTTGGATTGGATTCTTTAGGGTTTTTTATGTACAATATCATGTCTTCTGCAAACAGGGACAATTTGAGTTCTTCCTTGCCTATCTGGATGCCTTTTATTTCTTTGTGTTGTCTGATTTCCATGCTATGACCTCCAGAACTATGTTGAATAAAAGTGGGAACAGTGGGCATCCTTGTCTTGTTCCTGATCTTAAAGGAAAAGCTTTCAGCTTCTCCCTGTTAAGTATAATGTTGGCTGTGGGTTTGTCATATATGGCCATTATTATGCTGAGGTATTTGCCCTGTATACCCATTTTGTTGAGAGTTTTTATCATGAATGGATGTTGAATGTTGTCAAATGCTTTTTCGGCTTCAATGGAGATGATCATGTAGTTTTTGTCCTTCTTAATGTAGATGTGGTGGATGATGTTGATAGATTTTTGAATGCTGTACCATCCTTGCATCCCTGGTGTAAATCCTACTTGATTATGATGGATGATCCTTTTGATATATTTTTGAATTTGGTTTGCCAATATTTTGTTTAATATTTTTGCATCTATGTTCATCAGGGATATTGGTCTGTAATTTTTTTTGTAGTATCTTTGCCTGGTTTTGGTATTAGAGTGATGCTGGCCTCATAGAATGATTTTGGGAGTATTCCCTCTTCTTTTGATTTTTGGAAAACTCTAAGGAGGATGGGTTCTTCACTAAATGTTTGATAAAATTCAGTGTTGAAGCCATCTGGTCCAAGGGTTTTGTTCTTAGGTAGTTTTTTATTAATGATACAATTTCCTTGCTGGTAATTGGGCTGTTCAGATTTTCTGTTTCTTTCTGGGTCAGTCTTGGAATGTTGTATTTTTCTAGAAAGTTGTCAAATTCTTCTAGGTTATCCAGTTTGTTAGCATATAGATTTTCATAGTATTCTCTAATAATTCTTTTTATTTCTGTGGTGTCATGATTTTTCCTTTCTCATTTCTGATTCTGTTTATGTGTATAGATTCTCTTTTTTTCTTGATAAGTCTGGCTAGGGGTTTATCTATTTTGTTTATTTTCTCGAAGAACCAGCTCTTGCTTTCATTGATTCTTTCTATTGTTTTATTCTTCTCGATTTTATTTATTTGTACTCTAATCTTTATTATGTTCTTCATTCTACTGACTTTGGGCCTCATTTGTTCTTCTTTTTCTAATTTCATTAATTGTGAGTTTAGACTGTTCATATGGGATTGTTCTTCTCTCCTGATGTAGGCCTGTATTGCAATATACTTTCCTCTTAGCATGTCATTCGCTGCATCTCACAGATTTTGCAGTGTTGACTTATTGTTATTTGTCTCCTTATATTGCTTGATCTCTGTTTTTATTTGGTGACGGATCCATTGGTTACTTAGGAGCATGTTGTAAAGCCTCCATGTGTTTGTGGGATTTTTCATTCTCTTTGCATAATTGATTTCTAGTTTCATACATTTATGGTCTGAGAAACTGGTTGGTACAATTTCAATCTTTTTGAATTTACCGAGGGTCGTTTTGTGGCCTAGTATAAGATCTATTCTTGACTATGATCCATGTGCACTTGAGAAGAATGTGTATTCTGATGCTTTTGGGTATAGATTTCTGTAGATGTCTGTTAGGTCCATCTGTTCTAATGTGTTGTTCAGTGCCTCTGTCTCCTTACTTATTTTCTGTATGGTTGATCTGTCCTTTTGAGAGCATGGAGTGCTGAAGTCTCCTAGAATTAATGCATTGAATTCTATTTTCTCTTTTAATTTTGTTAGTATTTGTTTCACATATGTAGGTGATCCTTTGTTGGGTGTATAGATATTTATAATGGTTATGGCTTCTTGTTGGATAGACCCCTTTATCATTATGTAATGTCCTTCTTTGTCTCTTGTGACTTTCTTTGTTTTGAAGTCTATTTTGTCTGATACAAGTACCCCAACACCTGCTTTTCTCTCCCTATTAGTTGCAGGAAATATCTTTTTCCATCCCTTCACTTTTAGTTTGTGTATGTCTTTGGGTTTAAAGTGAGTCTCTTGTAGGCAGCATATAGATGGGTCTTGTTTTTTTATCCATTCAGTGACTCTATGTCTTTTGATTGGTGCATTCAGAGTATTTATATTTAGGTTTATTATCGATAGGTATGTACTAATTGCCATTGCAGGCTTTAGGTTCATGGTTACCTAAGTTTCAAGGTTAAATTCCTTCCTATCCAGGAGTCTAACGTAACTCACTTAATACGCTGTTACAAACACTATCTAAACTTTCTTTTTCTCTCCTCCTTTTCTTCCTTCTCCATTCTTTCTACATTAGGTATCATATTCTGTACTCTTTGTCTATCCCTTGATTGACTTTGGAGTAGTTGATTAAATTTTGCATTTGCTTAGTAATGAACTGTTCTACTTTCTTTATTGTGTTTTTTTTTTCATTGCCAATGTTCTTTATTTAAAAAATATATATGCCAAGAAGGAGCTTGGACACCTTACTCTTTTTTTTGTGCTATTATTAATGTACAAGTACATGAGCAATATTATGGTTACTAGACTCCCCCTATTATCAAGTCCCCACCACATGCCCCATTACAGTCACTGTCCATCAGCATAGTAAGATGCTATAGAATCACTACTTGTCTTCTGTGTGTTATACTGCTTTCCCTGTATGCCTCCCCTCAGTACATTATATGTGGTAATCGTAATATCCTTTTGCCCCATATCCCTCCCTTCCCATCCATCCTCCCCAGTCCCTTTCCCTTTGGTAACTGTTAGTCCATTCTTGCATTCTGTGAGTGTTCTGCTGTTGCGTTCCTTTAGTTTTTTCTTTGTTCTTATACTCCACAGATGAGTAAAATCCTTTGATACTTGTCTTACTCCGCCTGGCTTATTTCACTGAGCATAATATCCTCTAGCTCCATCCATGTTGTTGCAAATGGTAGGATTTGTTTTCTTCTTATGGCTGAATAATATTCCATTGTGTATATGTACCACATTTTCTTTAACAATTCATGTACTGATGGACACTTAGGTTGATTCCACTTCTTGGCTATTGTAAATATTGCTGCAATAAACATAGGTGTGCATATGTCTTTTTCAAACCGGGCTCCTGCATTCTTAGGGTAAATTCCTAGGAGTAGTATTCCTGGGTCAAATGGTATTTCTATTTTGAGTTTTTTGAGGAACCTCCGTACTGCTTTCCACAATGGTTGAACTGATTTACATTCCCATCAGCAGTGTAGGAGGGTTCCCCTTTCTCCTCATCCTCGCCAACATTTGTTGTTGTTTGTATTTTGGATGTTGGCCATCCTAACTTGTGTGAGGTGCTATCTCATTGTGGTTTTAATTTACATTTCTCTGATGATTAGCAATGTGGAGCATCTTTTCATGTGCATGTTGGCCATCTGAATTTCTTCTTTGGAGAAGTGTCTGTTCAGCTTCTCTGCCCATTTTTAAATTTGTTTATTTGCTTTTTGTTTGTTGAGGTGTGTGACCTCTTTATATAATTTGGATGTCAATGCCTGATTGGATATGTCATTTATGAATATATTCTCCCATACTGTGAGTCTTTTTGTTCTACTGATGGTGTCCTTTGCTGTACAGAAGCTTTTTAGTTTTTCTTTACTGTGTTTTTATTACCTCTGGTGACAGCTATTATACCTTGGAACACTTCCATCTATAGCAGTCCCTCCAAAATACACTGTAGAGATGGTTTGTGGCAGGTATATTATCTCAGCTTTTGCTTATCTAGAAATTGTTTAATCCCTCCTTCAAATTTAAATGATAAGCTTGCCTAATAAGGTATTCTTGGTTCAAGGCTCTTCTGCTTCATTGCATTAAATACATCATGCCACTCCCTTCTGGCCTGTAAGGTTTCTGTTGAGAAGTCTGATGATAGCCTGATGGGCTTTCCTTTGTATGTGATCTTATTTCTCTTTCTGATTGCTTTTAATAGTCTGCCCTCATCCTTGATCTTTGCCATTTTAATTACTATATGTCTTGGTGTTGTCTTCCTTGGGTCCCTTGTGTTGGGAGATCTGTGCATCTTCATGGCCTGAGAGAGACTATCTCCTTCCCCAGATTGGGGACGTTTCCAGCAATTACCTCCTCAAAGACACTTTCTATCCGTTTTTCTCTCTCTTCTCCTTCTGGTACCCCTATAATGCCAATATTGTTCCGTTTGGATTAGGCACAAAGTTCTCTCAATATTCTTTCATTCTTAGAGATCCCTTTTTCTCTCTGTGCCTCAGCTTCTGTGTATTCCTCTTCTCTAATTTCTATTTCATTTATTGTCTCCTCCACCATATCTAATCTGCTTTTAAAACCTTCCATAGTATGTTTCATTTCTGAAACTGTGTTCCATAATGATTGGATCTCTGACCGGAATTCATTCCTGGGTTCTTGAATTTTTCTGTACCTTCATGAGCATGTTAACAATTTTTATTTTGAAATCTCTTTCAGGAAAATTCATGAGGTCTATTTTATTTGAAATTTTCTCTGGTGTATTCATAATTTTGCTTTGAACCAGTTCCCTTTCACGTTTCATATTTGTATGTGGCGCCCTCTAGAGCCCAGAAATTCTAGTCTCTGGAACTGCTCAGCCCCTGGAGCAATGTCCAGGGTTGCAGGGTAGTGGTGTTGGTGCCTGGGGGGATGTAAGAGCTGTTTCCTGTTTCCCAGTTGCTGTGCCTGTCTCCACTGCCAGAACCAGTTGGATGAGCACACAGGTTTAACCCTCTATGCTCTGGGTTTGTAGTGGCTGTAGGCGGAGCTTCCCTCTGGTTTGCCTAACAACAAAGTAGGATTTTCCCGGTTTGCGAGCCAGGTTGAGCTGGCCAGGAGGAAGGCGCAGCCGGCTGCATATCATGAAGGGGGGTCTTGGATCTGTGTAGCCAGCCAGGGGGCTGGAGCTCCTGAAGATCATGAAAGTTCTCAACCTGCTGGGCAGAGTACACCCGGACAATTTTGTCTACCTCTCCTTTCTCCTGAGCAGTAAGCTCTGTGCAATCCTCGCCCCTTTAGCAGCCCTCTCGCTGTTAGGATGTCTCTCAGACTGCCTGCCTTTCTTTTGTCCTAGGGCAGCCGGGTATGGATCCCTGCTTTCCACAAGTGGCTGGAATCTGTCTCTCCCAGTATTCTTACTGTCTTAGCTTTCCAACCCCCCTAATCATGAGAGCACCATGAAATGTAGGTTTGTGCTCCCAGAGCAGACCTCCAGAGCTAGGTGTTCAGCATTCCCAGGTCTCCATTCCCTCGCTGCTCTGTTTCTCTTCCTCCTGCCAGTGAGCTGGGGTGGGGGAAGGGCTGGGGTCCTGCTGGACTACGGCTTTGGTACATTACCCTGTTCCGTGAGGTTTATTCTTTTCTCCAGGTGTATTCAGTCTGGCACAGCCCTCTTTCCTGTTGCTCTTTCAGGTTCAGTTGTATTTATTATTTTTTCATATTATATGCAGTTTTAGGAAGAAGCCTCTATCTCACCTTTCATGCTGCCATCCTTAATCCTCTTACTACATGTTCTCTTATAGCCTTCTCTTTCTTTCTCTGTTCCCAATTCTACCCACAATTCTTAAAATGCATAACTCAACAGTGTGCCTCCCTTCCTCATTTTAGTCTCACTTCTCAGCCCTCTGAATATGACCTTCACTCCTGGAACTCTAGTGAATTTATTACTAGAGTCTCCAGTGATTCCTTTGTCTCTAAACCTAATGGACATATTTTGATAAAATGTTGGTGTTTTTCAGAGTTCAGACCTCGACATTCTTTCTTCATACTCTACACATTCTTCCTAAGCATTCTTAAATGCTACAGTTACTCTAAATGCACTCTATAAATACATATCTTGAGTTCCTATCACTCTCCTAAGAGTCAGATCCATAAAGCTTACTGCACATCTCCACTTTGTTATTTCATGAGCACCTTGCACTGTTTCCTCCACACGTATCTAATCAATCATCAAGGACTCTCGATGCTCCCTCCATCATCTCCCAAAACCATACACTATTTTCCACCCACTCACTCTGTTATGCATCTCCAGCAATTCATCAAATCCATAAATATCTATAAGTCAACTTCCCTTCTCACTTTGCACTAAGCTTTTTTGTCAATGTCGTCAGTCGAGGTAAAAACTAGCTATGCATTTATTCTGTGCCAATGCATAAAAAGCCAAAAATTTCCAACACCCAGTTGAATTTATGGAACTCATTTTAAATTCTCAGTTATAAATATTAAATGGACAGACAATCCAGCCTGTTTATGACTACAACATTCAACTTCATATTATTTTCAAAGAAAACTCTAGTTTTTCTTTAGGTGTTGAATCCAGACAGATAGCATTTAAATCTATGTTCACCAATGGGCTGAACCAGGATGTTTCCCTTTTAGTTAAAAGGACCAGGATGGAAAGGGAAACTAGGCCCACTCCAGATTTAGTTAATTTGGCAAACCAACTTGCTCACACTCTACATGAGGCATCTAAAAGAAAGACTGCTAAAATTCTCAACTTTCAGATCCAGCAAATAAAAGATCCTAAACAAAATTAAAACCTCCTAGCTTTGCTATTCTTGCAAAGAATCTAGACAGTGAAAAAAAAAAAGATTATTACAAATTTAATCACTTTAGGCACCTTTAGCCCTCTAGCCAACCTTTCCAATGTCCTCCTTAATTCCCAATGGTCACACTTTGGGGAGCTATAGGGGATGTTCTCAGTCTTCCTTTTCAATTGGCTCAGAGTAACTACTTCAGACTAGGAATGAATCTCTCTCTGTCCTTATTGACACTATAGCTACACTCTCTATGCTTAACCCCACTGCTGTAAAATGCCTGCCTCAGAGCACTAAAACAGTTCAAACAGCGGGGCCTATTCCCACTATTTATTATTCAGTAAACCTCAACAGGTCCCTGTCTCTGAACATATTCCCCCTTGTCAAGGCCCTTGAAAGATACACACCCTTTTCTCCTTAGTCTCTCTGCCCTACATTAAATATTGGGCTGATATTTCTTAAAAATATATCTTGCCAGAATTTCTTTGGCCCCAAAAGGGGGAAATAATTCTATAATTTGGCAGCAGTAATCAAAACAGCCAACCAGGGGAATTAAATGACCGTTAAGCAACTTTTATTTGCTCTGTCTTTGATGGCGCCATAAGTGAGTCTGGGGACAATGATAATTTTCCTGCTGGCTCAGTCCTCTTCATGGGCAAGCTCTTCAGCTGATATTGGCAGAATCCACAATGTACCTCTCATCAAGATTCAAACATTCCTCAAAACCTCTCCTTAGAATTATTCAATATCCTACAAATATAGAAGCCTTTCAAGGAATCAAACCCGTAACAGAGGATTATAAGGTTTGGGGCCTCATTCCCTGCACCAGTCCCCTGTAAACATCCCTATTTTACATGTGAGAAAGCCCAGCAGCTAAGGATGGAGTTTTGTCCACGACCTCTAAGCAACAACTAACATTGTTATCCCCTGGCCCCCTGTTCTTCTTAACCCCCATAAGCTACAGACACCCATTCTAAATGAAAGAGGAGTTTTTCACTGTAGTAGTTTTAGTATCCCAGTTAATACAGATAGCTGTTATCTTCCTGTTTTAACTTTAGAAGAACAGAAATACACCTGGACACTAATGCTCCAGGGTTTCACAGACAGTCATTACTTTTCACAAACCTTGAGAGCTGATTTGGATGATGTAAAGTCTTTTGCAGGCTCTACTTTGTTACAATACAGATGATTTGCTTCTCTGCTCTGTTCTCAAATCTATTCATAGGAGGACAGCACTTGTTCGCCTGTTAAAACTTCAGGCCTTTAAGGGACATTAAGTCTCAAAAGAACAATTGCAGTTTGCTCAAACTCAGGTTCAACACTTAAGGCATCTGATCTTGGAAGAGGACTGTAATTGGCTCAAGATGAAATCTCTCACAATTGCTTAAAGCTGAAAGGTCACCTTTGGACTCCCTGTGACAATTTATAGGAATCTCCTCTAACCAAGGCACATTTTTCATGGTATACTGATAGCTGACAGGTCACCTTTGGACTCCCTGTGACAATTTATAGGAATCTCCTCTAACCAAGGTAGATTTTTCATGGTATACTGATAGTTCTCATTTAAAGGATGAAAATGGTAAATATCATTCTGGGTATGCTATGGGAACTACTTTTGAAATCATTGAGAAAGTACCTCTATATTTGGCTACTTCAGCCCAGTAAGCCGAGTTATATGTCCTTAACTTGTTAACCTTAAGCCAAGGCAAAACTGCAAACATTTATACTGATATTAGGTATGCCTTTGGGGTAGCTCAAGACCTTGGAATATTATGGAAATGAGGTTTCCTAATCTCCAATGGAGATAAAATTATAAATGGATCCTATATCCAAAATTTATTAAATTCTACCCTTTTGTTAGTGGTTCTGGCTGTCAACTTCCTGGGCATTCCAGATTCAACTCCCTGGAGGCCAAGGGAAACTACCTTGCAGTTATTCCCACCAAAAATGCTGCTTTAAAGAAGCCAATAGCCAAACCTCTGTCATGTTCCAAAGGGATGTTCTCCCAAATGATAATTTGGAAAATTGACAAGAGATACCCAAAAGTGGCCTTAGAGAGGGAAAAACAATACTTGAAATCTAATAATTGTTGGTTTGATAAAAAGAGATAACTGTGGTTTGGACCAAATAACAATCTGGCTGTCTTGCCAATGGGTTTCACCTCCAGACAAGTTCACTATGGATTCAATGAGACCTAAGAATGACAGTGAAACATTCTTAGGGTGAAAGCGTTTATACCCAACTTTATTCCCATGGTACCAGGTCAATTACTAGAATCCCATCCACTCAGAGCAAATCTGCCTGCAGCAAACCGTTCTATGCCTCTGGGCCTTTCTACCCCCACAGCCGTCTCTGTCTCTGTCCTTGGTGCTGCCACTAATCCAGCATCTCCTTTCCTGCAGCTGCACAGCCCAGAGCACTGGGTGGAGCTCTTTAAATAGAGTCAGTAACAACGTATTGCTCACATGTGTGTAGTGAGCTAGCCAACCAGGTGAGAATCCTGGCCACAGACCTTCACTTTCTCTACACTCCACCCCTCCAGGATTCTTGCCTGTCAATCTATGTGCCCTCAATCTTCTGCAATGGTCCCTGTGTGAGAAAGCTGGAACGTTGTAACCAAATTCCATAATAACAGAAGCTACAACAATATACAAATAACAAAAATTATGACAAATTATAACCCTCAAGCCTGAGGAGATCCATTGCCACCAAGCAGTCATCCTGACTGTATTCAAATGAGTTAACCAAAAGGATCATGAGTGGGCCTTACAATACCCACCTTCTCCAGCCTCAGCAGAAAGTTTTGCTGACATGCAGGCCGATCTTGTTGCCTTGTCTCTGGCTTCTGCTTCGTCTTTAGCAGTTGGAAATGCTGCTCTGGTTTCAGTTGTTGCCACTGCTCCAACAAGATTCTATTTGACCTCCCATCCAATTTCTCTCTGTCTGCTCCTGCCCTTATCAATCAACCCACATCTGGGTCCTCATGACTTTCACATGAGGTCTTTGCCTCCTTCGGAGCACCTTGCAGTGCTTCCCACTTTCATTCAGTAAAGAATCTTTTACCTCCTCCATTGGACCTCGCAGCTCATGTTCTCACACTACCTCTTGTGCTTTTTGCAGGGGTCTATCCTTCTCCTTCATGGCCTTTATCTCTTCCGCTATATAAAGTGCTACTGGACTTCTGGTTGCTTTTACTACATGTCGTGCAGACCAACAGATGAAAAAAAAAAGGCTTGGAGTGTCTCTTTGCAGCCTATGGCTGACCACAGGTAATTGAGTGTGATCAAGGCACCCACTTTCCTGGACATGTACTACAAGAATGGGTGCAACAGTTGGGAATCAAATGGAGGTTTCATGTGCCATGCAATCCTACCACAGCAGGCATGATAGAGAAGTACAATAGTTTGTAAAAATCTGGACTGTAGTCAGACACCAATAGTCTACAGGATGGTCAGGCCACTTATGGACAGTGTTACAGTGTTTGAACAAGAAATCCCCAAAGGGAGCCCTGAGCCCCATAGACATGCTAACGCATATTGCTGCCTCCCCTATACAACTGCAAGTATAAACCAAGGAGGAATCATTGAAGTTGAGGTTTGGCCACCAGAATAATACCTTGCTGCCAGCACCCTGGAGACTCCATTGAGCTAAACCCTGGAGACTCCATTGAGTGGACATTGCCTTGGATATTTTGACAGATGGACCAATGATGGCTGGCCCTTCTGGCACCTTGGGGAGAAGGCCTGGAAGCTGGCCTCCCGTGTATTCCTGGAGTAACAGCAGAGTATCCCCCAAAGATCACAGTAATATATCCTGAATGGCCAGAAGGTAGGAGCATCTTACTGGGGAGTTTTGTTTTGTCCTTATGGCCAGTGCATGCACCTCCAGTAGCACTATATATAGACCCCTCAGTAACTCCCATGGGGAGAGGGGTAAAGGTATGGTACACTACACCTGGATGGGACTCCTTTCCTGCCACAGTCCTATCACAGGACCAATATGTTGCACCCATCCTACCTGATGGACAAGATTTGCCTATGTTGGTGTTATTAAAACGTGTTTTATTGCCCTTAAGGTCTTTGTGGATTAGGAACACACCCTAGCAAAAAAACTGCTACTCACTGGTGTACATGGAGCTCCCTATCAGTAAGTGTGAGTCATGAACTCATCTAAGGAGAACTGGTTTTGAGTATAGCTGAAATAACTTCCTCAGGCTTAAGGATTATGATAATTTTAGTTGCCTGTATCAAAAAATTTTTAATCTTAATTTTTGTTATTATCTCTATGTTGTTATCCTCTGTTGCTGTTGTGGAATCTGGTTACAGTGCTCCAGCTTTCTTACACAGGGACCATTGCAGAAGACTGAGAGCATGTAGATTGTGAGGTGAGAATTCTGGAGAAGTGGCATGTGGGGAAAATTAAGGTTCCTATGGCCCGGATCCTCACCTAAACCACTTGAAGATGTAACTGGCCTGTTGCTAGGCTACTTCTTCCACACCCATAGGCAATAAGCTATTACTGACTGAGTCATTATATAAAGAGCTATGCCCAGTGCTCTGGGTGGAGGCAGAAATGAAGGAAGATTACAGACCTGCAGACTGTTGGATGCAGATGTAATTCTACTGCTCGACCTATCACCAGGAGAACAAGCTGGGTAATAAAACTTAAGAACGTTCCATTGTCATTCCTTGGTCTCACTGAATCCATAATGAACTTGCCCGGGGCTGAAACACATTGACAAGACACTGGCCCAACCAGAAATTCTGAAATCCCTCCACTTAACTACTGTACATGCATTAAACCATTGGTTTACTGACAAAATTATGGTGTTCATGAGCCAATATTGGTGGAGAAATAATGATAAGGCTGAAAAAAGTGCCTACCTCACTTTCCCACCTGTATACACATCCCCTGAACATTTAAAATTGCCCACTGGGCCATTTAAGGTTTGGCAAATGAATTTCATACAGCTTTCCCATGTCATGGATAAAAATGGCTTAGTCATAGTTTGCATGTTTTCTCACTAGACCAAAGTTTTCCAATGCCAGTGCTCCTTCTTTTGTTAAAACTTCTGTTAGAAAGGAATATCCCTACCTGAGGAACCCCTCTTAGACATCATAGTAGTTGAAGAACACATTTACTGGTCAGGTATTTCAACAAATTTGTGCTGCCTGGCCAGTTTTACCACAGTTACTGTGCATACCATCCTCAATACTCAGTGTTAGCCAAATGCACAAACAGCACTATTAAGGCTCAGCTGGCAAAATTTGTGAAGACCTTCTAAATACCTTGACCAAAAAATTTTGCCATTAGTCCTAAATCTCAGATCTACCCACTTAGAACTAGTAGACTATTACCTTTTGAGATAGTCCCATGTACTTGGCCCCTGCCTTTTTAAACCTACAGCTGAAAAAGAGATACTTCAATATTTAAAAAGCCTAACTTCTTCTATTAAAAAAAGAACCACCCTTTCATAAAGCAACCTTTTCATATTGTGCTGGCAGGAAATGATGACTTAAAGCATCACATTGGCCTGGATATTTCATCTATTGGAAAAGAAACTTCATAAAGACCCTCCAATCTCTCTGGAAAATCCTCATCAAGAACTGCTAACAGAGTTCCGGGAAGATGGTGGCGTGGGCAGGGGGGCGGAAATTTCCTCCCAAAACTATATAAATCTACAAAAACACAGCAAATACAACTATTCCTAAAAGAGAAACCAGAACACACAGGAAAGCACACAGCGTGCAGCTACACCCGAGAGGACTCGGCACCCCGCGAGGTGGGTAAGACACTGAGCCATGACTGGCAGAAACCCAGCAGTCACTCACTCCAATGCTCCGGCGGGAGGAGAGGATTCAGACCCGGGAGGGAGTGGAAGAACAGGCCCGCGAAATAACCAGCCCTGGGGATCTGCCCTGGGAGCACTGACACACATAGCATGGTGCATTGGACATTGGAGAGGCAGAAGGTGCAGGTTTTGAGCTGGGAATGCGCCCGGGTCCGAGCAGCCAGCGCCCCGGGACAAGAGAAAAGCGCGGACTGTTTATAGTGGTCTTGGAGAGGCAGGGGGCGCAGGGAGGGAACACCATCGCCCTGGCATGCTCAGCCCAGCGGGCTGGGAGTCCTGAGGAATTTCGGACCCCTTGGCTGGTGACTGAGAAAAGGGAGCAGCCACACTAAAACTTTATACAGAGAACAACAGCCTCCCATTTGTTCCCACCCTGGCCAGAGCTACAAAGAGTGGGGCGGCCATGGCTATGGAATAGTGGAGCAACAGCAACACCTACAGCATCCTTATAGAATCTATTCCAGGTAGGGGTTTTTTTTGTTTTTTTCCCTTTTTTTTCCTTTCTTTTCTTTCTTTCTTCTTTTTCTCTTTTCTTTCTCTTCCTTCTTTTTTTTGTTTGTTTGTTTTTGTTTTTGTTTGTTTTTTCTTTTTTCTTTAAGGCTTAAAGAGCCCAGCTGACATACGTGGCACCTACCAAGTGATCACTTCTATCAACATGAAAAGACAGAGGAATATGGTACAGACAAAAATCACCCAGAACCAGACAACACCTGAGAGGGAACCTGAAGGGATGGAAATGCAGAATCTTCCGGAAAAAGAATTCAGAATAACCATGCTGATGGATCTACAGAGAAATATGCAAGAGCTCAGGGAGGAAGTGAGGGAAGTCAGGAAAGACAATGCAGAAATGAGACAAGCCATCAACGGGCTCAGCAGCAGAGTGGACGAGATGCAAGAGACTGTTAATGGAATATAAATCAGAGAACAGGAATACAGAGCAGCTGAGGCAGAGAGAGATAAAAGGGTCTCTAGGAATGAAAGAATATTGAGAACTGTGTGACCAATCCAAACGGCACAATATTCGCATTATAGGAGTACCAGAGAAAGAAGAGAGAGAAAAAGGGACAGAAAGTGTCTTTGAAGAAATAATTGCAGAAAACTACCCCATGCTGGGGAAGGAAATAAGTCTCGCAGTCCACAGAAGCCCACAGATCTCCTAACACAAGGGACCCAAGGAAGACAACACCAAAACACATAATAATTAAAATGGCAAAGATTAAAGACAAGGACAGAGTATTAAAGGCAGGTAGAGAGAGAAAAAGATCACCTTCAAAGGAAAACCCATCAGACTAACATCAGACTTCTCAACAGAAACCGTACAGGCCAGAAGAGAATGGCATGATATATTTAACGTAATGAAACAGAAGGGCCACGAACCAAGAATATTGGATCCAGCACGATTATCATTTAAATATGATGGAGGGATTAAACAATTTCCAGAGAAGCGAAGGCTGAGAGAATTTGCCTCCTATAAACCACCTCTACAGAACATCTTAAAGGAACTGCTCTAGAGCGAAGCACTCCTAAGGCTAAAAAAACTGTCACCAGAGAAAATAAAATCATAGCAAAGAAAGCAGACCATCCAAATACTAACTAAAGGCAAAGAATAAAACACCTAGTATATAAAGAATGGAGGAAGAAGAATAAAAAGAGAGAGAAATAAAGAAACATCAGACTGTTTACAATAACTTAACAAGAAAGTTAAATTAGATTGTTAGATAGTTAAGAAGCAACCCCTGAATCTTTGGTAACCACGAATCTAAAGCCAGCAATGGCAATAAGTACATATTTATCGATAATCACCCTAAATGTAAATGGACTGAATGCAACAATCAAAAGACACAGAGTAACAGAATGGATAAAAAAGCAAGACCCATCTATATGCTGCCTATAAGAAACTCACCTCAAACGCAAAGATATCCCCAGATTAAAAGTGAAGGGATGGAAAAAGATATTTCATGCAAACAACAAGGAGAAAAAAGCAGGTGTTGCAGTACTTGTATCAGACAAAATAGACTTCAAAACGAAGAAAGTAGCAAGAGATAAAGAAGGACATTACATAATGATAAAGGGGTCAGTCCAACAAGAAGATATAACCATTATAAATATATATGCACCCAACACAGGAGCGCCAGCATATGTGAAACAAATACTAACAGAATTAAAGGAGGAAATAGACAGCAATGCATTCATTTTAGGAGACTTAAACACACCACTCACTCCAAAGGACAGATCAACCAGACAGAAAATAAGTAAAGACACAGAGGCACTGAACAACACACTAGAACAGATGGACCTAACAGACATCTACAGAACTCTACACCCAAAAGCAACAGGATACACATTCTTCTCAAGTGCACATGGAACATTTTCCAGAATAGACCACATACTAGGCCACAAAAAGAACCTCAGTAAAGTCGAAAATACTGAAATTCTACCAACTTCTCAGATCATAAAGGTATAAAACTAGAATTAAATTTTAGAAAGAAAACAAAAAGTCTCACAAATACATGGAGACTTAACAACATTCTCCTACTTAATCAATGGGTTAATGAAAATTTCAAAACAGAAATCAAACAGTATATGGAGACAAATGACAACAACAACACAAAGCCACAACTTCTGTGGGACGCAGCAAAGGCAGTTCTAAGAGGAAATTATATTGCAATCCAGGCCTCTCTAAGGAAAGAAGAACATTCCCAAATGAATAGTCTAAAGACACAATTACTGAATTTGGAAAAAGAAGAACAAATGAGACCCAAAGTCACCAGAAGGAGGGACATAATAAAGATCAGAGAAGAAATAAATAAAATTGAGAAGAACAAAACAATAGAAAAAAATCAATGAAACCAAGAGCTGGTTCTTTGAAAAAATAAACAAAATATATAACTAGCTAGCCAGACTCACTAAGAGAAAAAGAGAATCTACACACAAACAGAATCAGAAATGAGAAAGGAAAAATCACGACGGATCGCACAGAAATACAAAGAATTATAAGAGAATATTATGAGAATCTATATGCTAACAAGCTGGAAAACATAGAAGAAATGGACAACTTCTTAGAAAAATACAACCTTCCAAGACTGACCAAGCAAGAAACAGAAAAACTAAACAGACCAATCACCAGTAACGAAATTGAATCGGTAATCAAAAAACTACCCAAGAACAAAACTTCCGGACCTAATGGATTCACCTCTGAATTCTACCAGACATATAGAGAAGAAATAACACCCATTCTCCTTAAAGTTTTCCAAAAAATAGAAGAGGAGGGAACACTTTCAAACTCATTCTACGAAGCCAGCATCACTCTAATACCAAAACCGGGCAGAGATCACCAAAAAAGAAAATTACAGATGAATATCACTGATGAAAGTAGATGCAAAAATACTCAACAAAATATTAGCAAACCGAATTCAAAAATACATCAAGAGGATCATACACCATGATCAAGTGGGATTCATCCCAGGGATGCAAGGATGGTACAACATTCGAAAATCCATCAACATCATCCACCACATCAACAAAAAGAAGAACAAAAACCACATGACCATCTCCATAGATGCTGAAAAAGCATTTGACAAAATTCAGCATCCATTCCTGATTAAAACTCTCAACAAAATGGGTATAGACGGCAAGTACCTCAACATCATAAAGGCTATATATGACAAACCCACAGCTAACATCATACTTAACGGCGAGACGCTGAAAGCTTTTCATCTAAGATCGGGAACAAGACAGGGATGCCCACTCTCTCCACTGTTATTCAACATAGTACTGGAGGTCCTAGCCACAGTAATCAGACAAAACAAAGACATACAAGGCATCCAGATTGGTAAAGAAGAAGTCAAATTGTCACTATTTGCAGACGACATGATACTGTACATAAGAAACCCTAAAGATTCCATTCCAAAACTATTAGAACTAATATCTGAATTCAGCAAAGTGGCAGGATACAAAATTAACACACAGAAATCTGTTGCTTTCCTATACACTAACTATGAACTAACAGAAAGAGAAATCAGAAAAACAATCCCATTCACAATTGCATCAAAAAGAATAAAATACCTAGGAATAAAGCTAACGAAGGAAGTGAAAGACCTGTACTCTGAAAACTAAAAGACACTCCTAAGAGAAATTAAAGAGGACACTAACAAATGGAAATGCATCCCATGCTCTTGGCTAGGAAGAATAAATATTGTCAAAATGGCTATACTACCTAAAGCAATCTACAGATTCAATGCCATCCTTATCAAACTACCAACAGCTTTCTTCAATGAACTGGAACAAATAATTCTAAAATTCATATGGAACTGCAAAAGACCCCGAATAGCCAAAGCAATCCTAAGAAGGAGGAATAAAACAGGGGAAATCACGCTCCATGACTTCACGCTCTACTACAAAGCCACAGTAATCAAGACAATTTGGTATTGGCACAAAAACAGACCCACAGACCAGTGGAACAAAACAGAAAATCTAAACATTAACCCAAACATATACAGTCAATTAATATTTGGTAAAGGCGCCTTGGATATACAATGGGGAGATGACAGCGTCTTTAGCAGCTGGTGTTGGAAAAACTGGACAGCTACATGTAAGAGAACGAAACTGGACTACTGTCTAGCCCCATACAGAAAGGTAAACTCAAGGTGGATCAAAGATCTGAATGTAAGTCATGAAACCATAAAACTCTTAGAAAAGAAAATAGGCAATAATCTCTTGGACATAAACATGAGCGACTTCTTCATGAACATATCTCCCTGGGCAAGGGAAACAAAAGCAAAAATGAACAAGTGGGACTGTATCAAGCTGAAAAGCTGTACAGAAAAGGACACCATCAGTAGAACAAAAAGACATCCTACAGTATGGGAGAATATATTCATAAATGAAATGTCCAATAAGGGGTTGACATCCAAAATATATAGAGAACTCACGGAACTCAACAAACAAAAAAGCAAATAATCCAATTAAGAAATGGGCAGAGGGCATGCATAGACACTTCTCCAAAGAAGAATTTCAGATGGCCAACCGGCACATGAAAAGATGCTCCACATTGCTAATCATCAGAGAAATGCAGATTAAAACCACAGTGAGATATATCACCTCATACCAGTGAGGATGGCCAACATCCAAAACACAAAGAACAACAAATGTTGGCGAGGATGTGGAGAAAAGGGAACCCTCCTACACTGCTGGTGGGAGTGCAAATTAGATCAACCATTGTGGAAAGCAGTAGCATGGAGGTTCCTCAAAAAACTCAAAATAGAAATACCATTTGACCCAGGAATTCCACTCCTAGGAATTTACCCTAAGAGTGCAGCAGCCCAGTTTGAAAAAGACATATGCTACCCTATGTATATCGCAGCACTATTTACAATAGCCAAGAAATGGAAGCAGCCTAAGTGTCCATCAGTAGATGAATGGATAAAGATGTGGTATATATATACAGTGGAATATTATTCAGCCATAAGAAGAAAACAAATCCTACCATTTGCAACAACATGGATGGAGCTAGAGGGTATTATGCTCAGTGAAATAAGCCAAGCGGAAAAAGGCAAGTATCAAGTTATTTCACTCATATGTGGAGTATAAGAACAAAGAAAAAAACTGAAGGAATAAAACAGCAGCCGACTCACAAAGCCCAAGCACGGACTAATAGTTACCAAAGGGAAAGGGACTGGGGAAGATGGGTGGGAAGGGAGGGATAAGGGGGAAAAAGGGGCATTACATTTAGCAGATGTAATGTTGGAGGGGTATGGAGAGGGCTGTACAACTCAGAGAAGACAACTAATGATTCTATATCATCTCACTATCCTGATGGACAGTGACTCTAATGGGTTTGGTGGGGGGAACTGATGAAGTGGGTAGTTTAATAACCATAATATTGCACATGTAATTGTAGATTAATTATACCAATATAAATTATAAAAAAAAACTTAGTGGTGCATATGTCTTTTTCACTGGGCTCCTGCATTCTAAGGGTAAAGTCCTAGGAGTGGGATTCCTGGGTCAAATGGTATTTCTATTTTGAGTTTTTTGAGGAACCTCCGTATTTCTTTCCCCAATGGTTGAACTAGCTTACATTCCCACCAGCAGTGTAGGAGGGTTCCCCTTTCTCCACAACCTCACCAACATTTGTTGTTATTTGTCTTTTGGATGTTGTCCCTCCTAACTGGTGTGAGATGATATCTCACTGGGTATTAATTTGCATTTCTCTGATCATTAGCGATGTGGAACATCTTTTCATTTGCCTGTTGGCCATCTGAATTTCTTCTTTGGAGAAGTGCCTGTTATTGGGTTGTTTTCTTTTTGTTTGTAGATGTGCGTTAGCTTTTAATATAATTTGGATCTCAACCAGTTATCAGATATGTCATTTATGAACATGTTCTCCCATACTGTTGGATGCATTTTTATTCTGCTGATGGTGTCCTTTGCTGTACAGAAGCTTTTTAGTTTGATTTAGTCCCACTTGTTCAGTTTTGCTTTTGTTTCCCTTTCCTGGGGAGATATGTTCATGAAGAAGTTGCTCATGTTTATGTATGAGAGGTTCTTGGCTATGTTTTCTTCTAAGAGTTTTATGGTCTCATGACTTACATTCAGGTTTTTGATCTATTTTTAATTTACTTTTGTGTATAGGATTAGACCATAATCTAGTTTCATTCTCTTGCATGTAGCTGTCCAGTTTTGCCAACACCAGCTGTTGAAGAGAGTGTTATTTCCCCATTGTATGTCCATGGATCCTTTATCATATACTAATTGACCACATATGCTTGGATTTATATCTTGGCTCTCTAGTCTGTTCCATTGTTTTATGGGTCTGTTCTTGTGCCAGTATACCACATTTTCTTGATTACTGTTGCTTTGTTGTAGAGCTTGAAGTCAGGGAGTATAATTTCCCCCACTTTATTCTTCCTTCTTAGGATTGCTTTGGCTATTCGGGGTCTTTTGTGGTTCCATATGAATTTTATGATTTGCTCTAGTTTGTTGAAAATGGTATTGGTACTTTGATAGGGATTGCATTGAATCTGTAGATTGCTTTAGGCAGGATGGCCATTTTGACAATACTAATTCTTCCTATCCATGAGCATGGGATGTGTTTCCATTTATTGGTATCATCTTGAATTTCTCTCAATAGTGTCCTGTAGTTTTCAGAGTATAGGTCTTTCACTTCCTTGGTTAGGTTTATTCCTAAGTATTTTATTCTTTTTGATGCAATTGTGAATGAAATTGTTTTCCTCATTTCTCTTTCTGCTAGTTCATCGTCAGTGTATAGGAATGCAACAGATTTCTCTGTATTAATTTTGGATCCCACAGATTGGATTAAACATGGCCACATGAGAGGTGAGACACAGGCTTCCTCCTAAAACCGCATATAGTATGAAAATATAATTAATACAACTAATCTGGAAGAACAACAGGAAATAGGACTGCACCAGATGGCATACACCTGGGGAAAAGAGCAGACCTCAAAGAACAGGATAACGTACCAAAGCTGTGGCCCTGTGGGGCCCAAGCACTCCCCCCACCCCAGCTCACCATCAGAAGGAAGAGAAACTGAGCATGGAGAGAGTGGTGGCATGGGACTGCCGAATATATAACTCCTGAGATCTGCTCTATGAGCACACACCTATTTCATGGTGCTTGCATGATATTCTTGTGATTACAGTGTTGGAAAGATAAGACAGGCAGAATTCCTTGAGAGACTGAGATTCCCGCCACTTGTGGAAAGCAGAGATCCATATCCGGCTGCTCTGGGACAAAAGAAAGGTGGGAAGTCTGAGAGACTTCCCATCAAGAAATCCTTTAGCAAGAGGGCTGCTAAAGGGGCAAGGATTGCACAGAGCTTAATGCTCAGTAGAAAGGACAGGTAGACAAAATTGTCTAGGTGTACTCTGCCCTGCACGATGGGAGCTTTCACAGTCTTCAGGTTCTCCAGCTCCCTGCCTGCCTACACAGCTCCAAGAATCCTTCGGTAATAGGCAGCCTACTCCACCTTTCTCCTGGCCAGCCCCACCGGACTCGCAAACCAGCAAACCCTACACTGGCGTTAGGCCAGCCAGAGGGAAAATCTGCCTACAGCAACTACAAACGCAAAGCATAGAGGCTTATACCTGTGTCCTCAGCCTACTGGTTCAGGCAGTGGAGACACGTATAGCAGCCAGGTAGCCGGAATCATCTCTTTCCTCCCCCCAGGCACCAATACCACTACCCTGTGACCCCCGACATTGCTTCAGGGTCTGAGCCGCTCAAGGGAGTAGAGCTTATGGGCACTAGAGGGCCCCATATACATATATGAAATGTTAAAGGAACCTGGTTCAGAGTAAAATTATTAATACCACTCCTGAGATAGGTTTAAATGACATTGACCTCATGACTCTTCCTGAAAGGGAGTTCAAAATAAAAATCATTAACATGCTCATGGAGGTACGGAAAGATATTCAAGAACTCAGGAATGAATTCCAGTTGAAGATCCAATTGTTGAAGAGCAAAATGGAGGGTGTTAAAACCAGATTGGATATGGTGGAGGAGACAATAAATGAAACAGGAACTAGAGAAGAGGAATACAAAGAAGCTGAGGCACAGAGAGAAAATAGGATCTCAAAGAGTGAGAGAATATTGAGAGAACTGTGTGACCAATACAAACCAAACAATATTTGCATTATACGGGTACCAGAAGAAGAGAGAGAAAAAGGATAGAAAGTGTCATTGAAGAGGTAATTTCTGAAAACTTCCCCAATCTGGGGAAGGAGATAGTCTCTCAGGCCATGGAGATGCACAGATCTCCCAACACAAAGGACCCAAGGAAGACAAAACCAAGGCATAGTAATTAAAATGGCAAAGACCAAGGATAAGGGCAGACGATTAAAAGCAGCCAGAGAGAGAAATAAGATTACATACAAAGGAAAGCCCATCAGGCTATTATCAGACATCACAACAGAAACCTTACAGACCAGGAGGGAGTGGCATGATGTATTTAATGCAATGAAGCAGAAGGGCCTTGAATCAAGAATACTTTATCCATCAAGATTATCATTTAAATTTGAAGGAGGAATTAAACAATTTCCAGATAAGCAAAAGCTGAGAGAATTTAGCTCCCACAAATCATCTCTACAGTGTATTTTGGAGGGACTTCTATGGATGGAAGTGTTCCTAAGGTTTAATATGTGTCACCAGAGGTAATAAAACCACATTAAAGAAAGTAGAACAGTTAATTACTAAGCATATGCAAAATTAAAATAACTATCTCTAAAGTCAACCAAGGGATAGACAAATAGTACAGAATATGATGCCTAACATATAAAGAATGGAGGAGGAAGAAAGAAAAAAAAGAACCTTTGATTTGTGTTTGTAAAAGCATATTAAGTGAGTTAAGTTAGACTGTTAGATAGCAAGAAATTTAACCATGAACCCTTGGTAACCATGAATATAAAGCCTGCAATGCCAAAAGTACATACGTATCGATAACCACCCTAAATGTAAATGGTCTAAATGCACCAATGAAAATATACAGAGTCATCTATATGCTTCCTACAAGAGAATCACTTCAAACCCAAAGACATACAAAGGCTAAAGTGAAGGGATGGAAAAAGGTATTTCATGCAACAAATAGGGAGAAAAAAGCAGGAGTTGTAGTGCTTGTATCAGACAAAATAGACTTCAAAACAAAGAAAGTCACAAGAGACAAAGAAGGACATTACATAATGATAAAAGGGTCAATCCGACAAGAAGATATAACCATTTTAGACATCTATGGGCCCAACACAGGAGCACCTACATATGTGAAACAAATACTGACAGAATTAAAAGGAGGATTAGAATGCAATGCATTCATTCTAGGAGACTCCAACACTCCGCTCACTCTGAAGGGCAGATCAAGCAGCAGAAAATAAGTAAGGACACAGAGGCACTGAACAAAACAATAGAACAGATGGACCTAACAGACATCTACAAAACTCTACACCCAAAAGCAAAAGAATACACATTCTTCTCAAGCGCACATGGAACATTTTCAAAAATAGATCATATACTAGGCCACAAAAAGAGCCTCAGTAAATTTAAAAAGATTGAAATTATACCAACCAGTTTCTCAGACCACAAAGGTATGAAACTAGAAATAAATTAGCAAGGAAATGAAAAATCCCACAAACACATGGAGGCTTCACAACATGCTCCTAAATAACCAATGGATCAATGACCAAATAAAGGCAGAGATCAAGCAATATATGGAGAAAAATGACAACAATAATTCAACACTGCTAAATCTGTGGGATGCAGTGAAGGCTGTGTTAAGAGGAAAGTATATTGCGATACAGGCCTATGTCAGGAAAGAAGAACAATCCCATATGAACAGTTTAAACTCACAGTTAATGAAATTAGGAAAAGAAGAACAAATCAGGCCCAACGTCAGTAGAAGGAGTGACATAACAAAGATTAGAGCAGAAATAAATAAAATCAAGAATAGAGCAATAGAAAGAATCAATAAAAGCAGGAGCTTGTTTTGGGGAAATAAAGAAAATAGATAAACCCTAGTCAGTCTTATCAAGAGAAAAGAGAGTCATTCACATAAACAGAATCAGAAATGAGAAAGGAAAAATCGCTATGGACACCACAGAAATACGAAGAAATATTATAGGATACTATAAAATTTACTTGCTAACAAACTGGATAACCTACAACAAATGGACAACTTTCTAGAAAACTACAACCTTCCAAGGCTGACCCAGAAAGAAAGAGAAAATCGGAACAGACCAATTACCAGCAACGAAATTGAACTGGTAAACAAAACCCTACCTAAGAACCAAACACCTGAACCAGATGGCTTCACCGCTGAATTTTATAAAACATTTAGTGAAGACCTAATACCCATCCTACTTAAAGTTTTCCAAAGAGTAGAAGAAGAGGGAATACTTTCAAACTCATGCTATGAGGCCAGCATCCCTCTAATACCAAAACCAGGCAAAGACACCACAAAGAAAGAAAATTACAGAACAGTATCCCTGATGAACATAGATGCAAAAATACTCAACAAAATATTAGCAAACCAAATTCAAAAATACATAGAAAGGATCATCCATCATGATCAAGTAGGGTTTATTCAGGGATGCAGGATGGTACAACATTCGAAAATCCATCAACAATGTCCACCACATAAACAAAAAGAACAAAAACCACATCATCATCTCCGTAGATGCTGAAAAAGCATGTGACAAAATTCAACATCCATTCATGATAAAACCTCTCAATAAAATGGGTATAGAGGGCAAGTGCCTCAACATAATAACAGCCATATATGACAAACCCACAGCAAACATTATACTTAACAGCAAGAAGCTGAAAGCTTTTCCTTTAAGATCTGGAACAAGACAAGGATGCCCACTCTCCCCACTTCTATTCAACATAGTACTGAAGGTACTAGCCACGGCAATCAGAGAACACAAAGATATAAAAGGCATCCAGATTGGCAAGGAAGAAGTTAAACTGTCCTTTTTTGCAGATGACATGATATTGTACATAAAAAACCCTAAAGAGTCCACTCCAAAACTACTAGCTCTAATATCTGAATGCAGCAAATTTTCAGGATACAAAATTAATACGCAGAAATCTGTGGCATTCCTATACACTAACGATGAACCAGCAGCAAGACAAATCAGGAAAACAATTCCATTGACAGTTGCATCAAAAAGAATAAAAAACCTAGGAATAAACCTAACCAAGGAAGTGAAAGAGCTATACTCTGAAAACTACAAGACACTCATGAGAGAAATTCAAGAAGATACCAACAAATGGATACACATCCTGTGCTCATAGATAGGAAGAATTAATATTGTCAAAATGGCCATCCTGCCTAAAGCAATCTACATATTCAATGCAATTCCTATCAAAATACCAACAGCATTCTTCAATGAACTAGAAAAAATCATTCTGAAATTCATATGGAACCAGAAAAGACCTGAATAACCAAGGCAATCCTGAGAAGGAAGAATAAAGCTGGGGGGATTATGCTCCAAAACTTCAAACTGTACTACAAAGCCACAGTACTCAAGACATTTTTGTAATGGCACAAGAACAGACCCATAGACCAATGGAACAGACTAGAGAGCCCTGATGTAACCCAACCATATATGGTCAAATAATATATGATAAAGGAGCCATGGACATACAATGGGGAAATGGCAACCTCTTCAACAACTGCTGTTGGCAAAACTGGACAGCTACATTCAAGAGAATGAAACTGGATAATTGTTCAACTCCATACACACAGTAAACCCAAAATAGATCAAGGACCTGAATGTAAGTCATGAAACCATAAAACTCTTAGAAGACAACATAGGCAAAAATCTCCTGAATATAAGCATGAGCAACTTCTTCCTGAACGCATCTCCTCGAAAAAGGGAAACAAAAGCAAAAATGAACTCACGGCACTACATCAAACTAAAAATTTCTGTATGGCAAAGGACACCATTAACAGAACAAAAAGGCATCCTACAGTATGCGAGAATATATTTGTAAATGACATGTCCAACAAGGGGTTAACATCCAAAATATATAATGAATTTACACACCTCAACACCCAAAAAGAAATTACCCAATTAAAAAATGGGCAGAGAATATGAAGAGACAATTCTCCAAAGAAGAAATTCAGATGGCCAAGAAACACACGAAAAGATGCTCCACATCGCTAATCATCAGGGAAATGCAAATTAAAACCACAATGAGATATCACCTCACACCAGTAAGGATGGCCAGCATCGAAAAGAATAAGAACAACAAATGCTGGTGAGGTTGTGGAGAAAGGGGAACCCTCCTACACTGCTGGTGGGAATGTAAGCTAGTTCAACCATTGGGGAAAGAAATACGGAGGTTCCTCAAAAAACTAAAAATACAAATAGCATTTGACCAAGGAATCCCACTCCTTGAAATTTACCCAAAGAATACAACTTCTCAGATTCAAAAAGACATATGAACCCCTATGTTTATCACAGCACTTTTCACAATAGCCAAGATGTGGAAGCAACCTAAGTATCCATCAGTAGATGAATGGATAAGAAGATGTGATCCATATACACAATGGAATACTATTCAGCCATAAGAAAGAAACAATGCTACCATTTGCAACAACATGGATGGAGCTTTAGGATATTATGCTCAGTGAAATAAGCCAGGCAGAGAAAGACAAGTGCCAAATGAATTTCCCTCATTTGTGGAGTATAACAATGAAGCAAAACTGAGGGAACAAAATAGCAGCAGACTCAGAGATGCCAAGTAGGAACTAGTGGAGGGGTGTGGAGGGTGGGTGTGGAGGGTGGGAGAAGGGGATTGAGGGGTATTATGGTTAGTACACATGTTGTGGGGGATCACGGGGAAAACAGTGTAGCACAGAGAAGGCAAATAATGAATCTGTGGCATGTTACTTCACTGATGGACAGTGATTGCATTGGGGTATGGGTGGAGACTTGATAATATGGGTAAATGTAGTAACTGCATTGTTTTATCATGTGAAAACTTCATAAGAATGTACATCAATAATACCTCAGTAAAAAAAAATAATAAAAATTTTGTATCCCACAATGTTGCTGAATTCAGATATTAGATCTAGTGGTTTTGGAGTGGGTTCTTTAGGGTTTTTTATGTACAATATCATGTCTTCTGCAAGCAGAGACAGTTTGACTTCTTCCTTACCAATCTGGATGCCTTTTATTTCTTTGTGTTGTCTGACTGCCATGGCTAGTGCCCCCAGAACTATGTTGAATAAAAGTGGGGAGAGTGTTCATCCTTGTTTTGTTTCCGATCTTAAAGGAAAAGCTTTCAGCGTCTTACTGTGAAGTATAATGTTGGCTATGGGTTTGTCATATATGGCATTTATTATGTTGAGGTATTTGCCCTCTACACCCATTTTGTTGAGAGTTTTTATCATGAATGGATGTTGAATTGTTACGAATGCTTTTTCAGCATCTATGGAGATGATGATGTAGTTTTTGTCCTTTTTGTTTATATGGTGGATGATGTTGATGGATTTTCGAATGTTGTACCTTCCTTGCCTTCATGAGATGAATCCCACTTGATCATGATGGATGATCTTTTTTATGTATTTCTGAATTTGGTTTGCTAATATTTTGCTGAGTATCTTTGCATCTATATTCATCAGGGATATTGGTCTGTAATTTTCTTTTTTTGTGGTATCTTAGGCTGGTTTTGGTATTAGAGTGATGTTGGCCTCATAGAATGAGTTTGGGGGTATTCCCTCCTCTTTTACTTTTGTGAAAACTTTAAGGAGGATGTGTATTAGGTCTTCACTAAATGTTTTATAAAATTCAGCAGTGAAACCATCTGTTTCAGGGGTTTTGTTCTTGGGTAGTTTTTTGATTACTAATTCAATTTCTTTACTGGTAATTGGTCTATTCAGATTTTCTGTTTCTTACTGGGTCAGCCTTGGAAGGTTGCATTTTTCTAGGAGGTTGTCCATTTCTTCTAAGTTATCCAGTTTTTTAGCATATAATTTTTCATAGTATTCTCTCATAATTCTTTGCATTTCTGTGGTGTCCATAGTGATTTTTCCTTTCTCATTTCTGATTCAATTTATGTGTGTAGTCTTTCCTTTTTTTCTTCTTGATAAGTCTGGCTATGGATTTATCTATTTTGTTTATTTTCTCAACGAACCAGTTCCTGGTTTCATTGATTCTTTCTGTTGTTTTATTCTTCTCAATTTTATTTATTTCTGCTTTAATCTTTATTATGTCCCTCCTTCTACTGACTTTGGGCCTCATTTGTCATTCCTTTTCTAGTTTCATTAATTGTGCATTTAGACTGTTCATTTGGGATTCTTCTTTCCTGAGATAGGCCTGTGTTGCAGTATATTTCCCTCTTAGCATGGCCTTTGCTGCATCCCAGAGATTTTGTGGTGTTGAGTTATTGTTGTCATTTGTCTCCATGTATTGCTTGATCTCTATTTTTATTTGGTCACTGATCCATTGATTGTTTATGAGCATGTTATTAAGCCTCCATGTGTTTGTTGGCTTTTTCGTTTCTTTGTGTAATTTATTTCTAGTTTCACACATTTGTGATCTGAGAAGCTCGTTGGTACAATTTCAATTTTTTTCAATTTACTGAGGTTCTTTCTGTGGCCTAGTATATGATCTATTCTTGAAAATATTCCATGTGCGCTTGAGAAGAATGTGTATCCTGTTGCTTTTGGATGAAGTGTTCTGTAGATGTCCATTAGGTTCATCTGTTCTAATACTTTGTTGATTGCCTCTGTCTCTTTACTTATTTTCTGTCTGGTTGATCTGTCCTTTAGAGTTAGTGGAGTGTTGAAGTCTCCGAAAATGAATGCATTGCATTCTATTTCCCCCTTTAATTCTATTAGTATTTATTTCACATATGTAGGTGATCCTGTGTTAGCTGCATAGATATTTATAATAGCTTTATCCACTTGTTGGAATGACACTTTTATCATTATGTAATGTTTTTCTGTGTCTCTTGTGATTTTCTGTATGTTGAAGTCTATTTTATCTGATACAAGTACTGCAACTCCTGCTCTTTCCTCCAAATTATTTTCATGAAATATCTTTTTCTATCCCTTTACTTTCAGTCTGTGTATGTCTTTGGCTTTGAAGTGAGTCTCTTGTAGGAAGCACATAGATGGGTCTTTTTTTTCATCCATTCAGTGACTCTATGTCTTTTAATTAGTGCATTCGGACCATTTACATTTAGGGTGATTATCGATATGTATGTACTTATTGCCATTGCAGGCTTTAGGTTCATGGTTACCAAAGGTTCAAGGGTAATTCCCTTGCTATTAAAAGTCTAATTTTTCTCACTTCCTGTGCTATTACCACAACCTAAAAGGTTTTTTTCTTCCTCCTCCATTCTTTGTATGTTAATAATTATATTCTGTACTCTTTGTCTATCCCTTGGGTGACATCTATTTAGCCTTAGGAATCCTCCCATCTATAGCAGTCCCTCCAAAATGCACTGTAGAGGTGGTTTGTGGGAGGTAAATTCTCTCAGCTTTTGCTTATCTGAAATTTGTTTAATCCCTCCCTCAAATTTAAATGATAACCTTGCCAGGTAAAGTATTCTTGGTTCGAGGCCCTTCTGCTTCATTGCATTAAATATATCATGCCACTCCCTTCTATCCTGTAAGGTTTCTGTTGAGAAATATGATGATAGCCTGATGGGTTTTCCTTTGTATGTGATCTTTTTTGTCTCTCCAGCTGCTTTTAAATGTCTGTCTTTATCCTTGATCTTTGCCATTTTAATCATATGTCTTGATGTTGTCTTCCTTCGGTTCCTTGTGTTTGGAGATCTGTGCACCTCCATGTCTTGAGAGACTATCTCCTTCCGCAGATTGGGGAAATTTTCACCAATTACCTCCTCAATGACACATTCTGTCCCTTTTCATCTCTCTTCTTCTTCAGGTAGCCCTTAATGTGAATATTGTTCCGTTTGGATTGGTTACAGGGTTCTCTCAATATTCTTTCATTATTAGAAATTCTTTTTTTCTCTCTGAGCCTCAGCTTCTTTGTATTCCTCTTCTCTAATTTCTATTCCATTTACCATCTCTTCTACTCCATCTAATCTGCTTTGAAATCCCTACCTTGTATGTTTCATTTCAGATATGGAATTTCTTAATGATTGAATCTCCATCTTAAATTCCTTCCTGAGTTCTTGAATATTTTTCTGTACCTCCACAAGCATGTTTATGATTTTTATTTTGAACGCTCTTTCAGGAATATTGGTGAGTTCAGTTTCATTTGGCCCTGAGATTTTGGTCTAAACCAGGTTCTTTTGATATTTCATATTTGTATGTGGTGCCCTCTAGTGCCCAGAAGCTCCAGTCTTCCAGTCTCTTGAGCTGCTCAACCCCTAAAGTAAGGTTGGGGGTTGTTGGGGAGTGGAGCTGGTGCCTGGGGGGGAGGAAAGTTCTGTTCCCTGATTCCCGTCTGCTGTGCCTGTCTCCAGTATCAGAGCCAGTGGGCCAAGCACAAAGGTGTAAGCCTCTGTGCTTGGTGTCTCTAGCTGCTGTAGGTGGGGCCTCCCTCTGGCTGGCCTGATGCCAGTGCAGTGACTGCCAGTTTGCGAGCCTGTGCTGTCAGGCCAGGAGGAAGGGTTGGCAGGTGCCTGTCACAGTGGGGGTCCTTGGAGCTGAGAAACCAGGGGATAGATTGCCTGAGCTCCTCAAAGTTCTCAACATGCTGGGCATAGCGCACTCAGACAACCTTGTCCAGCTCTCTCTTCTCCCATGCAGCAAGCTCCATGCAACCCCTGCCCCTTCAGCAGCCCTCTCCCTGCTAGGAATCCTCTCAGACCGCCCGTCTTTCCTCTGTCACAGAGTGGCCAGATGTGGATCTCATCCTCCACAAATGGCCAGATTGTTGGTCTCTCAGGCACTCAGCCTGTTCCAGCTCCCCAACCTCCAGAGCACCACACAGTGTAGGTTACTGCTTGCATAGCAGATCTCCAGGACTAAGTGTTCAGTAATCCCAGGCTTCCAACCCCTCCCCGCTATGTTTCTCTTTCTTCCACTGGTAAGCTGTGTTGGGGGATCGGCTTGGATCCTGCTGGATCAAGGCTTTCAAACATTACCCTGTTTTGTGAGGTCTACTCTGTTCGTGATGTCTCTATGCAGTCTGGTTCTGCCTTCTTTCCTGTTGCTGTTTTAGGCTTAGTTCTATTAATTAACTATATTTTCATACTATTTGTGATTTTAGGAGAAGTTCTGTGTCTTATCTCTCATGCTGCCATCTTGAATCTCGCTGCTTATTTTTCCAGGGGTTTTGTTCTTACATAGTTTTTTGTTTGCCAATTCAATTTCCTTGCTGGTAATTGGTCTATTCAGGTTTTTTGTGTCTTCCTGGGTCAGCCTTGGAAGGTTGTATTTATCCGGAAAGTTCTCCATTTCTTCTAGGTTATCCAGTTTTTTAGCATATTATTTTTCATAGTATTCTCTCATAATTCATTGTATTTCTGTGGTGTTCATAGTGATGTTTCCTTTCTCATTTTTGATTCTCTTTATGTGTGTGGACTCTCTTTTTTTCTTGATAAGTCTGGCTAGGGGTTATCTATTTTGTTTATTTTCTCAAAGAACCAGCTCCTGCTTTCATTTATTCTTTCTATTGTTTTATCCTTCTGATTTTATTTATTTATGCTCTAATCTTTATTATGTCCTTCCTTCTACTGACTTTGGGACTCATTTGTTATTTCTCTTCTAGTTCTGTTAATTGTGAGCTTAGACTGTTCATTTGGGATTGTTCTTCTTTCCTGAGGTAGGCCTGTATTGCAATATACTTCCCTCTTAGCACTGCCTTTGCTGCATCCCTCACATTTTGCAGTGTTGAATTATTGTTGTCATTTGTCTCCATATACTGCTTGATCTCTGTTTTTATTTGGTCATTGATCCATTGACTATTTAGGAGTGTGTTATTAAGCCTCCATGTGTTTGTGGGTTTTTTTGTTTTGTGTAATTTATTTCTAGTTTTATAACTTTGTGATCTGAGAAGCTGGTTGGTACAATTTCAATCTTTTTGAATTTACTGAGGCTCTTTTTGTGGCCTAATATATAGTTTATTTTTGAAAATGTTCCATGTGCACTTGAGAAGAATGTGTATCCTGTTGCTTTTGGATGAATCATTCTGTAGATGTCCGTTAGGTCCTAATATGTTTTTGATTGCCTCTGTCTCTTTGCTTACTTTCTATCTGGTTGACCTGTCCTTTGGAGTGAGTGGAGTGTTGAAGTCTCCTAAAATGAATGTATTGCATTCTATTTCCCTCTTTAATTCTGTTAGTATTTGTTTCACATATGTAGGTGATCCTGTGTTGGGTCTATAGATATTTATAATAGTTATATCCTCTTGTTGGACTGACCCCTTTATCATTATGTAATGTCCTTCTTTGTCTCTTGTTCCTTACTTTGTTTTGAAGTCTAATTTGTCTGATACAAGTACTCCAACTCCTGCTTTTTACTCCCTATCAGTTACATGAAGTATCTTTTTCCATCCCTTTCCTTTCACTCTGTGTATATCTTTCGGTTTGAAGTGAGTCTGTTGTAGGCAGCATATAGAATGGTCTTGTTTTTATATCCATTCAGTGACTGCATGTCTTTTGATTGGTGCATTCAGACCATTTACCTTTAGGGTGATTATCGGTAGGTATGTACTTATTGCCATTGGAGGCTTTAGATTCTTGGTTAGCAAAGGTGCAAGGGTGATTCCCTTACACTTCATATGCTATTACAAACACAACCTAAGGGTTCTTTTTTTTCATCCTCTTTATCCCTCCTCCATTCTTTATATGTTAGGTATCATATTCTGTACTCTTTGTCTATCCCTTGAATGATGTTGGGGGTAGTCGATTTGATTTTGCATCTGCTTAGAATTTAATTGTTCTACTTTGCTGTGGTTTTATTTCCCCTGGTGACATCTATTTACCCTTAGGAATCCTCCCATCTATAGCAGTCCCTCCAAAATTCACTGTCGAGGTGGTTTGTGGGAGGTAAATTCTCTCAGCTTTTGCTTATCTGAAAATCGTTTAATCCCTCCTTCAAATTTGAATGATAACCTTGCTGGGTAGAGTATTCTTGGTTCAAGGACCTTCTGCTTCATTGCATTAAATATATCATGCCACTCCCTTTTGGCCTGTAAGATTTCTGTTGAGAAGTCTGATGATAGCCTGATATGTTTTACTTTGTATATGATCTTTTTTCTCTCTCTAGCTGCTTTTAAAAGTCTGTCTTTACTCTTGATCTTTGCGATTTTAATTACTATATGTCTTGGTGTTTTCTTCCTTGGGTCCTTTGTGTTGGGAGATCTGCACACCTCCATGGCGAGAGACTATTTCCTTCCCCAGATTGAGAAAATTTTCAGCAATTACCTCCTCAATGACACTTTCTATCCCTTTTTCTCTCTTCTTCTTCTAGTATGCCTATAATGTGGATATTGTTCCGTTTGTACGGGTCACACAGTTCTTTCAATATTCTTTCATTCTCAAGAGGTTCTTTTTTCTCCCTGTGCTTCGCCTTCTTTGTATTCCACTTCTCTAATTTCTATTTCATTTAATGTCTCTTCTACTACATCTAATCTGCTTTAAAATCCCCCTGTTGTATGTTTCATTTTAGATATGGAATTTCCTAATGCTTGAATCTCTGAATTAAATTCATCCCTGAGTTCTTTTTTTTAAGTTTATTTTCGTATCATTAAACTACAATTACATGTGCAATATTATGGTTATTAAACTACTCCCTTCATCAGGTCCCCCCACCAGCCCTATTACAGTCACTGTCCATAAGTGTAGTTAGATGCTACAGAATTACTACCTGTCTTCTCTGAGTTGTAAAGCCCTCCCAGGTCCACCAAAATTATGTCTGCTAATCGTAATGCCCCATTTTCCCCCTTGCCCCTCCCTTCACCCATCCTCCTCAGTTCCTTTCCCTTTGGTAACTATCAGTCCATTCTTGGGTTCTGTGAGTATGATGCTGTTTTGTTCCTTCAGTTTTTTTTCTTTGTTTTTATACTCCACATATGAGTGAGATCATTTGATATTTGTCTTTTTCTGCTTGGCTTATTTCACTAAGCATAATACCCTTTAGCTCCATCCATGTTGTTGCAAATGGTAGGATTTGTTTGCTTCTTACGGCTGAATAATATTCCATTGTGTATATGTATCACATCTTCTTTATCCATTCATCTACTGATGGACACTTAGGTTGTTTCCATTTCTTGGCTACTGTAAAAAGTGCTGCCATAAACATAGGGGTGCATCTGTCTTTTTCAAACTGGGCTGCTGCATTCTTAGGGTAAATTCCTAGGAGTGGAATTCCTGGGTCAAATGGTATTTCTATTTTGAGTTTTTTGAGGAACCTCCATACTGCTTTCCACAATGGTTGAACTAATTTGCATTCCCACCAGCAGTGTAGGAGGGTTCCCTTTTCTCCACATCCTTGCCAACACTTGTTTGTGTTTTGGATGTTGGCCAACCTCACTGGTGTGAGGTCATATCTCATTGTGGTTTTAATGCATTTCTCTGATGATTAGCGATGTGGAGCATCTTTTCATGTGCCTGTTGGCCATCTGATCTCTTCTTTGGAGAAGTGTCTGTTCATGTCCTCTGCCCATTTCTTAATTGGATTATTTGCTTTTTGTTTGTTGAGGTGCGTGAGCTCTTTATATATTTTGGATGTGAACCCCTTATTGGACATGTCATTTATGAATATATTCTCCCATACTGTAGGATGTCTTTTTGTTCTACTGATGGTGTCCTTTGCTGTACAGAAGTTTTGAGCTTGATATAGTCCCACTTGTTCATTTTTGCTTTTGTTTCCCTTGCTCGGGGAGATATGTTCATGAAGAAGTCGCTCATGTTTATGTCCAAGAGATTTTTGCCTATGTTTTTTTCTAAGAGTTTTATGGTTTCATGATGTACATTCAGGTCTTTGATCCATTTTGAGTTTACTTTTGTGTATGGGGTCAGACAGTAGTCCAGATTCATTCTCTTACATGTAGCTGTCCAGTTTTGCCAACACCAGCTGCTGAAGAGGCTTTCATCTCCCCATTGTATATCGAAGGCTCCTTTATCATACATTAATTAACTGTATATGTTTGGGTTAATGTTTGCATTATCTATTCTGTTCCACTGGTCTGTGGGTCTGTTTTTGTGCCAATACCAAATTGTCTTGATTACTGTGGCTTTGTAGTAGAGCTTGAAGTCAGGGAGGGTAATTCCCCTTTTTATTCATCCTTCTCAGGATGGCTTTGGCTATTCAGTGTATTTTGTGGTTCCATATGAATTTTAGTATTATTTGTTCCAGTTCATTGAAGAAAGCTGTTGGTATTTTGATAGGGATTGCGTTGAATCTGTAGATTGCTGTAGGTAGTATAGCCATTTTGACAATATTTATTCTTCCTAGCCAAGAGCATTAGATGAATTTCCATTTGTTAGTGTCCTCTTTAATTTCTCTTAGGAGTGTCATGTAGTTCTCAGGGTATAGGTCTCTTTCACTTCCTTCGTTAGGTTTGTTTCTAGGTATTTTATTATTATTTTTGATGCAGTTGTGAATGGAATTGTTTTCCTGATTTCTCTTTCTGTGAGCTCATCGTTAGTGTATAGGAAAGCAACAGATTTCTGTGTGTTAATTTTGTATCCTGCAACTTTGCTGAATTCAGATATTAGGTCTAGTAGTTTTGGAGTGGAGTCTTTAGTGTTTTTTATGTACAATATCATGTCATCTGCAAATAGTGACAACTTGACCTCTTCTTTACCAATCTGGATGCCTTGTATTTCTTTGTTTTGTCTGATTGCCGTGGCTAGGACCTCCAGTACTATGTACTATGTTGAATAACAGGGGAGAGAGTGGGCGTACCTGTCTCATTCCCGATCTTAGATGAAAAGCTTTAAGCTTCTCACTGTTAAGTATGATGTTAGCTGTGGGTTTGTCATATACTGCCTTTATGATGTTGAGGTACTTGCCCTCTATACCCGTTTTCTTGAGTTTTTGTCATGAATGGATGTTGAATTTTGTCAAATGCTTTTTTGGCATCTATGGAGATGATCATGTGATTTTTGTTCTTCTTTTTGTTGATGTGGTGCATGATGTTGATGGATTTTTGAATATTGTACCACCCTTGCATCCCTGAGATGAATCCCACTTGATCATGGTGTATGACCTTCTTGATGTTTTTTAAAATTCTGTTTGCTAATATTTTGTTGAGTATTTTTGCATCTACGTTCATCAGGAATATTCGCCTGTAATTTTCTTTTTTCGTGAGGTCTATGCCAGGTTTCTGTATTGGAGTAATGCTGGCTTCATGGAATGAGTTTAGAAGTATTTCCTCCTCTTCAATTTTTTGGAAACGTTTAAGGAGAATTGGTATTATTTCTTTTCTATATGTCTGGTGGAATTCAGAGATGAATCCATGTGGCCCGGGGCTTTTGTTGTTGGGTAGTTTTTGGATTACTGATTCAATTTCATTGCTGATGATTGGTCTGTTTAGTTTTTCTGTTTCTTGCTTGGTCAGTCTTGGAAAGTTGTATTTTTGTAAGAAGTTGTCCATTTCTTCTATGTTTTCCAGCTTGTTAGCATATAGATTCTCACAGTATTTTCTTATAATTCTTTGTATTCCTGTGGAGTCTGTCATGATTTTTCCTTTCTCATTTCTGATTCTGTTTATGTGTGTAGATTCTCTTTTTGTCTTAATTAGTCTGGCTAAGGGTTTATCTGTTTTGTTAATTTTTTTCAAAGCACCAACTCTTGGTTTCATTGATTTTTTCTGTTGTTTTATTATTCTCAATTTTATTTATTTCTTCACTGATCTTTATTATGTCCCTCATTCTGGTCACTTTGAGTCTCAGTTTTTCTTCTTTTTCCAATTTCAGTAATTGTGTCTTTGTACTATTCATTTGGGATTGTTCTTCCTTCTTTAAATGGGCGTGGATTGCAATATACTTTCCTCTTAGAACTGCCTTTGCTGCGTTCCACAGAAGTTGTGGCTTTGTGTTGTTGTTGTCATTAGTCTCCATATATTCTTTGATCTCTGTTTTAATTTGGTCATTGACCCATCGATTATTTAGGAGGACGTTGTTAAGTCTCCATGTATTTGTGAAACTTTTTGTTTTCTTCCTACAATATTTCTAGTTTTATACCTTTGTGATCTGAGAAGTTGGTTGATAGAATTTCAATATTTTTCACTTTACTGAGGTTCTTTTTGTGGACTAGTATGTGGTCTATTCTGGAAAATGTCCATGTGCCCTTCGGAAGAATGTGTATCCTGCTGCTTTTGGGTGTAGAGTTCTGTAGATGTCTTTTAGGTCCATCTGTTCTAGTGTGTTGTTCAGTGCCTCTGTCTCTTTACCTACTTTCTGTCTGTTTGATTGTCCTTTGGAGTGAGTGGTGTGTTGAAGTCTCCTAAAATGACTGTATAGCTTTCTATTTCCTCCTTTAATTCTGTTAGTTTTTGTTTCACATATGTTGGCGCTCCTGTGTTGGGTGCATATATATTTAAAATGGTTATATCCTCCTGTTGGTCTGACCCCTTTATCATTTTGTAATGTCCTTCTTATCTCTTGCTACTTTCTTCATTTTGAAGTCTATTTTGTCTGATACAAGTACTGCCACACCTGCTTTTTTCTCCTTGTTGTTTGCATGAAATGTCTTTCCATCGCTTCACCTTTAGTCTGTGTATATCTTTGGGTTTGAGGTGAGTCTCTTGTAAGCAGCATGTAGATGGGTCTTGCTATTTTATCCATTCTATTTCTCTGGGTCTTTTGATTGGTGCATTCAGTCCATTTACATTTAGGGTGATTATCAATAGATATGTACTTATTGCCATTGCTGGCTTTAGATTCGTGGTTACCAAAGGTTCAACTGTAGTTTCTTTACTACCTAACAGTCTAACTTAACTTTCTTGTTAAGTTATTGTAAACACAGTCTCATGATTGTTTACTTCTCTCCCTTCTTATTCTTCCTCCTCCTTTTTTATGTACTAGGTGTTTGGACTGTCTGCTTTCTTTGCTATGATTTTATTTTCCCTGGTGACATCTTTTAGCCTTAGGAGTGATTCCATCTAGAGCTTTCCCTTTAAGATATCCTGTAGAGGTGGTTTGTGGGAAACAAAGTCCCTCAGCTTTCACTTGTCTGGGAATTGTTTAATCACTCCCTCAAATTTAAATGATAATCGTGCTGGATCCAATATTCTTGCTTCAAGGCCTTTCTGTTTCATTACGTTAAATATATCATGCCATTCTGTTCTGGCCTGTAAGGTTTCTGTTGAGAAGTCTGATGTTAGTCTGATGGGTTTTCCTTTGTAGGTGATGTTTTTTCTCTCACCAGCTGCCTTTAATACTCTGTCCTTATCATTGATCTTTGCCATCTTAATTATTATGTGTCTTTGTGTTGTCTTCCTTGATTCCCTTGTGTTAGGAGATCTGTGGTCTTCCATGAACTTAGAGACTATTTCCTTCCCCAGCTTGGGGAATTTTTCAGCAATTATTTCTTCAAAGACACGTTCTATCCCTTTTTCTCTCTCTTCTTCTTCTGGTACTCCTGTAATGCGAATATTTTTCCATTTGCATTGGTCACACGGTTCTCTTAATATTCTTTCATTCTTAGAGATCCTTTTATCGCTCTCTGCCTCAGCTTCTCTGTATTCCTGTTCTCTGATTTCTGTTCCATTAACAGTCTCTTGCATCTTGTCCAGTCTGCTGCTAAGCCTGTTGATCGCTTGTCTCATCTCTGCATTGTCTTTCCTCTTTTCCCTCACTTCCTCCCTTAGCTCTTGCATATTTCTCTGTAGATCCATCAGTACGGTTATGATTTTTATTTTGAATTCTTTTTCAGGAAGATTGTGCATGTCCATCCCATCAGGGTCCCTCTCTGGGGTTTTCTGGCTAAGCTGTGTTTGTACCATATTCCTCTGTCTTTTCATGGCAATAGAAGTGGTGGCTGGTATGCCCCACGTGTGTCAGCTGGGCTCTTTAAAACTTAAAAAAGAAAAAAGAGAAAGAAAAAAAAGGAAAAAAACCCACCCACCGGGAGTAGATTCTATGAGAATGCTCTAGGTGTCACTGTTGCTCCACTGTTCCCTTCCTCCAGACCCTGTGTGTTGCCGGCCAAGGGGGGAACGAATGGGAGGCTGCTGGTCTCTGTGGGAACCCTAGGCACGGCTCCTTTGTCCAGTCACTGGCCAAGGCTTCCGAAGTTATGCAGGACTCCCAGCCTGCTGGGCTGAGTGAGCGGGGATGATTTTGTTCTACTGTTGGGCCCTTGTCTCTTTAAGACTTTTAAAATAACACGCGCTTTTATTTTGTCCCGGGGAGCTAGCTGAGAGGACCCGGCTCCACCGTCCCTCTCAGATCCTGCCCCTCTGTCTCTCCAATCTCCGATACACCCACCGCACGATGTGTGTCAGTACTCCTGTCACAGATCACCAGGGATGGTTATTTGGCGGGCCCATGCCTCCACTCCCTCCCTGCTCCTAATCCTTTCCTCCCTCCAGTGTGCTGGGGTGGGGGAATGCTAAGGTCCCGCCGGGTTGCCGCCCTATATCCTACTCACTTCATGAAGCGCTGAGTCCCCTCAGGTGCAGCTCTAGCCTGGGTGTTGTACTGTATCTTTTGGTCTCTCTTTTAGGAATAGTTGTATTTGTTGTATTTTCATAAATACATATGGTTTTGGGAGGAGATTTCCGCCGCCCTGCTCATGCTGCCATCTTCCCAGTACCCATCCCTGAGTTCTTGAATATTTTTCTGTACCTCCATGAGTATGTTCATGATTTTTATTTTAAACTCTCTTTCATGAAGATTGGTGATTTCAGTTTCATTTGGTCCTTTTTGGGGGGTTTGTGGTATTTTGTTCTTAACCAGGTTCCTTTGATGTTTCATAATTCTATGTGGTGCCCTCTAGTGCCCACAAGCTCTAGTCTCTGGAGCTGCTCAGCCCTAGAGTTAGGTTTGGGGTCATAGGGGAGTGGCACTGTGCCTGGGGGAAGATTGATCTGTTTCCTGATTCGTGGCTATAGTCCCTGTCGCCAGTATCAGAGCCAGTGGGCCAAGCACACATGTGTAAGTAAGCCTCTGTGCTTGGCGTCTCTAACTGTTGTAGGTGGGACCTCCCTCTTTCTGGCCTGACACCAGTGCACTGCCACTTTGCAAGCAAGTGCTGGCAGGCCAGGACGAAGTCGCAGCAGGTGCGTGTCACAGTGGGGGGCCTCGGAACTGAGTAGCCAGCCAGCAGGTGGATGGAGCACCTGAAGCTCCTCAAAGTTCCCACCCCACTGGGCAAAGTGTACCCAGACAATCTTGTCCACCTATTCCTTCTCCCGCTTGCAAGCTCTCTGCAAACCCTGCCCCTTCAGCAGCCCTCTTGCTGCTAGGAAGCCTGACAGGTCATCCCCTTTCCTTTGTCCCAAAGTGGCCCGATATGGATCTCCATCCTCTACAAACAGCCGGAATCTCAGTCTCTCATGCATTCTGTCTGTCCCAGCTTCCCAATCCCTCCAACCTCCAGAGCACCATGCAATGTAGGTTTGTGCTCCAAAGCAGACCTCCAGGGCTGGGGTGTTCCGCAGTCTTAGGTTTCCGCATCCTCCCCTCTCCATTTCTTTTCCTCCTGCCGGTGAGCTGAGGTTGGGGAAGGGTTTGGGTCCCGCCAGATCAAGGCTTTTGTTTGTTACCCTGTTCCATGAGGTCTGCTCTGTTCATGAGGTCTGTATGCAGTGTGGTGCAGCCTCCTTTCCTGTTTCTGTTTTAGGACTAGTTGTATTAACTATATTTTCACACTACACGTGGTTTGGGGAGGAATTTTCTGTCTCACCTCTCACGCGGCCATCCTGAATCCCCTTATTAGTTGACTTTTGAATGTCGTACCAGCCTTGCAACCTGGAATAATTCCCACTCAGTGATGGTTTATAATTCTTTTGATACAATGTTGGATAAAATTTGCTCATATTTTGTTGACAATATTTTAAATTATGTTTACTACAGTCATTGGTTTGTAGTTTTCTTTTCTTGAAATGTCCTTTTCTGCTTTTGGTGTTAGGTTAATGCTGACCTCATAGGATAAATTAATTAGTATCCCCCTGCTTCTATTTTTGGAAGAGATTATTGAGAATTGATATAATTTTTTCCTTAAATGTTTGGTAGAATTCACCAGTGAGTCCATCTGTTTCTTGTGCTTTCTGTTTTGGAAATTTATTCAGATCATGTCTTTCTTCTTGAATGAGTTTTGACAGACTATGTCTTTCAGAGAATTGCTCCACTTTCTCTAGGTTATCAAATTTGTGGGCAGAAAGTTGTTCATAGTATTCCTTTATTATCTTTTCAATGTCCATAGGATCAGTAGTGGTGTCTTCTCTTTCATTTCTGATGTTAATAATACGTGTACTCTCTTTTTTTCTTAATTAGCTTGGCTAAAGACTTGTTGATTTTATTGATTCTTTCAATGAACCAGATTTTAGTGCCATTGCTTTACTTTATTGATTCCCTATGTCAGTTTAATTGATTCCTGATTTAATTTGCATTATTTTCCTCTGTTTATTTTGGGTTTAATTTGCTCTTCTTTTTCTAGTTTCCTAAAGGTAAACTATGATTAGTGACTTTAAAGCTTTCTTCTTTTCTAATATATGCATCCAGTGCTATAAATTTTCTTCTAAGCACTGCTTCCACTGTATCCCCCACATTTTGATATGTTGTGTTTTTATTTTCATTTAGTTCAAAAATTTTAAAATTTTCTCTTGAGATTTTGTCTTTGGGTCAAGTGAGTTGTTTAATATCCACATTTTGGGATTTTCCAGTCATCTTAGTTACACTTCATGTGGTCTGAGGGCAGATCTTGTGTGCTTTCTATTCTTTTATGGCCTATCTTGGTGAATATTCCATGTGGGCTTGAGAGGAATGTGTGTTCTGCTGTTCTTGGGTGAACTGTTCTATAGATGTCTATTATATCTAGTTAATTGATTGTATTGTTGAGTTCAATTATGACCCCACTGATTTTATGACTGCTAGATCTGGCCATTCCTGAGAGAGGGTGTTGAAGTCTCCAATTGTCATAGAGGAATAACCTATTTCTCTTTGCAGTTCTATCAGTTTTTGATTCATGTAGGTTGACACTTTGTTGGTAGGTGCATAAAGGTTAAGAACTGACTTCTTGGAGAATTGACTTTTTTATTTTTATGTAATTCCCTTCTTTATCCTTGATGACTTTTCTTAGTTTGAAGTCTGCTCTGTTTGGAATTAATATAGCTGCTACTGCTTTCTTCTGATAAGTGTTATTTGGTATATTTTTCTTCATCCATATATTTTAAATTTATATGCATGTTTTTGTTTAAAGTGGATTTGTTATCCCAGGTATTGCATATTTTTTGATCCAGTCTGACAATTTCAGTCTTTTAATTGGTCCATGTAGACCATTGATGTTCAAAGTGATTATTGATATTATTGGATTAATAGATATTAATTTGTTACATTTTTCTATTTGTTGCTTTTGCTCTTTTTTCCTACTTTTGTCTTCCACTGTTTTTCTGACTTTCTGGTTTTAATTGAGCATTTAGTGATTCCATTTTCTCTCCTTAACTTATCAGTTATATTTCTATTTTAACTTTTTCTAATTGTTGCCCTATATATACTTATATATATAAGTATTCACTTATATATAAGTATACATAAGCATATATATAATTTCACTTATATATAAGCATATATATAATATATATGTAAGCACATCATCAAATAAATTGTCTCTATTATAACTTTGAACAAACTTATCTATTAAGTCAATTAAAAATAAGAAAATAGAAAGTTTTTATTTACTTATTCCTTCTTTGATACTCTCCCTTTTATGAAGAGTCTGGTTTCTGTTCAATTTAATTTAAATTCTTGGTTTTTAAATGGTTACATATTGATCAGATTTTATGTAACTTCTTAGGCTCGTTTTGATAACAGGTGGTTTTATAAATATTCTGTTTCTTCTTTTTCTAATGGAACTAAAAGGATTGATGGCAAATTCTATCAATCCTTTTAGATTTCTCATATTAAAAATCTAAGTAGCCATTAAAAATATTCATCTGTTAATTCACTTACACAAGCATCTCTCTCTCTATCCATCCCCTCATTTACACTTTAGAAAAAAATGATTCAAATATTTATATGCCAGGTGTCATAGTAAGCACTCATGTACAATTGAAGATAACAGTGTTTTAGCTAACCATCAAGAAGGCCCTCTATGATTCTTACCTTCTGGTAATCACAACCTTGTGCAGTTCACTCCCATTTGAATTGGTTACCAAGACAGGAGGACCTACCAAGGTGTCTTACCAACATGTGAATAAGCTATCTTGGAAGCAGTTCTTCCAGACACAGTTAAACTTTCAGAGGACTGCCTGCCCTGTAGACACCCTGAGTTCAACTTCATGAGACACCTGGGTCCAGAACCATCCAGCCAACCCACTCTGGAGTTCCTGACTCACAGAAAATGTAAGATAATAAACATTTATTTTTTCAACCTGCTAAGTTTGGAAGTATTACTCAGCAACAGATAACTAATATTTGCAGCAAGCCTTTAGAAAAACCATTGCTTAGTTAAATAATCAGTGGTTACAAAACTAAGATAATTTTTAAACTGTTTTTTTCTCAAGATTCCAGTTATTAGAAACACATTCTTTGAAAATCAAATACGAATGCTGACTTAAGATATATAGTTGTCCTCTCATATTTTTCTTTCTATCCTGAAGAAAATCCGAAGTCTTTAAGCAGGCAGCCTAGCATGTCTTATCCACCAAAGGGTCATGTACCTACGATTAAAACAATCACTTACAAAAGGAAAGGGAAAAACCATAATTATTTTAGGCCATTCATGATTTATGCAAACTATCTTGGCCCTTCATCTCTACTATAAGAGTAAAACATAAGTTCTCTTAGCAAGGAAAAGGATGAGACATACTGGTGTAATCTTGCCTAACTGACTTTAACCTCATCTCCACTTTGTTCTCCCTTCCGATTGAAACCTTTCTGAACTACAACTTCCCTGCCTGTACACATGCTGCAAACTCAGCTCTCCTCTCTTTCTATACTTGACATTCCTACCCATTCTTCCAGATTTGCTCATAGGTCATCAAATCTGTGGAGTTCCCTGTACATTCGAGGCAGGGATAAAACCTGGTTTTGTATCCCTTGGTGAGAAAGGGGTTCCAAGGTCCAGCCACCTCCTTTATGGAAAATAAAGCACCATAGAAGCAAAGGTTTAGCTTCAATCTTAGAAATAATATGTTTCTAACTTACTTCCTAGATTCTCGTCCTGTTTGGCAGCTGCATCTGAGGAGGTCTCTCCCTGTGCACTAGGTGAAACCTCAGTCTGGAGTGGGGGAGGGTTCTTGACTCTGAAGGAGAAAGAATTCTCAAGCAGGTCAGATGAGTGTACGTAAGGAAGGAATTTACTAAAGCTAAAATAGTAGTGAATGGCAGCTGCCTTGCAGGCAATAGAGAGCAAGGAAGAGCAGAGGGAGGAAAGGGAATCTCATTGAACTCTTGCTCAACATAGGTGAAATCCCTTGCCAACTCCTGAAACCAGGGTCACCTTGCGTCCCTTGTCGGCTTGAATCCACATGGCATGGGAACTGAGCCCCTACCACCTCATGATTTGGGGGAGCTGTGGAGCACTGCTTGGAGTGAGATTATGTTCTGAGAACTTCCGTAAGCAAAGAAAGGAGATTTTCAGGCAGGCTACTAAAGAGCATGATTGTACAGCTGCAGTCCTGTCCAGGTCACCCAGGTGACAGAAACTTGCAAGCCCAAATCAGAGATCTCAGTAGCCCTTCCCTACTTGTCAGAGGTAGAACAGAGAAAGTGAAGACTTGTGCTTAAGTCTAGAAAATAGAACGAAATAGCAAAGTAAGAAAGATGCTTACATTGGAAGAGTACAGAGACAAAATGCAATAAGTTGAGCAGTGAGAAGTCTTTACTTAAGGCAAAAAGAACACATTCAAAGAAAGGTGAGCGCAGACAACCTCAGAGAGGAGGTGCACTTAAGGGTTTAGGATTCTGTCTTTTAAGGCTTTCAAGAATGGGGCAAAGGGCTGAGGGGCAGTGAGGGGTCGGGGGATGTAGGCTTGACTTGTGGTCTCATGATGTGTATCTCTGGTGAGAGATATTATGTCACCATCCACAGTCAGTCCACTAGATGTTCTGTAAGATAAACTCAACACAAGGAATTTCTTGATCCTGTTCTCCTCCAAGGTAGTGGTTACCCTCAAGCAGTGGGGACATATCATTTAGGACTGCTTTCCCTTCCTGAAGATAGGTTGTTGGCTAATTACCAAAGAATATGTTAGGAATCTTATCTCCTAACTTCCTGGTTTTTGAAACAGAATCTTAGCCTTATGATGGAGTCTCTCGCTCTGTGGCATCTTACTACACTGATGGATCATGACTGTAATGGGGTATGGGGGGAGGGACTTGATAATGAGGGTGAATGTAGTAACCACATTGTTTTTCCTGTGAAATCTTCATAAGAGTGTATATCAATGATATCTTAATAAAAAAAAAAGATGGAGTCCCTCCTGTTCTTACTATACTATTTATATCTTGGTATTTTTCCTCATAGGCTGGAAAAGTTAATCATGATGCTTGTCCCATGTCCGAGCCTTATCTCAGTCCCAAAGAATCAGTGGCCTAAGGGCTCATATGCTCTGGATTTGATTTGTATTTTTTTTTTTGGATAAAATGAGGATCAGAAGAATACAGGAAGCATCTGGTGGGAATGCAAATTAGTTCAACCATTGTGGAAAGAAGTATGGAGGTTCCTCAAAAAACTCAAAATAGAAATACCATTTGACCCAAGAATCCCACTCCTAGGAATTTACCTAAGAATGCAGCAGCCCAGTTTCAAAAAGACAGATGCACCCCTATGTTTATTGCAGCACTATTTACAATAGCCAAGAAATGGAAGCACTCTGTCCATCAGTAGATGAATGGATAAAGAAGATGTGGTACATATACACAATGGAATATTATTCAGCTGTAAGAAGAAAACAAATCCTACCATTTGCAACAACATGGATGGAGCTTGAGGGTATTATGTTCAGTGAAATAAGCCGAGCCAAAAAAGACAAGCATCAAATGATTTCACTCATATATGGAGTATAAGAACAAAGAAAAACACTGAAGGAACAAAACAGCAGCAGACTCACAGAACCCAAGAACGGACTAATAGTTACCAAAGGGAAAGGGACTGGGGAGGATGGGTGGAAAGGGAGGGGCAAGGGGGAAAAAGGGGCATTAAGATTAGCAGATGTAATGTTGGGGGGGCACGGGGAGGGCTGTACAACTCAGAGAAGACAAGTAGTAATTCTATAGCATCTCACTACGCTGATGGACGGTGAATGTAATGGGGTTGGTGGGGGGGACCTGATGAAGGGGGTAGTTTAATAACCATAATATTGCACATGTAATTGTAGATTAATGATACCAAAATAAATTATTTAAAAAAAAAGAATACAGGAAACAATCTAATATTTCTCCCGTTTAACCCTCCTACTTGCTAAGAGTGGAACGAAATCCCTCCACTGGTTCTTGTTTTCTAAGAAAGGTGCACAGCTGTTACTGGAGGCCAGGAAAGGATGCAGAAATGGGAAGGGAAATTGTGGGTGGTTTGGTAGGTTCCATAGTTAAAGACAGACATTGACAAAGCGTTTTTTACCTTTCTTGGGAGGAAACAATTCTTTTGTCCCGCATATCTTTTGAGAAAAGAAAAGCACTCAGAAAAGGAGGGTGTGGGAAATGTTTTACTGCGATTTCCAACCCATGTGTTCTCATTGGTTGCTGAGTATCTGCAAGATACAGGTTAATCAGAATTTCTCTGTTAAGAGTCCCATAAAAGAGAGAGATGCAGGTTTAAAATCTCGTTTACAAAAAACAAAAGTTTTTCAAAAAAATTGTAGTAAATTTCAGTTTTATTTCATGATAGCAGCCCCAAAAACACCCTGTACACGCATAGGGGATGTAGCTCAGTGGTAGAGCGTATGCTTAGCATGCATGAGGTCCCGGGTTCGATCCCCAGCATCTCCATCCTTTTGTTTCCTTATCCTGGAAACATCTTTGTTCTGCCTTGTGGTCACATCCTATTCCTGTAAAATCCGAAAATTAATCATCTTACGCCAACTACTTATAATTTGCTCTAGTTATACTGGTAATTCTTCTCTTCCAAAAATTTCATCATCAGCAAGGTTTACATATGGTTTTCTGCAAAGCGAGGTCAAGAGTGACTTTTGGTCTCTGTTCCAAAAAAAAAAAAAAAGACATTTGGCCATGTAAACTCTAAAATAGAAGATGTGCGAAATAATTCGTATTTTCACTTAGGTTTTGGTGCTGGAGTTTGGGGTGGGGGATAGGTCGGTAAACTGAGCTGTCTCAGGTTTCAAGTTTTGAGGCTCCAAAAGAGAAAGAATGATTTCCCCGGAAGATCGTTCCCAAGAAAATGCACCCTTCCCAGGACGAAGGCTATGAACGTTTTGAGTAAATTTAGCTTCTCAAAACGTGACAGTTCTCTCAGGAATGGGACACAAAGGAGTGAAAGAATCATTTCGATGCAGACATGTTTTTCCCTCAGCGCATTTTGCCGGTGAGTTCACAGCGTTCACATAGCTGGGAATTTAAGTCCGCCACTGTTTTTGTAATCTAAATTTGCCTCACTGCTTCTAAAGCTCTTCAATTCTCCCAAAAAATCCACTTCTCTTTCTTAAGCCTGGACCTTTTGTACCATTCACGGGTAAGGATGAATGGCTAGCTCCTTCGTGAATTTTGTTGAAGGTCTACTCCCTTTTGGGATGCAGCATCTCTTGTATCTTGGTGCTTTAGTCTCAGCTTCCAACTGGTGACACCCTGTCACATTAGCAAGTGAAGGAAATTTAGAAAACACTTTTCTGTCGTTTTGTTTTCTCAGCCAGGCCTCTAAAAGCTCCAGAGTGATCTGCAGACCCTTCCTGGCTGTGGTTAAGTCAAGGACTCAGGGACAGGACCCTGGGAATGTACCAAATTCTTACAGCCTACCTTCCTTTGTATCAGACTCTTTAAAGTTTTGTTCTGCGAGCCATAGGTGGATCCAGTGCTTGTGTCCCACAAATCTTTAAGAAAAAAACAAAACTCAAGGTATGGACTTTAGAATGGGCCTGTGAAAGTGTGGTACTCTGAAGCTTACACTCTGTTAGCTGGTATCAGCTAGGAAGTGCTGTTGTAGTAGTTAGGTAACCAGGCCTCAGCAGGGAAGGGGAGGTGGACTTCCACCAGTATTTACATCCTGCTAGATGCTTGCTTATATTCTACAAATTCCCTGTAAGCTCTTCTAGGGAGACTTGGAGCAAGAATATAGATAAGAGGCTGGTCTAAACTGGCTAGTTCAAACATGGTGGAGAAATTGACCCAAACATCACCCCAAAACCATTAACATATAAAAATCACACCCCTCCATTATTTTAGCATAGTAAAAAATCACATCTTTCTAGCCATGACAGTTCTAATGGAGACAAAATATAGTTAAAAATCCCTCCACTGCTGGACCTGAGAATGGAGTAAGCCTCAACTCCAGGAAGATGGCCCCACTTTGAAACCTGACCTAACTTAGTGAATATTCATCTTCCTTCATATTAAAAAGGCTACCTATTGTTCTCTGCACTGGTTTGCAAAGCTTGTCATTGGGAAGAAAGTAGATCACTTAATAATTCAGGGCGTCTGGAACAGATGGGATATACACTAAACCCTGCTCCCCCAAATTTAAATTTGGGGATATCTGTTAGTGATGAGAGGGTCTAGATTTTAAAAAAGGAAAGACAATAAATTCCCTGAAATAAAATCACCTCACTGTAAAGGGAAGTTGATATTCATAATTTGGGGCTAAGGCCTCAAAAGGGAGGGCTTGTTTTAATTTATTATATGACTCTGGGGCCTTGACAGGAAAATAATAATGTTTTAAATAATGCTTCAACAGATTACGTAAAGACAGATCTTATTTTCTGTAGTTCTTCTGCCCAAAGAATATTAAAATGAGCAAAGAAAAAAGAAAAGGGATTATTTTTTAAGAACATAAAAATGACCACAGAGGAGTATAACAACGAAGCAAAACTGAAGGAACAAAATAATAGCAGACTCAGAGACTCCAAGAAGGAACTAGTGGTCACCAAAGGGGAGGGGGGTGAGAGTGTGGGTGGGAGGGTGGGAGAAGGGGATTGTGGGGTATTATGTTTAGTATACATGCTGTGGGTAATCACAGGGAAAACAGTGTCGCACAGAGAAGGCAAACAGTGAATCTGTGTCAACTTACTACACTGATGGACAGTGACTGAATTGGGGTATGAATGGGGACTTGATAATATGAGTAAATGTAGTAACCACATTGTTTTTTCATGTGAAACCTTCAGTGTATATCAAGGGTTCTGGGAAGATGGCGGCATGAGCAGGGTGGCAGAAATCTCCTCCCCAAACCATATATATTTGTGAAAACACAACAAATAGAACTATTCCTAAAAAAGATACCAGAAGATACAGTAAAACAGTCAGGCTAGAGCTACACCTGCGAGAACTCAGCGCCTCACGAAGTGGGTAAGCTACAAAGCCGCAACCACGCAAGACCTGAGCACACCACAACCCCAGCGCACCGGCGGGAGGAAAAGATTCAGAGCGGGGAGGGAGTGGAAGCACAGGCCTGCCAAATAACCAGCCGTGGTGATCTACGCTTGGAACACTGACACACATCACATGGTGTATCAGAGATTAGAGAAACAGAAGGGCAGGATCCGAGATGGGGACTGCAAGCGGGTACCCTCAGGTGGCTCCCCAGGACAAAAGAAAAGCAGGCGCTTAAAAAAAAAGTGTTAAAGAGACAAGGGGCCCAACAGCAGAACAAAATGGGCCCAGCGCACTCAGCCCAGCAGGCTGGCAGTCTTGGGGAATTTCGGACCCCTGGCCGGCGGCCGGGCAAAGCAGCTGCGCCGAGGCTTCCCACAGAGATCAGCAGCCTGCCATTCGATCCCCCCTCCACAGCGTGTGGCACCTACCAGCGACTACTTCTATCACCATGAAAAGACAGAGGAATATGGTACAGACATAGATTACCCAGACAACCACAGAGAGAGAACATGATGGGATAGACTTACACAATCTTCCTGAAAAAGAATTCAGAATAAAAGTCATAACCATGCTGATGGATCTACATGGAAACATGCAAGAGCTAAGGGAGGAAGTGAGGAAAGACAATGCAAAAATCAGACAAGCGATCAATGGGCTTAAGAGCAGAATGGACGAGGTGCAAAAGACTGTTAATGGAATAGAAATCAGAGAACAGGAATACAGAGAAGCTGAGGCAGAGAGAGATAAAAGGATCCTTGGAATGACAGAATATTAAGAGAACTGGGTGACCAATCCAAACGCAACAATATTTGCATTATAAGAGTACCAGAAGGAGAAGAAGAGAGAAAAAGGGATAGAAAGTGTCTTTGCAGAAATAATTGCTGAAAACTTCCCCAAGCTGGGGAAGGAAATAGTTTCCCAGACCATGGAAGCCTGCAGATCTTCCAACACAAGGGACCCAAGGAAGACAACACCAAGACACATCATAATTAAAATGGCAAAGATCAAAGACAAGGGCAGAGTATTAAAAGCAGCAAGAGAGAGAAAAAAGATCACCTACAAAGGAAAACCCATCAGACAATCATCAGACTTCTCAACAGAAACCTTACAAGCCAGAAGAGAATGGCATCATATATTTAATGTAATGAAACAGAAGGGCCTTGAAACAAGAATGTGGTATACAGCACGACTGTCATTTAAATTTGAGGGAGGGATTAAACAATTCCCAGACAAGCGAAAGCTGAGGGAATTTGCCTCCCACAAACCACCTCTACAGGATATCTTAAAGGGACTGCCCTAGATGGAAGCACCCCTAAGGCTAAAAAGATGTCATCAGACAAAATAAAATAATAGCAAAGAAAGCAGACCATAGAAATACTAACTAAAGGCAAAAAGTAAAATCAACTATCCACAAAACAGTCAAAGGAAATGTAAAAGAGTGCAGAATAAAACACCTAATATATAAAGAATGGAGGAGGAAGAAAAAGAGAGAGAAGTAAAGAATCATTAGATTGGGATTATAATAGTTTAACAAGAGAGTTAAGTTAGACTGTTAGATAGTAAAGAAGCTACCCTTGAACCTTTGGTAACCACGAATCTAAAGCCAGCAATGGCAATAAGTACATATCTATCAATAATCACCCTAAAAGTAAATGGACTGAATGCACCAATCAAATGACACAGAGTAATAGAATGGATAAAAAAGCAAGAGCCATCTATATGCTGTTTAAAAGAGACTCACCTCAAACACAAAGATATACATAGACTAAAGGTGAAGGGATGGAAAAAGATATTTCATGCAAACAACAAGGAGAAAAAAGCAGGTGTGGCAGTACCTGTATCGGACAAAATAGACTTCAAAACGAAGAAAGTAGCAAGACATAAAGAAGGACATTATATAATGATAAAGGAGTCAGTCCAACAAGAGGATATAACCATTATAAATATATATGCACCCAATACAGGAGCGCCGACATATGTGAAACAAATACTAACAGAATTAAAGGAGGAAACAGAAAGCAATGCAGTCATTTTAGGAGACTTCAACACACCACTCACTCCAAATGACAGATCAACCAGACTGAAAATAAGTAAAGGCACAGAGGCACTGAACAACACACTAGAACAGATGGACCTAACAGACATCTACAGAACTCTACACCCAAAAGCAGCAGGATACACATTCTTCTGAAGTGCACATGGACATTTTCCAGAATAGACCACATACGAGGCCACAAAAAGAACCTCAGTAAATTAAAAAATACTGAGATTCTACCAACCAACTTCTCAGATCACTAAGGTATAAAACGAGAAATAAATTGTACAAAGGAAACAAAAAGGCTCACAAATACATGGAGGCTTAATAACATGATCCTAAATAATGAATGGGTCAACAACCAAATTAAAACAGAGATCAAACAATATATGGAGACAACTGACAACAACAACACAAAGCCACAACTTCTGTGGGACACAGCAAGGGCAGTTCTAGGAGGAAAGAACTATTTAAAGAAGAAAGAACAATCCCAAATGAACAGTCTAAAGACACAATTATTGAAATTGGAAAAAGAACAAATGAGGCCCAAAGTCATCAGAAGGAGGGATATAATAAAGATTAGAGAAGAAGTAAATAAAATTGAGAAGACTAAAACAATAGAAAAAAATCAATGAAACCAAGAGTTGGTTCTTTGAAAAAAATAAAGAAAATAGATAAACCCCTAGCCAGACTTATTAAGAGAAAAAGAGAATCTACACACATAAACAGAATCACAAATGAGAAAGGAAAAATCACGACGGACCTCACAGAAATACAAAGAATTATAAGAGAATACTATGAAAATCTATATTATGCTAACAAGCAGGAAAACGTAGAAGAAATGGACAACTTCTTAGAAAAATACAACCTTCCAAGACTGACAAAACAAGAAACAGAAAAACTAAACAGACCAATTACCAGCAAAGAAATTGAATCAGTAATCAAAAAACTACCTAAGAACAAAACCCCCGGGCCAGATGGATTCACCTCAGAATTTTACCAGATATATAGAGAAGAAATAATACCCATTCTCCTCAAAGTTTTCCAAAAAATAGAAGAGGTGGGAATACTTCCAAACTCATTCTATGAAGCCAGAATCAGTCTAATACCAAAACTGGGCAAAGACCTCACCAAAAAAGAAAACTACAGACCAATATCCCTGATGAACGTGGATGCAAAAATACTCAACAAAATATTAGCAAACCGAATTCAAAAATACATCAAGAGGATCATACACCATGATCAAGTGGGATTCATCCCAGGGATGCAAGGATGGTACAACATTCGAAAATCCATCAACATCATCCACCACATCAACAAAAAAAAAAAAAAAAACCACATGATCATCTCCATAGATGCTGAAAAAGCATTTGACAAAATTCAACACCATTCATGATAAAAACTCTCCACAAAATGGGTATAGAGGGCAAGTACCTCAACATAATAAATGCCATATATGACAAACCCACAGCCAATATCATACTTAACAACGAGAACTTGAAAGCTTTTCATCTAAGATCAGGAACAAGACAGGGATGCCCACTCTCCCCACTGTTATTCAACATAGTACTGGAGCTCCCAGCCACGGCAATCAGACAAAACAAAGAAATACAAGGCATCCAGACTGATAAAGAAGAAGTCAAATTGTCACTATTTGCAGATGACATGATATTGTACATAAAAAATGTACTCCAAAACTACTGGAACTAATATCTGAATTCAGCAAAGTTGCAGGATACAAAATTAACACATAGAAATCTGTTGCTTTCCAATACACTGATGATGAGCTAACAGAAAGAGAAATCAGGACAACAATTGCATTCACAATCGCATCAAAAAGAACAAAATACCTAGGAATAAACCAAACGAAGGAAGTGAAAGACCTATACCCTGAAAACTACAAAACGCACCTAAGAGAAATTAAAGAGGACACTAACAAATGGAAATTCATCCCATGCTCTTGGCTAGGAAGAATAAATATTGTCAAAATGGCTATACTACCTAAAGCAATCTATAGATTCAATGCAATCCCTATCAAAATACCTACAGCATTCTTCAAAGAAGTGGAACAAATAGTTCTAAAACTCATATGGCACCACAAAAGACCCGAATAGCCAAAGCAATCCTGAGAAGGAGGAATAAAATGGAGAATTACGCTCCCAGGCTTCAAGCTCTACTACAAAACTACAGTAATCAAGACAATTTGGTATTGGCACAAGAACAGACCACCAGACCAATGGAACAGAATAGAAAATCCAGACATTAACCCAAACACATATGGTCAATTAATATATGATAAAGGAGCCTTGGATATACAATGGGGAGATGGCAACCTCTTCAGCAGCGGGTGTTGGAAAAACTGGACAGCTACATGTAAGAGAATGAATCTGGACTACTGTCTAATCCCATACACAAATGTAAACTCAAAATGGATCAAAGACCTGAATGTAAGTCATGAAACCATAAAACTCTTAGAAAAAAACATAGGCAAAAATCTCTTGGATATAAACATGAGGGACTTCTTCATGAACATATCTCCCCGGGCAAGGGAAACAAAAGCAAAAATGAACAAGTGGGACTATATCAAGCTGCAAAGCTTCTGTACAGCAAAGAACACCATCAGTAGAACAAAAAAAAAATCCTACAGTATGGGAGAATATATTCATAAATGACATATCCGATAAGGGGTTGACATCCAAAATATGTAAAGAACTCATGCACCTCAACAAACAAAAAGCAAATAATCCAATTAAGAAATGGGCAGACGATATGAATAGACACTTCTCCAAAGAAGAAATTCAGATGGCCAACAGGCACATGAAAAGATGCTCCACACTGCTAATCATCAGAGAAATGCAAATTAAAACCACAATGAGATATCACCTCATACCAGTAAGGATGGCCAACATCCAAAACACGAACAACAACAAATGTTGACGAGGATGCGGAGCAAGGAAACTCTCCTACACTGCTGGTGGGAATTCAAATTAGTTCAACCATTGTGGAAAGCAGTATGGAGGTTCCTCAAAAAACTCAAAATAGAAATACTAAGTGACCCAGGAATCCCACTCCTAGAAATTTACCCTAAGAATGCAGCAGCCCAGTTTCAAAAAGACAGATGCACCCCTATATTTATCACAGCACTATTTACAGTAGCCAAGAAATGGAAGCAACCTAAATGTTCATCAGTAGATGAATGGGTAAAGAAGATGTGGTACATATACATAATGCAATATTATTCAGTCATAAGAAGAAAACAAATCCTACCATTTGCAACAACATGGATGGAGCTAGAGGGTACTATGCTCAGTGAAATAAGCCAAGCCGAAAAAGACAAGTATCAAATGATTTCACTCATATGTGGAGCATAACAGCAAAGAAAAAAACTGAAAGAAAAAAACAGCAGCAGACTCACAGAACTCAAGAATGGACTAACAGTTACCAAAGGGAAAGGGACTGGGAGGATGGGTGGGAAGGGAGGGATAAGGGGGAAAGGGGGCATTACGATTAGCAGACGTAATGTTGGGGGTGCCCGGGGAGGGCTATACAACTCAGAGAAGACAAGTAATGATTCTATAGCATCTCACTACGCTGATGGAGAGTGACTGTAATGGGGTAAGTGGGGGGGACCTGATGAAGTGGGGAATTTAGTAACCATAATGTTGCACTTGTAACTGTAGATTAATGATACCAAAAAAAGTGTATATCAAAAATACCTTACTAAAAAAAAATTTAAAAATTAAAAAAAAATTGAAAAAACTATGGGAATCCTGAAAAAAAAATGTGACCACAGAGCTGGAGGCTGGAGAACATTCTGTTTACTTATCTTTATTCCTTACCATTGAAGAAAAAAGGCTGAAAAGACTTAATAGACTCATTTTATTTAGCGACAATGACATTCCTCTGAGACTACGCTGTTTGACTGCATTTCGTAGTTTCTACAAAGTCTTGTGACTAAATGAAATTAGAGGTGAACCAGGTAATTTTGTGAAGAATACACCTCATTCTTTCCAAGGAGAGTGGGATACAGCAAAACTACATTGTAGTATAGGGCAATCCTTGCAGAAGCTTGATCTTAAATTGTAATCTCAGCAATTTGAAATACAGTGTGTCCTGGTATATATGTTGGGGTTTGAGTTTGTTCTCCTTGGTACTTGTCCCCACTGCAACAAAGAATTGAAGGGCAGAAACACAGTAGTGAAGAAGAATGAAAGTTTTATTTGAATATGCTCCAAGGGTGGAGTGGGCCAGAGTCAAGGTAGAGAAAGGCAGGTTTACTTGAATAAAGCAAATAGGAAGGGAAAACAGGAAGGAAAGGGAAGTTCATTGAACTCCTGTTCGGCACTAGGTAAATCCCTTGCCAACTCCTAACGCCAAGGTCCTCTGGCATCCAGTGTCTGCTTGAATCTGTGCAGTGTGGGAATTAATCCCTATCACCCCAGGATTTGGGGAAGCACAGAGTACTGGATGGAGTGAGATTATGTTCGGATAACTTCCCAAAGAAAAGAAAGGAGATTTTCAGGCAGACTACTAAACAGCATGGTCATAAAGCTGCAGTCTTGTGTGGGTCACTCAGGCAACAGGAACTTGAAAGCCCCAGATCATAGCTTTCATCAGTATCCCCTACTTACGTGGAGTAGAATAGAGGGAGTGAAGACTTGTGCTTAAGTCTAGAAAATAGAATGAAATGACAAAGAAAGACGCTTACACTGGAAGAGCACAGAGATAAAACACAGTAAGTTTGAGAAGTGAGAAGTTTTTATTTTAGGCAAAATATGAACTTGAAGAAAGAGGAGTGTGGGCAACCTCGGAGAGGAGGTGTGTTAAGGGTTTAGGATATGGGGTTTTATACAGCTTTTTGGGTAGGAGTCAGAATAAGGCATGGTGTATACAGATGATTCATAATTCCTTTGAAGTTTTGTCCTAATAAGGGGGTTATTTAGGTGACTGTGTTGGTCCAGATCCCAGCATTCTTTGTCTATATAGGTTTCTTTACACTTCAGAGGTCTGTCTCCTGCCCTGGTTACAAAGTTACTTGATCAAGGGGCTGAAAGAAGAGATAAAGACAGCATATAGGTTAAGTTAAAGAATAAGGTGAGCCTTTTTTTGCAGGCTAAGTAGATTTTAGAATGGCATGACCCTCGTCCTATTTCTCTGCCTGAGGTAGGGCAGAGAAGTTCTTGATTGACTTTTTTTTATCTGGGGAATACCAGACATTCCAAGTTGTTTTGGTCTTTGGAACTTCAGCTGATTAGCTCATTAACTTTGTGAGTCCTTTCTGGCTCTCTGGTTTTACCTGGTTAAAGCTTTGAGTCCCTTTTAGTGGGCTCCACTGGCCTTATTCTCCCTCTACCCGCTCATGTATATTTTTCTACATAACACATTTAGAGGGAAGAAAGCAATCTATCTTCTCTCTCGTATATGTTGGGCCTTCAGTTACAAAGAGAGAACAAACCAGATCAGGGGAAAGAAGCTAATTAGAGCACTGCTCTTCAAAAAGACATTTATAACAGCAGTGTATTCTAGACCCCAGGACCTAAGGAAAATGTGGCAAATATGGGAGGGTTTAAATATTTACAGAAGGAAATCTGGAAATGCTTGTCAAGAATCTCTGAAACATGAAATTAGTTATTACTAGTGGTCACCTGGAATGAAAAGCCAAATGAAAGGAAGACTTTAAAGACTGAGTTGCTCTGCCTACAGTAATATGAAGAGCACAAGATGGAAAGGTGGGGGAGGGGGCAGTTATATCTTTTGCATTGAATTTGTAAAGGAAAAAAATGGTCTTAAATATCTCAACTGCTTGCTCAGTTCATAAATGGAAGCCTCAGGCTTTCTATGACCACAGTAAAAGAATATTTTTTTCTTGAGGAAGATATAAGATAGCTTATCATCATCTATAGTTTCAACCTGTGAGCAGCTGAATTATTAAATCAGTGAAATTTATAACTTCTCCAGGTCTCATATGTGAAATTTAGGGGACTGATGGGAAAAGAGTGACACTGAGAATTGGAATAGAATTTAGAGGTCAAAGAGATCCCTTGAACCCTCAGTTCTTTCTGGTCTTCTCTTGAAAGTTGTAGTAGTTGCTCTTCTCTTAATCAACTGAGCATTTTTGTATTCTGTGTATTATGGTTCTCCAGAGAAACAGAACCAATAGGGTGTGTGGGTGTCGTGTGTGTGTATAAAGAGAGAGAGAGACACAGAGAGGGAGAAATTTTTTCAAGAATTGACTCACAATTGTGGGAGTTGGCAAGTGTGAAATCTGCAGGGCAGGCTGAAAGGCTGGAAATTCTTGCAAGAGTTAATGTTGCAGTCTTGAGTCCAAAGGCAATATGGAGGCAGAATTTCTTCCTCCTTGAGGGAACTCAGTCTTTTCTGTTACTTCAACTGCTTAGTTGGGGCCCACCCACATTGTGAAAGGTAATCTGCTTTACTTAAATCTACTGATTTAAATGTTAATCACATTAATTTAAATGTTAATCAGCAACAACTAGACTGGGTTTGACTAAATAACTGGGCACTATAGTTTAGCCAACTTGACACATAAAATGAAACTATCACACTTTGTTTTTAGATACTGCAATTCTCACTGTATCTTCTAAAAGATTACTAATTCTCTAAGGGAAGCAATTATCCCTGCATTTATTAAAAAATAAGAATTGCTTTAAGGAGGAATAGAATACTTTAAAAATATATTTCTGGTTCTCTTAGCACAAGGTCATTCCTTCAGAAAAAAGTTTACTTGTGGTAAAGGCTAAATATATATAGTATTTTGTAATTTGATGATTCAAAAGAAGTATAAATATCTGGGCCTTGCTTTCAAATACTCCAGAACAAAAAAGTGTAAAGACACATGAAACAAGAATGGCAATATCTCTATTATTGTTCAAAATGATGATGGGCAAATGAACTTTATCATGATTCCCTTTTTTGTTTGAAACATTTCATAATAAGCTGCTTAAAAAGAAACAATGGAGAAAGAACAAATGGCTATTACAAATGATAAGAGAATTCAGAAAAGTGGATGAGTAATTAATATTCAGAACTTCGTCTTTAAAAAACATTGTTAGAACGTATATTTGAAGGAAAAAAACCCATTGTTTCAGTTAAGAAAAGTAATAGAAAACCAGCTAAAGTAATAGAAAAACTGGTTTATTTTTCTCATATGGGACAGAGTCTAGAAATAGGTGGCTGCAGATAAATATGACTATAAAAAAATTCAGAATGTCAAAAAGAACATGAGGGTCAACATATAGATGTAACTGGAAAAATATTTGTTACTAATATTGATTTGGTAGCCCAATGACACCAGTACACATCTCTTAGAAATGGCTTTCTGTCATACCACAAGATAGGTTCTGAATCTCCAGGAATCATACCACACCAGAGTAGGAAGGAATGGAAGAGGAGTTCGCATCAGTGGCATATGTATTATCTTTATCAGAAAAGGAAAAGCTCCTTCACCCAACTCCCAGTAGACTTCTATCTTTTGGACCAAAACTAGCCAAGTGACCACCGATGATATAAGGGAGACTGGGGGAAAGCAGCTATCATTTTTTAGTTCATATAGTATGAGATTGTGGGGTATATTGCAATATTTCCAACATCTCCTGCCTAGCCTTAGTCTTTTTACATATCAATAAGTGTTTACCGTGGCTTCCCACAGCCTCTGGGGCAAGGGATGGAGAGGTAATGGCCATTCTTTTCTCCCCTCCATTCCTGGTACCTAATTGATCTGGTGTCTGCCAGTCACCAAGGATTCACCAGTGGAGTTCCTCCCGGATGGGGCGGGCAGGAAGTAGAGTGCACCGTGGGGGCAGAGCGAGAGCAGTGGCCGGAGGAGACAGAATGAGTCAGGCCTCATTGTGAGTAATAAAAAGCCTTTCTCCCAACCTACTCTTTCCCTAGACTTATTTCAGTTCCATTGGTTTATTGACCCCCAGCCAGCGACACCCTTCCCCCCAGAGCTACATCTAGCATAGTTGGCAGGACAGGTAAACCCGAAATCTGTCTTCATGGGTGCAGTGTTACAGCAAGCTGCCCCTAGAGATGGTGGGGAAATACCCTTGGAACCCCCTGTGGGTGGTGGGGATTTACCTGGGGAGGCCCTGGTGGGGATTTGGTCTGAGATAAAGTGCTTCTCATAGGACTGGGCCCCTCCCCAGAATTAGGGAACGGCAGGGACACCGGAGGCTGTGAAGTCAGTCTCCATGAAATACGGGACTGCTTAGTGGCACTGAGTGGCCATGGAGTGGCAGGAATTGTGGGGTGGCTATTTCTCACAGTATTGGGAAGGGTTACTAAGGAGAGAGATGAACTTCAGCATTGATTGGAAGAACTGGGAGATGAGTTGTGGATGCTCTGAAAAAGGAGCGGCAGCTACTGAGAACTGAGATCACACTGCTGAGAGACATGCTAGTGGCGAGGGAGGAGGCAGCAGAAAAATGTGAGCTGCAAGAAACCATGGGCAAGGTGGAGGAAGGGGTGGTGCCTTCAGCCCCAGAGAAGGTAGAGGAGATGTCAGGGAAGGAGGAGCTGGCTGGCGTGGGATGAGGGGGTGGGGCTGAGGGTGGAACTATTGCCAAGGCCCCTGCCCCTCCATTATTGAAGGCCCTACCTGTTGTGGTTAATAAAAATGGAACATCTTCGAGTTCCTCAGGGGAAGGAGCAGCCGCCTCCACAGGTTATGCTCCACCCCTATACCTGGGGCCTACCTGGTGCATTTGAGCACCAGGGTTTGGCAGAAGCCCTCAGAACCTCTGCCTACATGGCTTTTGGGTCTCTGGGATTTAGGAGTAGAGGATATTCTGTCTGGATCGGAAATGGGTAAACTGGCTTCCCTGATGACTCACCCCTCCCTCTTGTAGAGGTTGCAAAATGCCCATCTCACCCCAGGGAATCATGCACTTCTGGATTGGCTGACTGGATCCCTTAGGGCAGTTTGGCCTAGTCAGGGCGATTTACCGTATTTCCCCACTAGCTGGAAAACATATGCAGACCTCCAGCAGGTTTTACAGGAGTTGGGCATGAAAAATATCATCTACAATATGGACCCTCAGGGCCCTAATGAGGAGTTGTTCACCATGGGGGTGAGAAATCTGGTGCTGCATACAGCTCTCCCATCCCTCTTTGGGTCCCTAGTGGCTATTCTTGCCCCTCACGTAGGACAATCCATAAATGAGGTTACTCATACTACAGAAAATCTGGGGGAGGTTGAAATAATAAGAGCACAGAAGGTAATATGATCTATGATTGAAAGGGGAAGTTCAAATGGCCCCATGTAGGTCTCAAGGACCCAGATATGGGTTGATTTAATAAAGGCAGGAGCAGTGAAAGAAATACTTGATAGGCAGCGCAATAGAATCTTGCTAGAGCTGTGGCAGCAATTAAAGCCACTGGGGCAGAGTGAGAAAGGAAGACGGAGAAGACGGTCTGAGCCAAGCCTCATTGCGAGCAATAAAAGGCCTTTCTCCCAGCCTACTCTTTCCCTAGACTTATTTCTGTTTTATTGGTTTATTCACTCCAGGCCAGGGATACCCTTTCCCCCGAAAGCTACAGAGGTCATAAAAGGAGAGTGTTGGCTATGGGGGCTGGATCAGCCACTTTAAAGTTCCTACCCATTTAAAATAGTAACAAAATTATTAACTTCCTATTACTAAGCAAAGTAATAAATGTGGTAGGTGCCTTAAAAAGCAATATTCAGATTTTTTGGTGTTTTAAGTAAGTTATCCATTGATAAAAGTTAAAAATTAAAATAAACTGAGGAGACAGAGAGAAGCTATACTGGGTAGAGGTAATTTGCTCTGGTAGAACTTCCTGTGATTAATCCTTAAAGGGTCTTATTTTTTCCCCAAAGTTTTTTTTAGGGTAAATTCTAAGTTATTTTGAATGGCTGTTGCACATAGTGAGGACAATTTAGATCACTATGCCAAATCATTGTCTTTATTTTTTCCCCCTTTACTTGAATTTCTTTCTGGCATATCTGACATGAAACATTGGCAGACTTGCCTTTATTTATGCCTCTGTTGCAGGAAAAGCCCATTTCCACACGTGTTCTAGGCCAAGCTACAGTTCTAGGCCAAAATAGACACATTTTGTCAACTAAAATTTTATCTACTTAATAACAAAGACTATATCTCTGCCCTTTGTTATTTTCTTCAGTTATTGATTCATAGCTTTGAAAGTATAGAAATTCTGGTAGTATTTGATTATGGAGAGTGGCTCTACTCCATGTAAAGTAACTAGGCTAACGCTAGGGGCTTTGCAAGTCTACTGACCTTTAACTTCTTTTTTATTTTTCCAGTGTAATAATGTGAAAGTTTATGCAAATTAATTTTATTTAAATTTAAAGTAACAAATCTTTTATTAAATGATTATGAAATATTTTAAACATAAATACAGAGAATGTATTATAACATCACGTACCCATTATCCAGATCTTTCTTTTTCTAAGAAAATTAATTTAGAAGTATGGTGAAAGCATCACCCCTCACTTTTATTCTTCTTTCTCTCCCCATAAAAGTAACCATCCTGAAGTCCATGTGTAGCTTTCCAGTATGCATTCTTATCTTTTATTACATATATATATGTGAATACATATATATAAATACATACATATATATGTATCATCTATATTTACCTAAATCACACCGTACATACTTATTACAATGTTCTTTTTATTCCTTCTTATGTATTTAACACATACTCTTCATGGTAGAAGGAGATAGTCTCATTTATACCTTAACTGTTGTTTAGTTAATCTATTGGAGAACATGCAGTTTTATTTCCAATATTTGCTGCTGCAAAGAACATCATTGTACATGTTTTCTTGGACAAACTTGTAAGGAGTTGCTAGGTCATACATCTAGAAGTAGAATTACTGAATCAAAAAGTAAAGATATTTTCTGCTTTTCTAGATAATGCCAAACTCCATACTGCTTGTATGAAGTTATGGTCCTAAAAACAACTCAACATAATACACATCTCCCACCACCTACCAACCTTTGGCATTATTGAACTGAAAATTTGTTGCCAATAGATGAAACCTGGGATGTCAGTCCCTGATCTGGCATGTACTTCTTGTGCTTCACTTTTCTTTTTGCCTTTGAACCTTAATTTTTGTTCAGCTTTTAAGTTAGGGATATGAATCTCTCACACTTCCCATCAATCACCCCTCATTCCCTAATTCCCTTCTTAAATAAATTCATTTTAGTTAAGTTTGGAGCAAAACTTAGGAAATGCTTAGTTTTTCCTCAGAGGATGATGCCTAGGACTGCCACAACAAAGTAGCACAAACTGCAGGCCTTAAACAGTCGAAGTTTATTATCTCACAGTCTAGAGGCTAAAAGTCCAAGACCAAGGTGTCAGCAGGGTTGTTCCTTCTGAGGGTTGTGAGGGAGAATCTGTTCCATGCCTCTCCCCTAACTTCTGGTTGTTTGCTGGCAATCTTTGGTATTCCTTGACTTGTACATACATCATCCTGATCTCTGCCTTCATGTTCATATGTGTGTGTGTCTGCCTCCAAATTTCCTCTTACCAGGACAGCAGTCATATTGTATCCAAGGCCCACACTACTCCAGGATGACTTCATCTTAACTGGACCCTTTTTCTAGATAAGGTCACATTCTCAAGTCCTGGCGGTTAGGACTTCAACATACAAATTTTTAGGACAAATTTAATGATTACACCAACTAGCTAGTATTATGTTGAATCACCCTATTCTCAGCAGAGGAAGCAATCACTGAGGGTAATGAGAAATCATTGCAATTATGAAAAATCCCCATGCTCCAGCATCCATATTCATATGCCCCCTTTAGCTGTTGTGCATCTTGTGATAGTCAAGCACTTTCATATCAGATTGGCCTGGGGTCTCAAGTGTAATCTGCTCTTTCAATTCACTCACACATTCTTTTCTTCAGTGCAAGTCTGTTTGGGGAGTGTCTCACTGAGCTAGGTTCCACTGATTGTACCTCTTTCTACTCTCATGATAATTTTATCTCAAGTACCTTGCAGACCTTCCTACTACAGGTCTTGGTCAGATTTATTTCATTCCACTTTGGCAGAGATTCCTATTTTGGTTAAATATTTGAAATAATTAAAGATGTTTTCAAGTACTACTTGCTCAGTTAAATATATTTATAAATTTATATATAAAGGCCTTTTTGTCAGCAAAAATAAAACAAAGAGAAATGACAAAAATGTATTGAACTGGGCACTGTACATAGTACAGAATATTATGTACTTAACTATATTACTAGCCTGTTAGGTGCTTGTCTATCATCTTGTATTTCTGTTGATACTTGTAAAAATTATTTAAATTTCTTGTTTTATTTTCTATCATCTGTGGCCATCTTTACATAGATGTATCCATAGAATTAATGTTGGCACCTGAGACATGGTAGGTACAATAATATCACTTTTGTTTGGACAGTACTTGAACAATACTTCACTGTAAATACTGTCTTACCAACTCTACTTTTGTGACTGAAATTTATACAGTCCTGATCATAGGCAATTCCGCTATTCAGAGTTCAGAAATGTCATGTTTCCTGGTCCATTATGATTTGAGGGTGCTGTTTTCCAAACTCAGTAAATACACAGTAGTATGTGTAGTAGTAATATAGTTTTCTATTCATGGACGTTTGTTAATACAGATGCAATTAGAACGTAACTGTCCTGGTTAGCAAGAAAATAAGTTTATATTCACCACAAAAACATTCTGAATGGGATAAAAAATAGCATGCTAGAACACTTGACTCAAGAAAGGAATTAAAGAAGGCGTAGGGATTGCAGGGCCTTACCAGGCCCAGAGTTTCTTTCAGCCTTTACTTGGTTAAATAAGGAATTGTGTTACCTGTTGTGTTTTAACCTGGCAGCGGAAGCTGGGTCCATGTGCAGGGGCACCTGCTAGTTTGGTGAAACTCTCTGTCCTTTTAGCACCAACCCTTTTCTAAATACAGGCAGAAAAGTAGGACGCATTCGTTAGCAGTTTAAGAATGGATTCTTAATTTTGTGATTGCACCATCAGTTAACGTTTATTTAGCTTCCACAAGTTGAAGATCCGTGAGGAAAATAACAAAAGAACATCCTCTTGAAGAACCAAAGTGAAGAATGTAGAATAGAGAATGAGGAATTCCCGCGTGCGGTGCCGCCTCCCGGACCGGCGCGATGTGGTTTCCAGCTGTGCTTCTTCCTGAGAGTTGCAGGAGAGGAGGTCAGTTCCCTGACTGTGGCCCACGGCTCCTGGAATTTGAATTTATGAAACCGTTAAGTGAACTCTGACTGAGCCGCTTCTCCAGGTCGAGCACGGTCTAACAGCTTTTCACAGAATCTGAACGTCTTAGGGATTTGGGGTTGTTTGTTTTTGTTCTGTTTGTTTTTCAGTGCACAAGTGTGCCGTCTTCTAACAGTCAGCAATACTATTAATTTGATGCTAGAAAAGTCTCTCATGTCACTTTTAGAATATCCGCTCCCCTGACGGTTCTAACTTATTACAGTCGGGTAGAATATAAAAACTGGCCCGACCTCACTCAGAGAAGCCCTATCCTCGGCTTGCCTCCACTCTTTCCCATTCCACGGTTCTAGTACATTTTCTAAGCTATGGTGTGAGTGCGTGTATGCTGCTTGTTTGGAGGGGGCGGGGCGTCTTTTTTGAGTCTGCCTTTATTACAGGGTCTGTTTCAAGAAAGCGTGCGCAATATCTCTAATGGAAAGCACAGCTTTTCACCTAATCGAATACAATTTAATTGAAAACAAGGTCCGCGCTGGCACACATCTGGCTCTGTGGCTTAGTTGGCTAAAGCGCCTGTCTCGTAAACAGGAGATCCTGGGTTCGATTCCCAGCAGGGCCTTTCCTTTTCCAAATGTCCTTTGTTTCACCAGTTTATTTTAATTTTTAGTCTGAAATAATCTTTCATCACAATATCAAACCTCTGAAAAAATCCTTGACTTTCCTAAACCAGTAGAGTAAATTACAAATGGGTATAAAGAAAACATAAACTGTTATAGGGACATATTTTACTGCTTGACATTGATTTTTATAGGACTATTAATTCCCTCTCCTAGGTGGACTTAAATTGCGTCATTAGAGGCAGACATTGGTCAGAGGTGTCAAGACTCTGGGCCTGCATGACAATGCAAAGAAGTTATATTTCTGGATGTGAGATCTCATTGACATGAGTTCTGGAGGGGATTCTACGTGCACAAACAACTCTAACAGCTGGTCCCTAGCATTAGATCTCCTATCATCTATCCTGTTAACTATGTTAGCTGATAGTTTGAGGATCATTCATTCCAAAAGTTAGGTATTGTATGGCTACTGTGAGTAAAATTGCAGTATTTCCAGAATCTCTTGCCTGGCCATAGTGCATCTCTGTATCAGTGGGTGTTTCCAAGGGGTGGAGAAAAGGAGTCCATCTCCATATCGATAGGTGATTACAGGGGTTGAAGGTAATGAGGGCATATCTGGACGGGAGAGGTTTGGTGGGGTACCTTTTGGCAGCTGGGTCGCGAGAGACACGGGCAAGCAGAAATGAATGACTGCTTGTAAGCAATAAATGTGTTTCTCCCACTTTATTTCTCCCTTTGACTGATTTTGCCTTCAAAGTTTATTTGCCCTGGGCTGGGAACATATTTTCCACCTGTAGTTACACCTGGAAGTAGTTGGCAGGACCTCTGAACCTGAAATCTGTCTTCATGGGTGCAATGCTTGGGTGGGCTGCCCCTAGAGATGGTGGAAAGATACTCAGAAATACCCCTGTGGATGTAACCCCCAGGGGAAAAATATGTTCTGAGCCTGGGGCAAATTACCTTTGAAACCAAAATAAATCAAAAGGAGAAATAAAGTGGGAGAAACCCATTTACTGCTTACAGTCGTCTACTTCTGCTCATCCATGTCTCTCACAACCTGGCTGCAAAAGGGACCACCCCCAACCTCTCTGGTCTAGATATGCCCTAACACCCCCATGTAATCACCTATTGATATGGAAAGGATATTGATATGATAAGGCCAGGTGAGAGATTCTGGAAATATTGCAGTTTTACTCACAGTGGGGAACACCCTGTGGCTGCTGTGGTTGGGGGAGACGACTCAACTCCCAAAGCAGTGGAGAGTGCGGCTTCACCTGGGTGCCCCCCATCAATGGGGCTTCCACTTGGAGAGCCCCTAGTGGGGAATTGGTCTAGCTTAGGGTAAAGCACCTCCTAGATGGGTGACCCCTACCCCAGAATTGGGAAAGGGTGGAGATACCGGAAGCTGTGGAATCAGCCCTCCATGAGATAGAAGACTGTTCAGAGGCCCTGAGTGGCCATGTTGCAGCTGGGATTACGGGATGTTTGTCTCTCAAGACAGTGAGAAGGGTTTATCAAGGAGAGAGACACACTTCGGTGTCTCATGGGGAAACCGGGCTATGACCTATGGATGCCCTTAAGAAAGAGAGATAATTACTGAGAAGATGGGTTGTGCTCCTGTAATATAAGTTAGCAGAGAGGTGGGAGGCAGCTGGAGAATCCACGTTGCAGGAGGCATTGGGGGAGGGGGAGGAAAGAGTGGTGCCTTCAAACCAGGAGATGGTAGAGGAAATGTCAGGAGAGGATGAAGGGGTGGGGCCGAGGGCCGATCTGTTGCCGAGGCCACCATCCAAGGCACCAGCCTCTCCTGTATTAAAGGCCCACCCGGTTGTAATTAAGAAAGTAAAACCACAACAACCATAGGCTCCTCATGGGGAGAAGCAGGCCCCCCACCCCAGTTGTGGAACACTCCATCCTCCATCCCTATACCCAGGATGAGCTGGTGGACATGAGTATATGGTTTTGGCAGAAGCCATGGGAACCTCTGCCTACGTGGCTTTTGCATCTTTGGGATAAGGGGGTGGAAAACATTGTTATGTTGGGTTCTGAAATGGGTAAACTGGCTTCCCTGATGGCACAGCCTTCCTTCCAGCAGCGCTGCCAAGAGCCCATCACACGTCAGGGAGTCAGGCACTTCTGGATTGGTTGACAGCAACCATCAGGGCAGTTTGACCTAATCAGAGTGATTTGCCATACTTACTCACTAGCTAGAAAACGTATGCAGAGCTCCAAGAGGTACTGCGGGAATTGGGTATGAAAAATATCATCTAAAATATGGACCCCCATGGCCCCGATGAGGAGGTGTTCATTGTAGGAATGAGAAATCTGGTGATGCATACAGCTCCCACATCTCTCTTTGGGTCCCTAGTGACTACTCTTGCCCCACACATAGGGCAACCCATAAGTGAGGCTACTCATACTTTAGCAGATCTGCGGGAGATTGAAACAATAAGAGGATGTAAGGAAGTATGTGCTATGACTGAAAGTAGAGGTGCTACAGGCTCTGTGAAGGTCTCGAAAACCCAGTTGTGGGTTTGTTTTATAGGGCAGGGTAAAATAAAAACTAAATGGGCAGCCCAAGATGATCATGTTAGAACTGTGGCACCAATTAAAGCCACAGCAGCAGGTTCCAGCCGCTGAGGTTCAGGACACGGAAGCCAGAGTCAAAGCCCCACGTCTGGCCTGTGTCCCTGCAAGACTTCCGTTGGGACAGAACTCAGGCTCTGCTTATGCCCTCACCCCCACAGGAGGATGATTGGGCATCTCGGTTCAATTGAGGGGGGATCAAGGACCCCCACCTTGGGGGGCATGGTGGAGACTGGAGGCCACATGTATAATTAGCAATTCATTGGTCCCTTGTGAATGTACAATGTGTTTTGGTGCTGGTCAGCACAGGAGCTGAATGTTCTCTGATTTATGGCAACCCTGAGTGTTTTCCTGGGCCCCCTACTGTGATAGCTGGCTATGGGGATAAGGCAATTAGAGTGAAGAAAACCCGATTCCTATTTGGGATAGGGCATTTACCACCAAAGGAGTACACTGTGTACATTTCTCCCATCCCTGAATGTATCACTGGGGTCAATATCCTGCAGGGACTGTGGTTACAGACCACTGCAGGTGAGTTCAGACTGAGGGTACATGTGGTAAAGGCAGTTCTGAGGGAACATGCTACGCACCCATCTGTATCTCTTCCTGTACCTCAGTGGGTGACAAATACTAACAGTATAAATTGCCTGGGGGCACAAGGAAATTGGAGACACTCCACAGGAATTGGAGAAGGTGGGGATCATAAAGCCCACCCATAGTCCTTTTAATTCCCCAGTGTAGCCAGAGAAAAAGCCAAGCAGCTCCTGGCATATGACCATGGACTACAGGGAATTGAATAAAGTCACACCCCCTTTGCATGCTGCCGTCCCCTCTACAGCAGACATGTGGGACACCCTCAGCCATGAGCTGAGAACGTATCATTATGTAGTCGACCTTGCTAATGCTTTCTTCTCTGTTGATATAGTGCAGGAAAGTCAGGAACAGTTCGCCTTCACATGGGAAGGCCAGCAGGGGACATTCACTGTCCTTCCACATGGATACCTCCACAGTCCCACTGTTTGTCATGGACTTGTAGCTCAGGACTTGGCCACATGGAAGAAACCACAAATGGTGTGGGTATCACTACATTGATGATATCATGCTCACGTCTGATTCTCTTGCAGATTTAGAAGGGGCAGTTCCTAGACTGCTGCAGCTTCTACAGGAGAAAGGATGGGCTGTGAACAGCACCAAGGTTCAGGTACCTGGTTTGTCTGTGAAGTTCTTGGGGGTTGTCTGGTCAGGTAAAACTAAAGTTACCCCAGAAGCAGTCACAGACAACGTCCAGGCTTTCCCTACCCCTACCACTGCGGCAGTATTAGAAGAGGTTTTGGGTCTTTTGGGCTACTGGAGTGTGTTTATCCCACACTTGGCTCAAATTTTAAAACCCTAATACTGGCTGGTATGAAAGGGCATGAGGTGGGACAGGGATGAAACATGTGCAAGTGCTTTGACAGGGATGAAACATGTGCAAGTGCTTTTACTGCTGCTAAGTGACCAGTCAAGGCCGTACAGGCCCTGAGTGTAATAGATTCATCAATCCCCTGTAAGCCAGTTGTTTATGTAATCGAAGATTGTTATGGATGGGGCCTTTGTCAGCAGCTTAAACAGACCCACCAACCTATTGGATTCTAGTCACAACTATGGAAAGGAGCAGAGAAGCAACTGGCTGCTGTGTACCCACCTTGCTGGCTACAGATTCCATCACTGGAACAGCTCTGACCAAGGTGATAACCACCTATCCCCTTGCAGTGGGGTGCAAGACTGGACCCAAAGACTACAGAGTGGTGTGGCACAGATGCCTACATTGGCCAAATGGGGTGCATAATTACAGAGGCATAACACCCTTTCCACTAGCCCCTTAACTGGAGAACTCCAGTGTTTATTGGGACCAGTGTCATATTCCAGTGTCTGGCAGGAAGAACTTGCTTTTGAACCATTGGTATCTGAGAGTCTTTACCAGGAGGGAAAAGCCTCTGTACCTGAAGATGCTTGGTATATAAATGGTTCCAGTCGTGGGCAGCTCCCAAAGTGGAGGGCTGTGGCTTTCCCTTCTAAGACTTAGACCATATGAATGGAGGCTGGAGAGGGGAAGAACAGTCAATGAGTTGAGTTGAGGGCAGTATGGCTCATGATCACCCAGGAGTCTTCTCCCATGGTTGTCTGCACTGACAGCTGAGCCATCTATCGGGGCTTGACCCTGTGGCTACCAACATGGTACCATGCCAACTGGATGGCTGGTCACCAGCCCCTTGGGGGGCAAGAGTTGTGGCAAGACCTGTGGGCCTCTGGTCAGACTAAGACTGTTACCATATATCATGTGACTGGCTGGCCATTTGCCTTTGGCATCCCCAGGGAATGATGAAGCAGACACACTGGCCCAGGTGAATTCTTGAAGGAAAGCCTGCCTCTGATGTGGCCCAATGGTTACACTAGCGATTGTTGCAGGCAGGGCAAAAGACAATGTGGACTGTATCCCTTTGGTGCGGCTTCCCATTGACCTTTGAGGAAGTCAGCAGAGCCAGAAGGAGTGCCTTGTGTGCTCTAAGGGGGACTTACACCGAGTCCCGCAGCAACATGGGACAATAGTAAGGGGGCCAATACCCCTTGTCAGATAGCAGATAGACTGTATTGGGCCTCTGCCCATATCAGAAGGGTACTGGTATGCCACGACTTGTGTGAACACAGCTACTGGACTGTTGGTTGCTTTTCCTGCACATCATGCAGATCAGCAAACCACCAAAATGGACCTAAAACATCTCCTTGCAGGCTATGGCCATCCACAGGTGACTGAGATTGATCAAGGCACCCACTTCACTGGACATGCATTACAAGAATTGGTGCAGCAATTAGGAATAAAGTGAAAGTCTCATGTACCATATAACCCTACTGGGGCAGGCATGATAGAGAGGTACAATGGTTTATTGAAACCTGGCCTGAAGTTGGACACCAATAGTCTGCAGGGTTGGTCAGTTCGCTTATGGACAGTGCTATGGTGTATGAATGAGAAGCCCCAAAAAGAGCCTTGAGCCCTGTGGACATGCTAACACACATTGGTGCCTCTCCTCTACAGCTGTATGTGCAAACCAAAGAGGAGTTATTGAAACCAGGATATGGCCAGCAGAACAATATCCTATTGCCAGCCCCAACTTCATTAAACCCTGCAGACTGTGTTGAGTGTACATGATCCTCGACATTTCTGGCACCTTAGGGAAAAGGCCTGGAAGCTGGCCTCCTGTGTATTCCTGGAGTAAGATCAGAATGGCCCCCAAAGATCACAGTAGTGTACCGAAAATGTCCAGGAGGTAAGAGCATCTTACGGGGAAGTTTTGTTTTATCTTTATGGCCAGTGCATGTACCTCCGGTAGTCCTATTATTGTCCCATCTGTAACTCCCACAGGGAGGGGTTTGAAAGTCTGGTATACTAGACCAGGACAAGATCCCATTCCTGCCTCTGTCCTATCACAGGACCACTCTCTTGCATGCATCCTGCCTGATGGACAAGATTTGCCTATGTTGGTGTCATTAAAATATGTATCTTATTGCCCTTAAAGTTATTTTCTTCTACAGTCCCTGTGGGCAGGACATGCCCCATGGCTGCAGCTGTCAGGTGATGATTGCTCTGAACTCCCTACCTGTTCAGCTACTAACTGCCTGTAGAATGGGCGAGTTATGGACTGAATCTGCCTAGAACTTTGAACCTAGCTGAATCCTCCAGATTGAGGATTATCATGTTATTGCTGTTGATAATGTATGTTATTAGTCTGGTTACAATGCTCAAGTTTTCTTGCACAGAGGCAATTTCAGAAGATGGGAATGAGTAGATTGTGAGGCAAGATTTCTGGAGGGGTGGGCTTTGGGTAGAATTACTGTATTTCCAGAATTTCTCACCTGGCCTTAGTGTATCTCCATATCAATAGGTGTTTCCAAGGGGTGGAGAGAATTAACCATCTCCATATCAATAGATAATTACAAGGGTGAGAACAAGGGTATATCTGGACAAGAGAGGTTGGGTAGGGCCCTTTTTCCTGCAGCCTGGTTGCAAGAGACACGGCAGAGTAGAAGTGGACGACTGTTTGTAAGAAATAAATGGTTTCTTCCACTTTATTTCTCCCTGTGGGTAAAATTGTAATATTTCCAGAATATCTTGCCTGGCTTTAGTTCATTTGCATATCAATAGGTGTTCAGAGGTTGAAATAAGAATGGTTTTAGTACATTTGCATCATTCCTCAGGAGTGAAGAGAATTCATCTCCATATTAATGGGTAATTACCTGGGCAAAGGAGGGCTTATCTGTACCTGAGAGGTGAGGGGAGGGCCGGTTTTGCTTCTGCTGAAGCAGGGAAGAGAGAAGGGCCCGGACTGCAGTTTGTAAGCAATAAACGGGTTTTAAACTTTATTTCTCCCTTTGACTGATTTCGGTTTTTAGAAGTATTTTGCCCTGGGATTTCCTCTCCCCAGACTTACACTCCGTTTGACTGATTTCTGTTTCAGAGGTATTTTGCCCCAGGATTTGCCCCCCGAGTTACACTTCCTTTCAAGTTACGATAAAACTATAAAAGATACTATAACTTATCTGATTGAGTTAAGAACAAGGGCTCAATGGAAGCATTTCAGACAAGATATTAAATTCTCTTATTCAAAATACTTTATATCAAAAATTGCATTTGCATTTCATTTTTGATCATAACACTATCTGCCACACATATCCAGTTACATATTTCATTGTGGGTTAATGTATTTAACAACCCAGGTTGCCTTGCACAAGTTCCAACTTCATCAAAATTGCTGATTAGAGAAGAAAGAATAAACAACTTCTAACTGGTTCCCTTTGGAAATTCATTTGTAGAAGCTTCTTTATTTTTAATAACAATTTTCACCATTTTAGAATATATAAATATATTTATATGTAAATACAAGTATTTATCATTTTATCAGTTTATCAAAAGGTCATATTAAATTTGACCTAGGCAAGTGAATCAATATTTTTATTTATGTAATTGTTTTTGGTGTCTTAAGTAGGCCTTCCCTATACTAAGTTTAAGCACTTTAATTTTAATTTTAATTGAATCAAATGACCAGCTTCTGTTTCTTAACCTCTTCACCTCAAAATATCTATTTTTAGCTTCTGTATTCAAAATGTTAAATAAATCACAATTGTTTAATCTTAACACATAAAAGTCTAACTTAATCCTTGCTCAGGAGAGAAAATCCCAGGGCAAAATACCTCTAAAAACCAAAATCAGTCAAAGGGAGAAATAAAGTTTAAAACCCATGTATTGCCTACAAACTGCAGTACAGGGCCGTCTTTCTCCTCTGCTCCGGAAGAAGCCAGCAAGCAAGCCAGGTCCCTCCCCTTAACCTCTCAGGTTCAGACATGCCCTGGTTGCCCAGGTAATTACCCATTGATATAGAGATGAACTTCTCTCCACCCCTGAGGAATGGTGCAAATGCACTAAAGCCATACTTCTTTCCACCTCTGAACGCCTATTGATATGCAGATGTACTAAAGCCAGGTGAGATATTCTGGAAATGTTACAATTTTACCCACACCAGGATATCAGTTTCTGTCTGGAAGCATACCAAACAAGACTGTCTGCCCTGCCTCCAAGGTGGGCTGAGTTATTGTCTGTTTAATTAAAATGCTATTTTAGCTTTAAGATAGAACTCTTCCTGAATAAGCTGAGCCCTTGAGCAGGCTAAAGTAAATCTTACAATGGCATGTGCTAATTGACACAGTGAAAACAGAGGCTATGCTGAGATACTTTTCTTTACCTGGGGAGTATTCAACATTCTAGGTCAAGTTGCACCTGGCCTTCTGATCTTTCTATTTTTAACTGGTTAACTCTCTGAGTCCTTTCTAGTGGGCTTTACTGGGCTTATTCTCTTTCCACTCCGCGCATATCTATTTTCCTGCCTAACGTGTAAAGTGGTTGCATCAGGCATGGCCTGAGAATTGGACTCACATCATGTTTTCTTAAAACTATAGATTTGAGGAAAACAAATATTAAAAGATGTACCTGAAAACCCTTACTGAAACTCTGGAAGTTGCTTGGAAATTGGGCCTGAATTTCCATGTCAAAATCATAGTCAAAGTTTTTGTCAAAGCCAGTCATTTGAGGTCAGATCATTTGTCAATAGTGGGATGTTCCATTCTTGCTGATAAAATTTCCAAGAACAAATTTTCTCAGCCTACGTTTTTAGAAAATGCTGTTTCTTAGCCTATGTCCCTGGTGATAATTGATAACAGCAGTTTTTTCTAATTTACAAAAAGAACAAAGGAGAAGCCAATGAACTGTCCCTTTGCATATACTTCTAACCAAGTCCTTCTTCTTACCAAAAACTATTCTTTACCTACAATTTCTCCTAGTGACATTCTTAGCCACAGGCAGCCAACTATTTTGAAATTAGTCATATTTTTACCCAGTTATACTAGTAGTGTCTTTTCTATCAGCAGTTGATTTTTTAAAATTTTGTTATCATTAATATACAGTTACATGAGCAACATTGTGATTACTAGCTTCTGCCCATTATCAAGTCCCCACCACATATACCATTACAGTCACTGTCCATCAGCATAGTAAGATGCTATAGAATCACTACTTGTTTTCTCTGTGCTGTACTGCCTTCCCTGTGCCCTCCCTAGGCTACATTATGTGTGCTAATCGTAATGCCCCTTATTCCCCTTCTCCCTCCCTTTCCACCCACCTCCCCAAGTCCCTTTCCCTTTGGCAACTATTAGTCCATTCTTAGTTTCTGTGAGTCTGCTGCTGTTTTGTTCCTTCAATTTTTGCTTTGTTCTTATGCTCCATAAATGAATGAAATCATTTGGTACTTGTGTTTCTCCGCCTGGCTTATTTTACTGAGCATAATACCCTCTAGCTCCATCCATATTGTTGCAAATGGTAGGATTTGTTTTCTTCTTATGGCTGAATAATACTCCATTGTGTATATGTACCACGTCTTCTTTATCCATTCATCTACTGATGGACACTTAAGTTACTTCCATATCTTGGCTATTGTAAATAGTGCTGCGATAAACATAGGGGTGCATATGTCTTTTTCAAACTGGGCTCCTGCATTCTTAGGGTAAATTCCTAGGAGTGGGATTCCGGGGTCAAATGGTATTTCTGTTTTGAGTTTTTTGAGGAACCTCCATACTACTTTCCACAATGGTTGAACTAGTTTACATTCCCATCAGCAGTGTAGGAGGGTTCCCCTTTCTTTGCAGCCTCGCCAGCATTTGTTGTTCCTATTATTTTCTATGTTGGCCATCCTAACTTGTGTGAGGTGATATCTCATTGTGGTTTTAATTTGCATTTTCCTGATAATTAGTGATGTGGAGCATCTTTCATGTGCCTGTTGGCCATCTGAATTTCCTCTTCGGAGAATTGTCTGTTCATATCCTCCACCCATTTTTTAATAGGGTTATTTGCTTTTTGGGTGTTAAGGCATATGAGTTCTTTATATATTTTGGATATTAACTCCTTGTCGGATATGTCATTTACAAATATATTCTCCCATACTGTAGGATGCCTTTTTGTTCTGCTGATAGTGTCCTTTGCTGTACAGAAGGTTTTTAGCATAATGTAGTCCCATTTGTTCATTTTTTATTTTGTTTCCCTTGCCCAAGGAGATGCGTTCAGGAAAAAGTTGCTCATGTTTATATTCAAGAGATTTTTGGCTATGTTTTCTTCTAAGAGTTTTATCATTTCATGGCTTACATTCAGGTCTTTGATCCATTTTGAGTTTACTTTTGTGTATGGGTTTAGACAATAATCCAGTTTCATTCTCTTACATGTAGCTGTCCAGTTTTGCCAACACCAGCCATTGAAGATGCTGTAATTTCCCCATTGTATATCCATGGCTCCTTTATCATATATTAATTGACCATATATACTTGGGTTAATATCTGGACTATCTGTTCACCAATTGACTTTAAATATGACTACTTCTAAAATAGAGGGAATGACAAAATATTTGTTTATGGTTTGATAAGATAGAAGTACTGTGATAAAGATCAGAAAGTTTAAGAAACAAAGGGCAGGAGTGGAAATCGTCTCACCCTAATCTCCTGTCTTACCCCTCCCCCTTTCTACCTCCTCAGAAAGAGGGTTACAGCATTAGAGTCTGGGCTGCCTTGGGAGTGGGAGCAAGGTCAATTTTTTTCAGCAGCACATTTAACTTTCAAACTAGACTGAAACATCACTTAGTTGTTTAAAGTTTAAATTGAATGGAAACATAAAATATGCTGAACAGCGAGTTTGTCTTCTCCTAGAGATCGGGCATCTTAACCTTAGATATCAGCAAGAATAGAACACAGAGAAGCAGGGGTTTCAAACCAAAGACCTCTGGCATGCAAAGCTGGTGCTCTACTGCTGAGCTACATCTCCAGAGTTACAGTGCTTTGTAAGCCAAAAATACTTTTCTAAATGACTACACGATCAAAAATATTTTTCTTATATTCTATAGTACAAGAATTATATAGGTTTTACAAGGCTTGAACTTCAGAGAATATATATATATGTAAATCAATACCACCAATGGCTTTAGATTTCAGCTGAAGCTGACAAGGCCCAACTCAGAAAAAGCAGTTGCAAAATCAGCTTTTATCCTAGCAGGACCACGAATATAAATTATTCAGATTAAGAGACTTTTGGAAAGGCTGGCATCAGAAAAAACAAAATAAAATAGAACCATAGACGGCTGCAGCAAAACACTGGGAAATTTCACAGTGTATATATAGTACAGGAGCCAATCCAACTTCTTAAAAGATGGATAGAGCCACTATGCAAGGTGCATTCATTCTTAGGTTCCAGGCTTGGAATTATTCATAATGGGTGTGTAAATCTTAAACTGGTGAGGAAAAATCCACTCAGTTGGGTGAGCAAACCTGTATACTGTGGAATAAAAAGTGTAAGAGAGATGTTGAAGATTCAAATATGAATCCAGGTTATAACACTTTAGAAATAAGTTTTAGTGTAAGGCAGTGATTCTCAAAGTGTGGTCTTTGGAACAGCAGCATCAGCATTATCTGGGATCCTGCTAAACATACAAATTATTGGACCCCACCAGAGACCCATGATTCAGGAACTCTGTGGTGGAAGCACCATACTCCCTGTTTTAATAAGCCCTGGAGGTGAATCTGATGCTAAAAGTTCAAGTCAATACCGCTGGTATAAGGTATTGATCAATATAACATTATTATATCATTTTCTAACAATAACACTGTACTTGGTACTGCACAAAGGTGTTTCCAACATTTAAACAAAAAATAATTTAACTGAGAGAAGATTAAAGATGGTGGTGTGATAGGTGAGACAGAGGCTTCCTCCTAAAACCGCATATAATATGAAAATATAACTAATACAAATAATCCTGAAAAAGCAACAGGAAAGAGGACCGCACCAAACGGCATACACCTGAAGAAAAGAATAAACCTCACAGAACAGGGTAATGTACCAAAGCGGTGGCCTGGCAGGACCCAAGCCCTTCCCCCTCCCCAGCTCCCCAGCAGGAGGAAGAAAAACAGGGCGGGGAGGGAGTGGAGGCCTAGGACTGCTGAATACCTAACTCCAGAGATCTGATCTGGGAGCACAAACCTACATTTCATGGTGTTTTCATGGTACTCTCCTGATTAGGGGGTTGGGAAGCTAACACAGGCAGAATACCTGGAGAGACTGAGATTCCAGCCACTTGTGGAAAGAGGGATCCATATCCAGCTACTCTGGGACAAAAGAAAGATGGTCAGTCTGAGAGACTTCCTAACAGCAAGAGGGCTGCTAAAGGGGCAAGGATTTCACAGAGCTTAATGCTCAGGAGAAAGGACAGGTAGACAAAATTGTCCAGGGGCACTGTACCCATCAGGTTGGGAACTTTCATGATCTTCAGGAGCTCTAGCTCCCTGGCTGGCTACAGAGTTCCAAGGACCCCCTCCATGATATGCAGCCTACTGAGACTTTCTCCCGGCCAGCCCCACCTGGCTTGCAAACCGGCAAACCCTACCCTGGTATTGGGCCAGCCAGAGGGAAACCCCATCTGCAGCAACTACAAACGCAAGGCACAGAGGCTTATACCTGTGTGCTCAGCCAACCGGTTCTGGCAGTGAAGACAGGCATAGCAGCTGGTAAGCAGGAAACAGCTCTTTCCTCCCCCAAGGCACCAATACCCTCCCCTGCGACCCCCGACATTGCTTCAGGGGCTGAGCAGCTCCAGACAGTAGAGCTTCTGGGCACTAGAGGGTGCCATATACAAATATGAAATGCCAAAGGAACCTGGATCAAAGTAAAATTATGAATATAAATACAACCACTGAGAAAGATTCAAATGAAATCGACCTCATGAACCTGCCTGAAAGGGATTTCAAAATAAAACTCATTAACATGCTCACAGAGATACAGAAAAATATTCAAGGACTCAGGGAGCAATTCCGGTTGGAGATCCAGTCATTATGGAACACAGTATCAGAAATGAAACATACAATGAAAAGTTGTAAAAGCAGATTAGATACGGTGCAGGAGACGATAAATGAAATAGAAATTACAGAAGAGAAATACAAATAAGTTGAGGCACAGAGAGAAAAAATGATCTCTAAGAATGAAAGAATATTGTGAGAACTGTGTGCCCAATTCAAACGGAACAATATTTGCATTATAGGGGTACCAGAAGAAGAAGAGAGAGAAAAAGGGATAGAAAGTATCTTTGAGGAGGTAATTGTTGAAAACTTCCCCAATCTGGGGAAGGAGATAATCTCGCAGGCCATGGAGGTGCACAGATCTCCCAACACAAGGAACCCAAGGAAGATAACACCAAGACATATAATAATTAAAATGGCAAAGATCAAGGATAAGGACAGACTATTAAAATCAGCCAGAAAGAGAAATAAGATCACATACAAAGGAGAGCCCATCAGGCTATCAACAGACTTCTCAGCAGAAACCTTACTGGCAAGAACGGAGTGGCTTGATGTATTTAATGCAATGAAGCAGAAGGGCCTTGAACCAAGAATACTTTAACTGGCAAGGTTATCATTTAAATTTGAAGGAGAGTAAACAATTTCCAGATAAGCAAAAGCTGAGAGAATTTACATCCCACAAACCATCTCTACAGTGTGTTTTGGAGGTACTGCTATAGATGGAAGTGTTCCTAAGGTTTAATAGCTGTCACCAGAGGTAATAAAACCACATTAAAGAAAGTAGAACAGTTAATTACTAAGCAACTGCAAAATTAAATCAACTATCCCCAAAGTCAATCAAGGGATAGACAAATAGTACAGAATATGATACATAATATATAAAGAATGGAGAAGGAAAAAAAGGAGGAAAAAAAAAAGAACCTTTAGACTGTGTTTGTAATAGCATATTAAGTGAGTTAAGTTATACTCTTAGATAGTAAGGAAGTTAACCTTGAACCTCTGGTAACCACGAATTTAAAGCCTGCAGTGCTAATAAGTACATATCTATCGATAATCACCATAAATGTAAATGGTCTGAATGCACCAATCAAAAGACATAGAGTCACTGAATGGATAAAAAAAAAAGACCCACCATATGCTGCCTACAAGAGACTCACTTTAAACCCAAAGACGTAAACAGACTAAAAGTGAAGGGATGGAAAAAGATATTTCATGCAACTAATAGGAATAAATAAAAGCAGGCGTTGCAGCACTTATATCAGACAAAATAGACTTCAAAACAAAGAAAGGCACAAGAGACAAAGAAGGACATTACATAATGATAAAAGGGTCAATCCAAAAAGAAGATATAACCATTATAAATATATATGCACCCAACACAGGAGCAACGACATGTGTGAAACAAACACTAACAGAATTAAAAGGGGAAATAGAATGCAATGCATTCATTCTAGGAGACTTCAACACTCCACTCACTCCAAAGGACAGATCAACCAGACAGAAATAAGTAAGGAGACAGAAGCACTGAACAACGCATTAGAACAGATGGACCACAGACATCTACAGAACTCTACACCCAAAAGCAGCAGAATAAACATCCTTCTCAAGTGCACATGGAACGTTTTCAAAAATAGATCATATACTAGGCCACAAAAAGAGCCTCGGTAAATTAAAAAAGATTGAAATTGTTCCAACCAGTTTGCAGACCACAAGGTATGAAACTAGAAATAAATTATGCAGAGAAAATGAAAAATCCCACAAACACATAGAGGCTTCACAACATGCTCCTAAATAACCAATGGAACACTGAACAAATAAAAACAAAGATCAAGCAATATATGGAGACAAATGGCAACAATAATTCAACACCACAAAATCTGTGGGATGCAGCGAAGGCCATGCTAAGAGAGAACTATACTGCAGTACAGGCTTACTTTAGGAAAGAAGAACAATCCCAAAGGAACAGCCTAAGCTCACAATTAATGAAACTAGAAAAGGAAGAACAAATGAGGCCCAAAGTCAGTAGAATGAGAGACATAATAAAGATTAAAGGAAAAATAAATAAAATTGAGAAGAATAAAACAACAGAGAGAATCAAAGAAAGCAGGAGCTGGTTCTTTGAGAAAATAAACAAAATAGATGAACCCCTAGCCAGACTTATCAAAAAAAAAGGAGAGTCTACACACATAAACAGAATCAGAAACGAGAAAGGAAAAATCACTACTGACACGACAGAAATACAAAGAATTATGAGAGAATACTATGAAAAATTATATGCTAACAAACTGGATAACCAAGAAGAAATGGACAACTTTCTAGAAAAATACAACCTTCCAAGTCTGACCCAGAAAGAAACAGAAAATTGGAACAGACCAATTACCAGCAACAAAATTGAATTGGTAATCAAAAAAACTACCTAAGAACAAAATTCCTAGACCAGATGGCTTTACCACTGAATTTTATCAAACATTTAGTGAAGATCTAATACCCATCCTCCTTAAAGTTTTCCAAAGAGTAGAAGAGGGAATACTTTCAAACTCATTCTATGAGGCCAGCATCACTCTAATACCAAAACCAGGCAAAGACCCCACAAAGAAAGAAAATTACAGACCAATATCCCTGATGAACATAGATGGAAAAATACTCAACGAAATATAAGCAAACCGAATTCAAAAATACATCAAAAAGATCATCCATCATGATCAAGTAAGATTTATTCCAGAGGTGCAAGGATGGTACAACATTCGAAAATCCATCAACGTCATCCACCACATCAACAAAAAGGACAAAAAGTACATGATCATCTCCATAGATGCTGAAAAAGCATTTGACAAATTCAACACCCATTCACGATAAAAACTCTCAACAAAATGGGTATAGAGGGTAAGTACATCAACATAATAAAGGCCATATATGACAAACCCACAGCCAGCATTATATTTAACAGTGAGAAGTTGAACACTTTTCCTTTAAGATCGGGAACAAGACAAGGATGCCCACTCTCCCCACTTCTGTTTAACATAGTACTGAAGGTCCTAGCCATGGCAATCTCACAACACAAAGAAAGAAAAGGCATCCAGATTAGGAAGGAAAACGTCAAACTGTCCCTGTCTGCAGATGACATGATATTGTACATAAAAACCCTAAAGAATCCACTCCAATACTACTAGACCTAATATCTGAATTCAGCATAGTTGCGGGATACAAATTAATATGCAGAAATCTGTGGCATTCCTATACACTAACAATGATCTAGGAGAGAGAGAAATCAGGAAAACAATTCCATTTACAGTTGCATCAAGAAAAATAAAATACCTAGGAATAAACCTAACCAAGAAAGTGAAAGACCTATACTCTGAAAACTACAAGACACTCGTGAGAGAAATAAAAGAGGATACCAATAAATGGAAATACATCCTGTGCTCATGAATAGGAGGAATTAATATTGTCAAAATGGCCATCCTGCTTAAAGCAATCTACAGATTCAATGCAATTCCTATCAAAATACCAACAGCATTCTTCAGTGAACTAGAGAAAATCATTCTAAAATTCATATGGAACCACAAAAGACCCCAAATAGGCAAGGCAATCCTGAGAAGGAAGAATAAAGCTAGGGGGATTATGCTCCTCAACTTCAAGCTCTACTAAAAAGCCACAGTAATCAAGACAATTTGGTACTGGCACAAGAACAGAACCAGAGACCAATGGAACAGACTAGAGAGCCCTGATATAAAGCCAAGCATATATGGTCAATTAATATATGATAAAGGAGCCATGGACAAAGAATGGGAAAATGACAGCCTTTTCAACAACTAGTGTTGGCAAAACTGGACAGCTACATGCAAGAGAATGAAACTGGATTATTGTTTAACACCATACACAAAAGTAAACTTGAAATGGATCAAAGACCTGAATGTAAGTCATGAAACAATAAAACTCTTAGAAGAAAACACAGGCAAAAATCTCTTCAATATAAACATGAGCAACTTTTTCCTGAATGCATCTCCTTGGGCAAGGGAATCAAAAGCAAAAATGAACACGTGAAACTACATCAAACTAAATCGCTTCTGTATGCCAAAGAACACCACCAACAAAATAAAAAGGCATCCTACAGTATGGGAGAATATATTTGTAAATGACATATCCACCAAGGGGTTAACATCCAAAATATATAAAGAACTCATATGCCTCAACACCCAAAAAGCAAATAACCTGATTAAAATATGGGCAGAGGATATGAAGAGACAATTCTCCAAAGAAGAAAATCAGATGGTCAACAGACACATGAAAAGATGCTCCACATCACTAATCATCAGGGAAATGGAAATATAAGCCACAATGAGATATCACCTCACACCAGTAAGGATGGCCAGCATCCAAAAGACTTAAGAACAACAAATGTTGGTGAGTATGCAGAAAAAGAGGAACCCTCCTACATTGCTGATGGGAATGTAAGTTAGTTCAACCATTGTGGAAAGCAATGTGAAGTTTCCACAAAAAACTCAAAATAGAAATACCACTTGACCCGAGAATCCCACTCCTTGGAATTTACGCAAAGAATACAACTTATCAGATTGAAAAAGACATATGCACTCCTATGTTTATCACAGCATTATTTACAATAGCGAAGATATGGAAGCAACCTAAGTGTCCATCAGTAGATGAATGGATAAAGAAGATGTGGTACCTATAAACAATGGAATACTATTCAGCCATAAGAGAGAAACAAGTCCTACCATTTGCAACAACACGGATGGAGCTGGAGGATATTATGCTCAGTGAAATAAGCCAGGAGGAGAAAAACAAGTGCCAAATGATTTCCCTCATTTGTGGAGTATAACAATGCAGCAAAATTGAAGGAACAAAATAGCAGCAGACTCACAGACTCCAAGAAGGGACTAGTGGTTATGAAAGGGGAGAGTGTGGGAAGGCGGGTGGGGAGGGAGGGAGAAGGGGATTGAGGGGTATTATGTTTAGTACACATGGTGTGGGGGGTCACGGGAAAAAGTGTAGCACAGAGAAGGCAAACAGTGAATCTGTGGCATCTTACTACACTGATGGACAGTGATGCATTGGGATATGGGTGTGGACTTGATAATATGGACAAAAGTAGTCACCACATTGTTTTTTCATGTGAAGCCTTTGTAAGAGTGTATATCAATAATATCTTAATAAAAAAAATGTAACCTTTTAGGTCCTGAATTTTTATCGCTGTGTATTAAAATAAACATTTAAGTGTGTGAAGGAAATCTAAGTTTTTTTTGGATTTTGCCTTTTATATATTGTGAAAATAGTTTGTCAGCATTTAAAAATATTAATTTTTAAAAATTAATGAATCATACACTAAAATACAAACAACAGCAGATATTTCTCTTGATATTTGAAAACTCTTGAACATTGGAGAATCTATCCACTAGTCAAGCGGAGAGAAGGAACAGAGGAAGATTAAGATGAGTAAGAACAAGTTAAGGAAAGCAAAAAGCCAAAATAAAGCACATCTAATAGGCTGTGCTGCGAGGGACCACAGCTGGACACACAAGGGGTCGCACTGGAGACCTAACCTGTGAGGAGATGCTCTGTCATTAAGCCACAACCCAGGGAACAAAGGAGGGACCGCTTATCCCGGGACACCACTCAATGGTATAGTTGCCGGTAGCCACAGACACCAAGGGCAACGTCTAATTAAATTTCTGACCAAAATTAAAACGAATTCTTCATTCATGGGGAATAATTACAATCTCTGTTCTCTATTATGAAAGGGATTGAAAGGCCTTAAGAATGGGATTGAAGGGCTGGTTAGTGCAGTCCGAGGGTCAAACATCTAAAGGCATTTAGGCCTGACAGTGCTCAAACTCGGGAGGCAGGTCTTCTAAGGCTTTGGGAAGGTCCACAGTTCGGGAATCATGTAGTAGTTATCACATCCGAGTCTCGTTCTTTATTTCAACTCGCCCGAAAAATAGCTCCACCTTTAAAAGTGGCCTGGGACCACTACTCACATTGGAGTAAACGCTACCAATGTCAGTGGGTCCATTATTTCCACGTCGGGGACCTTAGAAAGCTTCTCGAGTTAGATCCAACATACATACAGTCCCGCCTCGTCATTTTCTCCTATCTGCTCCGGTACGTATTGAATCATTTACACGTCTGCTGCCTTCCTTGCATGTGGCACCCGGCGTATAAGGCTCCTTTCCCAGAATCGAACCTTAATTGTGGTTAAAATTTTACTGTTGCAAATATGTAAGGTGAACCATTACTTGGGGCCTTCCCTTTGAAGGTGCAGGTACAAGCGAACCCGCTCATTAACTTCTCATTACATCGGCCAAGTTGGTTTCCTCTGGAAAAACAAGGACAACTCTCGCATCCCCCATCCGCACCCACGTCAGGTGATTTTAGTTCCGGAATAAAATTGGCTATCTGAATAGGAAAGGAGCACATCTTCGCTGTCCCCACCAGGTGTCCTTAGTCGTGCAGGCTTCATCTTTGATGACAATCCTGTACCCTGAAAGGACAAACCAGGTAAGGACTCTCACTGGCAGGTTGAAGTGGAGGGGACACACATGGCAATTTGTCTAGGATCAAAGGAGCCCCATCAGCGCCAAAGGTACCTGGAGAACGTTCAGCACCGCTGCAACCGTTTGCTTGAGGGGCAGCCTTGGCCGCTGGCTGCAGCGGATTCTGTCCCTTGGGCGCGGTGGGCATGAGATGTCTGGCGCTCAAATGCCACTCCAGACCTAGCTTATTAGGAACAACCCTCGCAACACTTCCCATGCCCAACCACTGCCTCACACCGGGGCCAGGCGGCCTTGAACATGCGTCCCTGACAGATCCCCGCGCAGACTGGTAGACGCCTCTCTCCAAGAACCAGGAGGGGAACAGGCACTGAGGCGGGGGAGAAACAGGAAGGGAATCAGTGGCTCCAGGGAAAAAGACACTACGGCCCCCCAAGGCACACTCCGCGGCACCAGGTCCCCCTCCTACCACCCAAAAGGAGCGATCATAAAGCTACTGACTGAAGAGTCTCTCAACTCCGCGCGTTCCGTCGTTCTCGGGGTTTCTGCGATTCATTCGTCTTCTACTCCGGCTGAAGAGGGAAGAGGGAATTGGAACACGAGGAAGGAGCAGCTGTGGTCCGGCGTCTGTCCGCCTCACAGCTGAACTCTCAGTTAGCTCAGGAGTGCGCCCAGACACTGAGGTGGGGAATGGCGGCGGGCACAGTCTGCACGTTTGCATGAGGCAGGCGGCGACTGTCTTTTCTGCCACAGCAGGGCCCTAGCAGAGACTAGAGATCCGTACGCAGCCGGGGTATTAGAGATCACCCGAGGTGCGGAACAACGTTAGCTCCCGCACACAGCCCCCCGCAGTAGACCAGGACTGGCGTCCGGGTGAGTTCGTACTACCGCTCCAGCGGCTGGCGCGCCCGGTCGGCCGGCCGGAGCTCCCCTCCACGCCTCGCGGTGGGACCTGAAAGCACTCTTGGCGCCGGGGAGAGGAGGGTGCTGGCTGGAAGGGAGGTCAACTCTGGGATGGAACGACGCTCGGCCAGAGCTGGAGAACCGGGGTACCCTGAGGTCGGGGGAGGGAAGCGACATTGACAAAGCTTTCATCGACTACACGTGGCAGTAAGGTAGGGTCGTTAGACGTTTGCTCCACAGTAGTCTTGGTGTGCCCGCCCCGGTCACGTTGAAGAGGCTTTCGGTAAGACGTCTGTCCTCGCCAATGGTCTCGCATCTTACTGGAGGATAAACCATTGGCTTTAACCGCTTACTTTAAGACATTCGTATTTGTTTATTTTTGTGTCTCCCTTACTCGGTTCCAAACCTTTCACCTTAGCGTTTGCTAAGGTTTTCTACTTTTTTATTTTCTACTCTCCCTTCCTCTTTTCCACTACAGCTGTGCCCAGAGAGTTTTGGGAAAGGATAGGGCGCCACAGCAGCTCTTGGCATTTTCTGGCAGATTTCCAGTGCTCCAGTGGTCCCAGGAACAGCTGGACTGGTGACAGGCCAAGGCTTGTAGCAACCATAGAGAAGCGGCCTCCGCCGGGAGCTGGAGGTAAACCCGGTGAAGCCAGGGAGTCTGCAGCAAGGAGCAAAGGGCAGAATGCAAGGCGAGGAATTGTGTCCTTGCCCTCCACAGTTGCCAAGGCAGGAAAGAGCAGAAGCAAGAGGGAGGGTGGGGCACAGGCTAGCAATATGGCTTGGCTCCAAACCACTGGAAAGTCAACGGACATCCCAATGTGACTCCAAAGCAAAGACAAGGCTTGGCCTGCGAGGAAGGTTCTTTTGCCCGACCAGAGAACTGAATGCTCAAATTAGTCCCCCCAAGAGAGGGGAGCAAGAACCATGCCTTTTGTTGCTGAAAAGTAGGAGGACAGATGTTGGCAGCTGGGACCATGAACATTTCTGAAAAATACTCAGTGGCCTCTCCAGCAAGGCCAGTGATTGTCTACACAAGGAAGAGGCCTTTCTGGAATTCGGATGTCAGCTGCGGACCATTGGTAGCTTTTACCCATGCTGTCTCCAGCAAAATAATCAATACACCACGGCAGTCCCATGTCAGTACCACAGTGTCTCCGGGTGACAGTAGCAATCCCACCCAGCAACTAACGGGATCTCATTTTTAAATCTGGAATTTGGATTTTTCCCAAGTGTAGATTAAGTAAAACCAAATAATGTATTTCAGACCTCTGTCTGCAGCTTCTGCCTTAGACCTGTGCAGGCCAACAAGTCTTTGCTGTGAGCCTGAACAAATCGCTGCGCGGTACTTACTGCGTCGTCCACACCACACTCCACCCGAGTCCAGAACTTTGGCAGATATCCGAGAAGTGCAGGCGAGCTGCAAGCCCAGACTGGTCCTCGTGCTCAACTCGTGGCCTTTATTCACTTGGCCAAGTCTTGTATTTCAAGATTCCTGGAGTTGTCAATTTCTGATCAAGGATGTGGTACAGTTCTGTCTGTTGCTGTAGTGACATATGCTTATCTTGGTCAGAGCACATTGTCATACTGTACTTAAATTATCTGCTTATACATATAGATGTGAGTCCTTCTCTCTCCCACACACTTCATTCCAAGATTCTCTGTACTGTAACATCTATCCTGAGCAGAGTATGTGGTAATTTATTTCTCATTGCTCTTTATTGGGTGGCTGCTAGGTGCCAGGCACTAATGCTAAAGGGCTTGAGATAGAGGGATAAGGAAAATCAGTCACAGCCTCTGCCCTCCTGAAGCTACCTTAAGAGAGAAGGAAGCAGTCAAGTAACACAAACCTTCAATGATAAACCTTGCTAAGAGGAAGTACAGGGAACTTACACATTCATAGGCTCTATGAATGCAGACAGAAGGAGCCAATGCAATTGTAGCTGCATGGCATAAATTTAGAGAGAACTATTGGTCAATAATCAAAGAGGAAAAAAGCACCTACATGCACTGGGGATGTAGCTCAGCTGTAGAGCGCATGCTTTGCATGTATGAAGCCCCAGATCTGACCCCGGTATCTCCAGTTTAGCTAAATTTTGGACTAGGAATGCCAACTCAGTTTTCTTTGCTTAATCTTTGGCAAGCTTTTCTGCAGGTATTGAAGTACTTAAATAAACCGGCTGTTGGAGGCATTTAAAGTTGGGTGTATTGAATTACCAGGAATGTTTAAATATTGCCAAACTCCTCCACTTAGTAAAAATTATAAATCCAATATATCAAAATCATTTAAATGCCTTAGAACACCTTTAAATCTTGTTACACATTAACAAAATGATTATAAAACCTTCCTCTAAAACAAGATTCTGAGTGGGGTTTACATACAGACAGGCATCAGTTGACTGAGGGTGGATGACTTCTGACCAAAAGTGCAATTCTCTGGAGTACAGTTGACAATTGATTTATCCTACCTCTTCTCTTAGTTATTTGGATCATCCTCTCTTAAGAGCTAGACTTTGAGCTTTATATCAGGAGTTGTCTAAGCTATTCACTCTAAAATACTTTTTTTCAGCCCTGATATTTACACAAATATGTGTTTTATTTTGTTTTGTTTTTTACTGGCATATATACAACCTGTTGTAAGTCAATTTTTCAACTGCTTAGTGAATGAAATATGGTCTAGTTCAATTGAATCTAAGGTCACTTGAGGTCAATCTTCCCATCAACAAGACCTCAATTACTAACACACTCTCAGACAAGCAGCTATGGAAATCAGATTAAATTTTTTTGACCAAAGATGGGGGGGAGAACAGAAATAGTTGCAAAGATATAATAGGTAGAAAAGTTTATAATTTCCATGCATGGGGTTTCCAGTTCTATCCGCACTCTCTCCACTTTCTGTGTTCCCTGAGGGACAAGGTGGAGCAAAACCTCTGGTTGCTCAGCTGGTCTGTTCATTTTTGGTTTATTTCATTCTCCTTTTTCTATCACTGCTAGTTTTACTTTCAATCTTCCATTCCACTTAGTACAGTTGTCTATAAGAAGCTATATAAAAATGTCATTTTGTTGGCATTTTTGTCAACAATTAGAATTCTGAGTCAATAAAACCTGTGACTCAGTGGTGGAGTGAAGGAGTCTTCTTGGAGGACCCAGATTTAATCTCTAGCATTTCCCCTTTCTGTTTACCTTTTTAGAGGTCAAGGTATGACCTGAATTCTGTAAACAAAACAAGGCTTTTGGCTTTGTCCCATTAGCAACTCTGAAAATAGGTTAAAACTGCAGTTAAATACAAACATATATGTCTGTTCGTTTTTTTATTATTGATGTATCATTCCATGTGCTAGTTAGCTCAGTAGGTTAGGTGTTCATACCAAGTAGGCTTTTGATCCCTGCAAGGTCCTCCATTTTGAATATATCCATTTGCACGAGTCTCCAACATATATTTATTCTATGTCTTGTGTAATATCACATGATGAATGTTTTCTCCCTTTTGGTTCTAGGAAAGAAATTTCTCTATTTTCAATTATTCCATAATTTGATTTCAAAGGATCACACTTGCTCTGGTATACAAGCTGTTGACCTAAGGAATGCTGCAATGAACAAATTGAAGACTGATGTCACACTGACCATACAAGCTCATGACTGTTCTTGTGTTCTGTGACAGTGTAACCACCACACATTTACAAGTAATTTAAATGCATGATAACTCGGTACCACCTTTTAAAGTCTTAGTTTGAAAAGAAGTGCAGATGCTCAAATGAAGCCATGTTGCTGCCAATGCTGGGACTTCTTTCTCTGCATGCTGTTCCATCAACAATTTGGTTGTGAGGGAGAATAATGCACTGTTGTGTATCCCACCCAGTAATGTTATCTTGCAATAACACTATGATCTTTGCCACAGGGAAATCCTTCACTCTAACTTCCCTTATTTCTGGTTTTGCTTTGAAGCCAACTATTTTAAATAATATATACCACAGAATATATGTAAGCTCAGTTAGGATGGACTACTGGTACAGGTTACAATAGGCCTTCTTTAATCATGGGAACTGGTCCTGAAGGAAAAATAACTTCTCATATAAAAGGTAGCTAGATACGTAAACTTGCTCTTCATATTTTCTCCATTCTGGTTGCTCTAGGCAAAGGAGTCATTGCTATGATTCTATGGTTGATACTTTGGTTCTGTTCTTTCATAATAACTACTTACATGACCCAATATTAATAAGAAAAACAACACAAAACATATTTTTTCCCTATTAAGCATACAGAAAGTTAATTGTCATCATCACCTCACCTTTATCACCATCATTTCGTTATCACATGTTGGAACACAAGACTTTCACAAGAATAATCCATAAAATTAAAAAAAGTGAGAGATAACCTTGAATACATCAAAATTAAGTATTTCTTTAGTTTTAAAGAAACTAAAGATTGTTAAAGACTTAAGATGTCTTAAAAATAAAGGATACCTTAGCAAAAATTAACACATTGATGACTGTGATTATTAATTTTTGTGTCAACTTGTCTGGGCCACAGGATGCCCAGATATCCTGATTAAACATTGTCTGTGTGTGTGTGTGTGTGTGTGTGTGTGTGTGTGTGTGTGATGTTCCAGAAGAGATTATCTTTTGAATTGGTGAACTGAGTAAATCAAATAACCCCAATGGATGGGTACCATCCGATCTGGTAATGGCCAGAATAAATCAATGAGGCTGAAAGAAAAAGTTGAGTTCACCCTCTGTCTGCCTGGCTGTTGGAGCTGGGACATCGATTTCTTTCCTTCAGGACTCTTGGTGTCAGGTATTCAGACTCTGACTGAAATCTACATTGGCCCTTATCTCTCAGGCATTCAAACTACACCATACATATGTGATATATATATATATATATATATATATATATATATATATATATAGCGTATTTGCTCAGTTTCTCTGGAGAACCCTAAGTCAACACAGATTGGAAGACATTATTTGCAATATTTAAAATTAAAAATGAAATAATTTCTAGAATATTCAAAGAACAACTTCAAATCAATAATAAAACTGCCAACTCTTGACATTATCAGATTTCTTTTAACACATGTATTGAGGTATAACTGATACACAGAGATCTTCACATATTTAAGGTACACATTTGTGGGTCTCAACATGAGCAAACACCTGTTACGCCATCACTACAATCAAGGTACCAGATATATATATCCACCACCTCCCAAAGTTTCCTTGTGTCCCTTTGTATTTGGTGTGTGTGAGAGACAGAGACAGAGAGAGGGAGAAAGAGAGAAAGATCTACTCTTTAACAAATTTTGAAGTGCACAGTACCTTATTGTTAACTATAGGCAGTATGTTGTACAGCAGATCTTTATCATATTCAGCTAGCATAACTGAAACTTTATACCCATTGAACAACAACTCCCTATTTCCTCCACCCCATAGTCCCTGGCAATCATTATTATACTCTCTGCTTCTATGAGTTTAACTAGTAGAGATACCTCTAGTGGAATGATGTCTTAACTGTCCTGTGATTGGCTTATTTCACCTAGCATCATGTCCTCCAGGTTCATCCATGTTGTTGTAAATGGTAGGATTTCCTTCTTTTTTAAGGCTGACTAATATTCGTTGCATGTATGCCACATATGTTTATCTGTCAATGGACAGTGTGGTTCAATTCTTTGACTATTATGAATAATGCTGCAATGAATATGAGAGTGCAACTATCTTTATCTTTTGGAGATCCTGATTTCAATTATTTTGGATATATACCCAGAAGTGGGATTGGTGGATCATTTGGCAGTTCCCTTTTTTGTTTTTTAAAGGAACTTCATACTGTTTTCCATAGCTGCAGCACCATTTTATATTCTCACCAATAGTGTGCAAGGTTCCAATTTCTTCACACCCTTGCCAACATTTATCTTTTTAAAAATAATAGCCATACTCAGTATACACAGAGAAGACAAGTAGTGACTCTATAGCATCTTACTAGCTGATGGACAGTGACTGCACTGGGATGTGGGGGGACTGGATAATATGGGTGAATGTAGTAACAACAATGTTGCTCATGTGAAACCTTCATAAGATTGTATATCAATGATACCTTAATAAAAAAAAGAGGGAAAGAGGAAAAAATAATAACAATAGCCATCCTAACAGCTGTGAGGTGATATTTCATTGTAGTTTTAATTTACATTTTACATATATCATCATGTACATTTTAAATATATTGCAATTTTATTTGTCAGTTATACCTCAATAAAGCTGAAAAAATAAATACACTGCATTGATTTTCAAGAAACTGAAGCTATTCTTTGATGGAAGTAAAAATTAGGTTTGAAATATATTTAAATATATAATATGAAATATGAAGCAAATAATACAAATTTAAATGCAAAAATTTTAACTTTCTGTTTTGGACACTTTAAAACAAAGTAGAGATTATTCTATAATGAATACCTATGCATCTATCACACAGCTTCAGCATTGTCATCATTTTGTTGTTCTTGTTTTATCATTGCCAACTTTAACTTTTTACTTTTGCTTTTATCCCACAGAATGTATATCAAATTCCAGACATTAATATCAACAACAAATATTTTAGCATATATAAATAATAGTTATGGCTTTTCTTTTTAGCATTAGCATAGTAATATCACAACCAGCAAAATTAATAGAATTTAATATAATCTAATGCACAGTCTATGTTCAATTGTTTCATTTTCCAATTATTTTGTTTGAATCATGAGCCAGTTCTTCCATTGCTTGTTCTTCTCTTATATATCATTTAATCTGTATTAGTTTCATTCCCCCATGTCATTTATTTCTGGAGGGCCAGTTTGTAAAGAGAATTTCCTACATTCTGGATTTGACTGATTGCATCTTAATGGTGTTACTAAACATTTTCCTATATTCCTGATATTTACTGTAAACAGATGGCTCCATATGTTTGACTGGACAAAGTATTAATTTTTAACACAACTATTTCACTAGTGGTGCCAAAGATGTTCTATTTCACTGTGTCAAAGGGCACATGATGTGTAAGTTGTCTCACTTTCAGTGATGTGTAATTTATCATTGGGTTTAGGTGATGTCAACCTACACCATCAATTCTAGAGTCCGCCGTCTAATTTCACCTCAGGGTTGTAGCAGCCATTGATGATTGTAACGTGAATGCATTATAACAATATTGGTTGCAAAATGTTGACTCTATCATGCAAATTCTTTCCCTCATCAATTGTATGCTTATAAATTCCATGTGGGAGAGGTAGGATAAATACTTGATTCTTTTCCTTCATTTGTTAGCTCTCAATACAATGAATTGATATCCAAGGATTGGATGTAGGAAGAATATTGTGTGTGCGCATGTGTGTGTGTGTTAATATTATAGCCCAGTTCTTTACTAAATTCTCTATTTGCAGTACCTTTTCCATTTTGAGGGGTAGTTTCTAGATGTATAATCTTACCAAGATATATAGAGATAGTTTTATCCCTTCCTATCCAATACTTAATCTGCTTACTATTCTTTATATGCCTAAATACCATTATTTATTATTATGGGTATTATTAATATGTATTATTATTATTACCTAGATTAATACCTCCATTACAGCATTAAATAGTAGTGAAGACAATGGATATTCTTGACTTGTCATTAAAAATTTGTATCTATTTGACCATAAAATACCTTGAAAGACTTAAGGTACAGATCATAAAAAATCTATTAATATGTATTACACAGAATTCTTTTCCATAATAAAAAACAATTCTTAAAAATAAATACATTTAAAAAGGATACTTGGGCTTTTTTCCCCTCTCATTGTATGTATTCAACCAAATATTTCAGACTAGCTCTGGCCTGGGGAAATCAGTTCGATTTTTGAATTGGTTAAGGTATGTAGGTGTTGTAGGATTCTTGTTTGTTTGGGGACAGTGGAAATGGTGTCCAGTCAAATTCATTTCTACAACAAATTTGGTATGTCATTTATTTTGATTGAAATTTTCTTGAACAAGAAATATTTAGATGCTTGGTTTCTCACACTCCCAACGAGTTGTTTGAGCAAAGCAGTGGTGGTTCTGGATTCATTCAGCCCATCTTCATTCAATCTGTATCATTCACGTTTAGGATTGGAAAGCACCCCATAATATGACAGACAGCATTTTATTGTCCATCATGTGCATTTTATTGTCCATCATGTGCATGTAATGTGCACAGTTATAACTGGGGCCCATGGCTTCAATATTTGATGATACAAGATGATACAAGAAAGCCGTTAAGTATGGGCTGTGGGAGCTCAGAAGGAAAAACATCAAGATATGTTTCTGCTATTTCACCTCTAGTGTGTTTTTTGCTCCAAGAACACTTCAGAATTCAAAAGAGAGTGAATGAAACCTAGAGTTATTATCTTATGTTCTCTTTTCTGTTTTTAGCATAGAATCCATAGAAATCTGCCCAATTGACTTGCAAAAACACTTGTTCCCTGGGATCTCGGAAATTTCTGGTGGTGACAATGCTCTCGGAGTAGAAATTGGGTAACACACAGGGAGTACAAGCAGGTAGAAAATTGTATGAACAATAGCACCAAATTTAGCGGGAGAGACGTAAAGTCCTTTGCTTATAAGGTCACCTCTTTAAAACTGTTGGAGGTGCCGGGGATTGAACCCGGGACCTCGTACATGCTAAGCACGCGCTCTACCACTGAGCTACACCCCCCACCACAAACGTGTTTCCTTTGGATTCTTTCGTAATTTATAATCATGATTTCTTTTCACAACTTGGAAAATTGTAGCCGGAAAGTGAATGCAAACCTCCCTATTTGTAAAACAGGCTGCGCAGCGGCCTAAAAAAAAAAGCGACAGAATGAGGCTCCAAAGGAAGAAAGCTAAAAGTGACCATCTGCCGTATCTCGCTTTTTCCAGCTCCATTTCCTGCTCTTTCCTTGTGTCATACAGCCCCAGCATGGTCGGAGCAGAAAGCGGGACAAAGCGGGTAACCCCTGAGGAGGTGACGATGGGGAGGGAGCAGGGGTGGAGTCCAAGTGAGCCCTTTTCTGCGGCGCTCCAGCTCCCACGCCCAGCACCGCCCCCAAGCAACAAAGACCCCCAAATCATCTCCAGTTCCGTAAGCTAAAACATCTCCACAGGACATTTTGTGGTGACGGCAGGGAACGTCCGTGTGAGTTCACGATGTCTGCGATAGGTCACAAGGACAATTTGAAACACTCTCCTGAGAGACAGGTATCCTGTACGAACCCCAAAACACAATCTGAACAACTTTTAGCAGGCGGTCCCCTGATTTGAGAAGCTGGTCTTGGACGGGGTGGAGATGTTACTTAGGTAAAATGTGTGCAGGCAAGGCAGGACTGACTTTTGTTTTTCCATGACCAATCAATCCTCAGGGAACCCGGGAGCTATGAAGAACTATTGGTTCCTTGAATGGTTTGGGGGAAAAGCTTCCTATATTTTAAAGAGCTGGGCCGGCCAGGGACAGCCCTTGATTTCTCTAGCGCATCCTGTGCAGTCTCTATTTCTCTCCCTCTGAAGCACTTTAAAACCTATTAAAAAGCTGAAAAAAAAAAGTACAAAAAGGCCCATATTTCTTTTACCCAGATTTAGCTGTTAATATTTTACTCCATTTGCTTGCTCTCTCCCACCTAAGAGCCAATTGCAATACAGCATGTTCATTTACACTTAAATGATTTACTACATACCAAAGCCCTATTTATGAACTTGAGTGAATTTAACAATGATACATAGCTATATTGAATCTGCAGTCTGTATTCCAGTTTGACCAACTGACCTGATTTTCCCCTCTAGTGGATCTGGTCTAGAGTCAGGTATTGCATTTAGTTGGCATGTGTTTTTAGTTTTCTTTAACCTGGAACATTTCCACTGCGTTTCTTTGTCTTTCATGACTTCGACATGACATTTAAGGCTTGCTGTCCTATTTTTGTTTTTTAATAAAATGTCTTTCATGTTCTGTTTGATGTTTTCTCATGGTTAGATTGGTTAGATTCATGTTATGCATTATCCATTTTCAGCGACTTGTTTGTGTCTTTTGGTTCTTGTTTTTTAAAAAATCTTCACCAATTATGACTGACTAGAAGTTCCAGTGGACTGTCCTACTTCCCATTAAGTAGTCCCTGGATAGGACACTCTTTGTTGTTGGGAGCCAGTCCGAACCGTCCATCTGATGGCACTGCCCAGACACCCGGTAAGAAGGAACCGCAATGCGGACTTCTGAAAGGAACATCCCCGCTCTCTCTCATTATTATTATGGTGTTTGGAAATGTTGTTATTGATCACTTTCACCTAAATTGGAAAACCAAACTTAATATACCTGAGAGAAATGCCAGAGGCAATACCCCCCTAATTCTTCCAGGTGGTAAAGGTACTTTGAGACAACTGCTGGGCATAAAAGCCACAGGGCATAAATCTGCAAAGAAGTAAGAAGAGCTAACCTTTTCAAAGAACATTGCTTCTCTCTCACTTACCAACTGCACATCTCCCTGTATGGCCCCGGAAGATGGCTGGTTAGCCAGAGACGGGTAAGATTCCTCAAGGGAGGAACAACCTAAGACAGGCATAGTCACAGGGGGGCCATCAGGTGAGCAATAGGGGGCCAACAGAGGAGAGGCTCAGAACCTCACCCCCGCAGTTCTGAGAGAAATCTTCTGCGCCCATGGCTGTTTTGTTGCCCTAGTCTCGCTCGGATCTATACCCAGTTTATAGGCATGAATCTGACAGTCTACACTTGCTTTCCTACTGCATTAAACTCTACTTTTCATCTTTATCTTATATCAAGATTTAAACAGCTTTCTATTAGAAACTGTAATCTTTACTACTTTTACCTACGACTTTAACATTTTATTAAAGAATAATGGGACGATGATGCGAGGAAGATATTGGAAACAAGTATTGAGTTATAATAAATGGAGATTGTTTAAGTGGGTTCCAGTTCCCCCTCCCCACCCCTATGTGGCCTCCAGATGGCATATTTGATGAATGTGGAAATAGGTGGGTTCAAAGAACAGGTGTTTCCCTCTGGCTAACCCGCCAGAGAACAGCTTGATAAAATTTAAAAGTAATAAGAACAGGGCATTGCCTAACTTCAGATCAGAAAAATCTCCATTGTAAGTCTTACTGAAAATGGGTCCGAGGCACACTCCGTGACATTTATCCCTGCCTGCCAGAAGGTCATCATGTCCTCTTGGAGACAGCCTCTTTCTTTCCTACCGGAGATGGAGAATGGGAGGATAGCTATGAAAGAATAAAAACAGTAGAATAGTAAACTTTAGTCATCTGTAAAAAAACCAAGAATCTGGCACCTACCTAACCTTTGTAAGATTTTCTAACCGCAGTAACTAGGAACAAAGTTTACTTAGAAACTAGTAGACTGCTAAGATATGTCAAAATGATTTAATCTCATTTTCTAAACTCATGTAACCATGCTATGCCTCAATTAAATGATTAATATCTGTAGTTTACTTTATGTAATCTAAGAGTATATAAACAATCTGCTACTTTTAATTAAAGGCCAGGCTCAGCTTTTACTAGGGTCTGGGTCCTCATTCATTTTACTCAGCTGCCGACGTCGTCCATCGATCAGGGACCCCTGGACTCGCTGGAGCTGGACTCCGGCACTTTGTGTCATTTCTGTTCTCACAAAGAGGTGAATAATTCTCTAGAGGTCACTTAAAACAAATACACAAATATTATCTGGGCTCTGAAGTGATTCAGGAGCACCTGGAGCCCAGGTTAGGGTGATCAGCTTTAGATGCAGGAGACCTGCCTAGAGTGCCTGGAGTCAGAGAATGTGGGAGCAAGAATGTCAGGAAGCTGACCTGGATAAGCAGAGAAGCAGGGTTTTCCTGAAGCAGAATACCAATAGAAAGTCAACTGTGGTGATGACTATTTAATATCAGAAAATCACTGAGGTGGAGGAGCTAAACCTGACACTCTTGTTATGAATCAAATCACGAATCTTGTTATGGGACAGAACTGGTTCCAGGACAGTTTTGTCCCCTAGCTATGGGCAGAAGTAGAAATATATCCTCTCTGAAAGAAAACTTCCCCAAGTTAGGCATGCAGGATTCCCTCATATTAAGATCATACAGTAGCATAACAATAAAGATTACTACAGACACAAGAAGATAGACCCACTACACTTGGGGTTTGAATCTTGCTTAGCAGATTCAAAACAGGACATATTTAGAGCCAAAGAACTGCAGATGTTGAAATTTTAAGATATAAAATATAGAATAGCTATTAGGATTTACGTTAATAAATTAAGGGTATGATTACAAACAGTATGAAAGAAAGTTGAATAGAATTATATAAAAATGTAGTCCTCAAAAAATAAAGGTATAGCAGTTGAAATTAAAAATTCTTAATACATGAGACTAAACAGCATATTAGCTACAGCTGAAGAGAAGAAAGAATTATTAAACTGAGAGATAAAGCCAAATGTTAGTCCAGAATATAGCAAAAACAGTTAAGAACATGGAATATATGAGGCAAACTGTCTTTGGTAAAGTGTCCAAATATTTTTCCTACTTCTTAGTTGAGTTGTTTGTTTTCTTGTTGAATCTTAAGAGATTTTGTATATTTTGGATACCAGTTTTTTTTCAGATATATTTTTTAACTATTTCCTCCCAGTCTGTGGTTTGTCTTCTCATTCTCTTGACATTGCCTTTCACAGAGCAGATGTTTTAAATTTTAATGAAATACCATTTATCAATTATTTCCTCCACAATCAAGTGCTTTTGATGTTGTTATCTAAAAACATTGCCAAAACCAACCTCACCTAGATTTTTTCCTATGTTATTTGCTTGAAGCTTTATAATTTTGCATTGTACATGTATTTAATTTTACATTTGAGTTAATTTTTGTGAAAAGTGTGAAGTTGGTGTCTAGGATCTTTCTTCATATTGATGCTCAACTGTTTCAGGACAATTTGGTGAAAAAAAAAAATTTTTCTCCATTGAATTGCCTTTGCTCCTTTGTCAAATGTAAGTTGACAATATTTGTGTGGGTCTATTTCAGGGTTCTCTATTCTTTCCATTGAACTATTTTTTCTAATTGACCTATTTTGCTAATACCACACTGCCTTGATTATTTTAGCTTTAAAGTTGGTTAATGCAGTCTTTTGGTTTTGTTCTTCTTTTGCCTTCTAGTGGCTATTATTGCTTTTCCATATAAACTTTAGCATCAGTCTGTTAATATTCACAAAGTGTCTTGCTGGGGTTTTGATTGGGATTATGTTGAATCTGTAGATCAAGTGAGAATTGATGTCTTGACAATATTGAATCTTCCTATCTATGAATATGGAATATCCCTCCATTTATTTAGATCCTCTTTGATTCCTTTAATTTTTAAAAATTTTATCAAATGTACATCACAGTGGTTCAATAGTCCCCCTCCCCCTGCACCCACTCCCTTCCTACTTGGTAACTATTAGTCACTTCTCAATGTTATGAGTCTAATGCTGCTTTGTGCCTTCTGTTTTGCTTTGTTTTTATATTCTACAAATAAGTGAAATCATAAGGTATTTGACTTTCTCCACTTGGCTTATTTCACTGAGCATAATACCCTTTAGATCCACCCATGTTGTTGCAAATGGTAGGATTTCTTTTCTTCTTATGGCTGAATAATATTCCATTGTGTATATGTACCACATCTTCTTTATCCAGTCATCTACTGATGGATGCTTAGGTTGCCTTTGGACGCTTTGATTTCTTTCATCAGAGTTTTGTAGTTTTTCTCACAGTTCTTATACATATCTTGTCAGATTTATAGCTATATGTTTTTCTTTTGCATTTGTATTTTATATTGTCATTTACTTAAAAATATGATGTTATTTCTCTTGAAATTTCTTCTTTCATTCATATATTATTTAGAAGTGTATAATTTAATCTCCATGTATTTGGGGATTTTCCATTTTTCTCACTGTATTGATTTTTAGTTTTATTCCATTGTGGTCTGAAGGCAGACATTGTATTGTTTCTATTCTTTTAAAAATTTAAAGTTGTGTTTTATGGGCTAGAATGTGATCAATCTTGTTGAGGTTTCCATGTAAGCTTGAGAAGAGTGGATATTTTACGTTGTTGGATGAAGCAGTCTACAAAAGTCAACTATATCCAGTTGATTAATAGTGTTATTGAATTCAGCTATGTCCTAAACTGATTATCTACCTACTGGACCTGTTTATTACTGATAGAAGGATATGAAGTCTTGAACTATGATAGTGGATTCATCTATTTTTCCTTGCACTTCTATCAGCTTTTGCCTTAGATATTTTAATACTCTTTTTTTAGGAACATACACAATAAGGAAATCTTCTTGTAGAATTGACTTCTTTATCATTATGTAATATCCCTCTTTGTACCAGCTAATTTTCCTTGATTTGAAGTTGGCTTTGTCATAAATTAATATAGATACTCAAGCTTTCTCTTTGTTAGTGTTAGCATGGTATATCTTTCTCCATTCCTTTACTTTAAATCTATTTCTGTCTTTATATTTAAAGTGGGTTTCTTGTAGATAACACACAGTTCAAAATACATGTTTTTTGTCTACTCGGACAACCACTTGTGTTTTCATGGGTGCATTTAGACCATTCACATTTAAAGTGATTATTGGTAGAGCTGAATTACATCCACATATTTATAACTGTTTTCTGTTTGCTGTGCTTGTGTTTTGTTACTTTTGTTATCTTCCCCTCTTTTCTGCCTTCTCTGGTTTTTACTAGGCATTCTATATGATTGCATTTTCTGCCCTGTCTTAATATATGAACTATATCTCAGCTTTATTGAGGTATATCGACAAAAATATTGTAAGACATTTAAAGTGTACAATGCGATTATTTGATATACACATACATTGTGACAGGATTTCCACCACCATGTTAATTAATACATCCATCACCTCACATATTTATCTCTCTTTTTGTTTTTGGTAGGAAAATTTAAATTCTATCTCTCTTAGCAAATTTAAAATCATACAAAGCACAGTTACCAATATACTCATTGCATTATACATTAGGTCCTCTGATATCATTCATCTTATAACAGAAAGTTTGTACCCTTTTTCCTATTTCTTCCACCCACTTGCCCTTGACAACCCCTTTCCTACTCTCTGTGGCTATGATGAACTATACTTCTTTTACAAAAATTTTAGTGTCTCTCCTGGAGTTTGAAGTATACATTTACAACTATCCAATTCCCCTTTCAAATAACATTATACTGCTTCATAGGTAAGGCAAGTACCTTACAACAAAGTATTTACAATTAGTCCCTCCCATCCCTTATAATATTGCTGCCATTCATTTTACTTTCCCGTAAGCTATAATCACCAAGTACATTGTTATTGTTATTATTCTGAACAAAATATTGTCTGTGAGACCAGTTAAGATTAAGAAAAATAAAAGAGTTTGCTTTACCTTAATTAGTTTCTTCCCTAATGTTCTCCCTTTCTTTAATAAATCTGATTTTCTGACCTGTATAATTTTTCTTTTCACTGGGTGACTAACACTTTTGCAAGTGACAAATTCCTTCAATTTGTTTGTCTGAAAAAATATTTATTTCCCTTTCAGTTTTGAATGATAATTTCACTGGATAGAGAATTCTAGGTTGGTGGTCTTTTTCTTTCAGTACTTTAAATATTTTACTCAACTTTTTCTTGCTTGCATGGTTTCTGAAGACAAGAAAAATCCAATGTAATTCTTATCCTTATAACTCTGTAGCTAAATTATTTTTATTTTCTGGCTTCTTTCAAAATATTTTCTTTATCTTTTTTTATTAGAGACCTCCTATTTGTTCAAAATTTCTCCTTTAATAATATAGGTTGGTCATTCTTTATTTTTTATCTTCTGCACTTAGATTGTGATATGCCTAGGTGTTAAGTTTTTGATATTTACTTGAGCTTCTTGGATCTGTGGTTTAGTGTCTGTCATTAATTTTGGAAAATTATTAGTCAGTCATTTTTACTTTCTTTCTTCTCCTTGTGGTATTCTCATTATGTGTATGTTACACTTTTTAATAAAAAATTCCCCACAATTCTTAGATTCTTTTCAATCTTTTCATTCATTGTTTCTCTTTGCCTTTTAGTTTTGGGAGTTTCTATTGACATATATTTAAGTTTACTGATACTCTCCTTGGTTCTCGGCCATGTCAGTCTATTGATGAAACCATCATAGGCATTATTCATTTCTATTACTGTGTTTTTTATTTCCAGAATTTCTTTTTTATTCTTTCTTAGCATTTCCATCTCTCTTCTTACCTTAGCCATGTGTTCCTGATAGTTGTCCACATTTTCCATTAGATGCCTTAGCATATTAATCATAGTTATTTTAAATTCTGGTCTGATATTTACAAAATCTCAGCCATGTCTGAATCTAGTTCTGATGCTTGCTTTGTATCTTTAGAGTATGTTCTTCACGTTTTAGCATGCTTTATGATTTTTTTTGTTGAAAGACAGACATGTTTTGGTAAAGGAAAGTGAGGTAAATAGACCTTTTATATGGGGTTTTATGTTCATCTGGCTAGGAGGTAGGCTATGTTTTACTATTTGCTGGAGCTGTGGTGTCAGAAGGTCAGTTTTTCTCTGGTGTCTTTATTTTTGTCTCCTCTATTTTTTTAAAACCTCCTAAATAGGGTTTAAGGCTTATAGTTCTTTTAGTTGTAATTCCCTGTTGTTATACAGAAGCCTTATTGATATGGTGGTAAGGTATGGGGAGAAGAGAAGCATTCTATAGTCCTATGGTTAGGCTTCAGGGTTTTAGTAAGTCTGAGTTGGTATTTCCCTTCGTCCATGTTGGAGGTTCTAGGGGGATGATGGTGTTGGGTATTTGCTTTCTCCAGATCAGTTAAGCTTTGGTTAAACCTTAGTAGGTTAGGCTGTGGTAAAATAGTTTTTCTTGAGGGCAGACCTTGTTGGTAGAAAAAAGAGTTCTGGGTAAGAGCTCTTGCTTGTAAAGGAAGCTGTGTGTGTACCTTGCATTTTGGTGCTTGGTGGTTATTTTATTAAAAATCTAGATTTTTAATTAATTCAAGAATAGTTATTGTATGCTTCTTACATTTCACAATGGCTACTTTTCCCTTCTCCCTGCCAAAAGCATGAGGAGCTTTTCCTGTGGTAGAGCACCTGGTAGAGCTCCAGGAGGTAAAAATTAGGAAGTATGGAGTTTCCCAAGATAGGGACCCTTGGTGTTTTCAATTCTCAATCTGCTCTGCACTTAGTCTCCAGCAGCCCATTAATTACCTCTCCAGGTACTGGTTTCATCTGCCAGCTTCTGTTCCTGAGCTTTTGCTCCTGGTAAATTGTGATTCTCTTTATCTACCTTTCTCCCTAGTTTTTAGGGCAGCAGTTTACCTTGTGACCTTAAATTTTCTGATGGACCTAAAAGAGTTGTTGCTTTTCAGTTTGTTCACCTTTCTTTCTTGTTTTGAGGATGGAAGTGATAACTTCCAAGCTCTACATGTTGGATTGGAAATCAGAAGACCTATTTTCATCTTTTTAATTTACATAAGTAATACAAGCCTGGGACTAAGAGCCCCATACTTACAGCTCTAGAGAGACCAGTTTTTGACAATGGGTATATATTCTTGCATATATTTTTAATGCACATACCAATCATGGCTTTTCAGAAGTTGCAAAGGATTTATGGCATTTCCATTTTCTGAGTCTTCCAGCATATCAAAAATAAATACAGAAGGAAGATTATAAAATTGGGATATATTTAAATTATTATATTTAAGGATGACCTCTTTTTACACCAAATAAATATACAATAATTGTATGTATAATGTACTTGGGAGGTATCCAGAAAAGTCTAAATTTAAGCCTTCATAAAATTGAGGCTGAGACTAAATGATCCCCACTGATGCTATTTAAGACTCCAACAATTCACCTACATATGCACTTAAAATAATAATAACAATAACAACAAAACTACACACTATACTTGAACTTGCTTCCCTTCAATGCCCCAAAACTTAAAAGTTGAGTTTTAGGAAGGGAAAAAGGATGTAAACTTTTAAATTTTAATAGAATTTATAAACTTATCTTCTAATGTGTTTGTGCCAATTCACATTCTTACAGTGATATTTCAAAACACATTTTCCAACACTCTTGCCAGATTTGTGGTTATTAATTTATAAATATTTGTCAATCTAATGGAGGAGAGAATATTATGTATTACTATTTTAATTAGAATAATTTAAATATACATGAAGTGTAGCTTCCTTTAGTATGTTAGTCATTTGATTTTCTACTTCTGTGGATTGCCTGTACAGGTTATTGGTTCATTGCCCCCTTCCCATCCCATCATGGATATCTTTTTTTAAGGATGACAAAAGATAATGGAAAGCTCTCACGTGGTGATTCTAAGTGCCAGGCATTTTAAAGCACTTTACATATTCATGCAATCCTCATGGCAGCCCTGTAGTGTTACTTATTAGCCTAACAGATTTAAATAATTGAAAATAGTTTCTCTGTGTACTTTGCTTTTTGTTTAGTGGTTCTTTTTTTTTTTTAAACTTAGGCTTTATTTCATTCATTGATTCACTCAAGAATAGTTATTGTGTGCTTACTACATGCCAATGCACTGGGTATAATATGAATAATGAAATATGATCCCTTCCCTCTGGGAGGAATTGGAGGGAAAATTATGTAAATAAAATCTTTGTTAATCTATCTGGAAATTTCTCCCTCAAAGTTTGTAGTGAGAAATAGTTTTTGAAGTCAGTGGTTCAAAATTAGGTTCTTTCAGAACTGTGAAAGAGGGACATAAAGAAGTGAACCATAAGTTATTTGAAGAGCAGAACGGTAGTCCTAAAGCAAGACTTAAAGAAAAAATGTGAAAACCGACGTTATTCAAAAAAATAAATATGATTGTTTGACCCACTAAATAAATCCTTAGTTCTCTAACCCGCGGATAGATAAGTCTCATATTGAGTGGTTGTATGCTGAAGGTAAGTTTATGAAATTCACTAAAGGAACGTGAGAGAAAGAGAAAAGGGTCACTCTTGCCAAAGCTAAGAAAAGAAGTAGAGATTTCAAAGGAAGGAAAAAGCAGCAGCATTTTGGCAAGTATCTTTTCTCTTCGAAATTCTCTCCAAAATTCTGCACTAAATGTAGAAAAGCAGACGAACGCTGGTGAGTGAAAGGGGTTTCTTGATGCTGGGTATATCTGAAGTTGTCAAGTTCAGCTTCCGCCTAGGAAGAAAACCAGTGGAGGCAGAAGGGAGGGAGTGGGGATGGAGTTGGTAGTAGCTTAACCAACACGCGGTGAATCGGACCCCCGAACAACGAGGACCCAGGCATCCTGGATCCTACATCAGAGGGGATTTTTCTACTGGCCGTTCTTAGTGTTGGTGGTAGTAACCATGCTAAATCAATCTTACACTCTAAGATTCCAATTTACTCTAGAATCAGGGCGTTTGCGTTTTTTAACTTTTCTCCAACCACGTTTTCACCTGCTGCTATATGTAGCAGACTGATCAATGCCGAGCGCCTGAGAAGGTAACAGGGCAAAATGAAGGTGTCTCCTAGCAGTCCAGCACATTTCAGAAGCCTATATAAGAGAATCCCAGAGCCAGGTTTCGTTGTTCCCTGGTATCTTCCAGAAAACAGGAATCGCGGGCGATGTTCTAATCAGGAGGTAGGGAATTCAGCCCCTCGAATGCCGAGTGCAGCGGCAGAGGGACCTCGTCTCTAGGAGGACACAGGGAGGCTGGCTGGAGCGGGGTCAGTAAATCAAGGTCGAAATCCCAGCGAAGTTCATTCACTCATTTGTTCAATAGGATTTACGTCGTTAATACCTAAGCGTACTGGTTTTATCTGTTCATTTTATGTGTGCTAAGTACCTGAACCACTGTAAACATCATTAATCAGCCTTGTGTTTGCTGTGAAATGTATCTAAAAATATCTGATTGTGGTATGATTTATGACGATGAATCGGGATTAAACCAGAACTGCAGGGAATCAAGAATATGATTTTGTTTTGGGGAAGCGTCTCTGTACTTAACGAGGTGGTAGAGTGGTTAAGGTAGCAAACTACTAATACGTTGTGTTTTACGCGCGTTGGTTCGAATCCCATTCTCGTTGTAGTGTTTCCTTTGTGTCTCCGCCGTGCTGTTCGATAGGAGTCCTTTATGAGACTCACATCGTCTCTTGTCTTTGGCAGATGAAGTCCTTATTCACCATTAACTACCTGGACCGTAGGTAGCTAAGTTCCTCCAGCTAAGTGCTCTGTATGAACAGTCTCCTAAGTCTCTGGGGCAATTCTTAAGTGGCAATCATTTCCGAAATATTTGCTTTGCTCAGCTAAGATGATAACCACCCTCATGAGAGGAGGAGATAGGTTTATTTTCATCACGGAGTCTTCCGGTTTTTTGAGGAAGCAATTGAGTAATTAAGGGATATAGGAAAACATTGCCTAACAAACAAAGTAAATGATAAAATTGCAAAGATATGTATAACAAATTATATTGCATTTGCAAATTATTTTCAGCCTAATTTTAGCTGCAGTGCAATTTTCATCATGTTTGCTAATTTAAAGTGCCCCTCTCCCCCTAATAAAATACTTAAGCATTATTGTCTAAAAACCTGATTTTAAGGAGGAAGATATGTCCCTGCTCAGAGATATGACAAACTGAAAATAATCCCACATATTTCCATTAGATCCAAAGATACCTCCCTTAGCAAGACAGAATGTGAATATTGTAGTTTCTGCTTGTGATTTCTGTTTTGGCTTGACTTGGGGGGTAGGGAATATATATACACACACACACACACACACACACACACACACACACACATATACTTGCACCCACCCTTATTCATCAACCACCTATATTCCCCACAAATAACCAGTTACTAATTCCTACCAGATCATATTTAATATATACAAACATATATTACACAAAAAATAAATCTTTTTTATTTCAAAAGTACTAACACAAATGATAACATACTATGCACATTGGTCTGTATCTTGCCCTTTCTCCCTAACCAATGTATCTTTGAGAGCTTTCCATATCATCACAAGAAAGTGATGCATGGTATTCCAATATATGGGTTACTGTGTATTATTGCTCAGTCAACCCTCTATCCGACATTTGGGTTTCCCCCCAACACATCTTTTTAGAAGTTAGTTTGCTGTGTCCTAGGATATATGCATTTGAAATATTTGCACATACTGCTAAGTTGCCTTCCAAAAGAATTTTATTAATCTACCCTCCCAACTAGTAATGATTGAAGTCCTTGCTCCCTTCAACTTCCCCAATAAGGTATGTTGTCAATTTTGGGTTCTGTTATTTTAGTAGGTGAATGTGATATTGCAGTGAAATTTAATTTTCATTTGTCTTATTACAATAATTACAATTCCTTTCTCTTATTACAAATAAATATTGTTATATTTATAAAAATAGAATAATTTTTTGCTTTAATTCATCTGAATTTTGATTTTTTTTTTTTGAATCTCAGAGCAATATTTGAAGTGTGATTTCTGGGTTGCTTCAAGTGCCTGTGATGCCAGGGTTCTTGTTCACGAAGCCAAAGAGTGAGCTTCACAAACACTGAAGGTAGGAGAGCAAGGTACAGGCTTTTATTTAGAGATAAAGTGACAGGAAAGAGCTCCTGGCTCACGCCAGGAGGGGACAAGAGAGCCTGGGGTGCTGCGTTGTCTAGGGGATTTATAGGCAGTTGAGAATTTTTGGAAATTGAGGGCTTAGGGTGTGGACTTGTACCACCTGCCCTGCCCTCAAGGTGGGCTGGGTTGTTCTCTGCTTGCTAGGGCTGTTTACAGTGAGGTCACGGGTTATGCTGAGATACCCTTCTTTGTGAAACACTCAAGCATTCCAGGACAAGTTGCTCTTGGCCTTTTGACCTTTAACTGATCTCACTGAAGATGTCTATATTCCTAGTCTGGTATCTTTACCCTAGAGAATTAGTGTGACCTTGACTTTGCATAATGCTGAACATAGGGACTTTACATTGTTTCATTGCTTTGACTGTAAATATACTGCCTTGCTTTTTCCAGAGGCCCTCACCCTACTCTGACTACACCCAAGGTCCCTGTCTCACTTGCGGTGCATGAAGATTCTAGGCCTCACCCTTCATCTATTAGGTTAAGATGTCAGGGAATCTAAGCATCCAGATGTTTCTCCTGTTGACCTTAAAGCCTTGTATCTGGCTGTAAGTCCAGGGAGAGGAAATCCCAGGGCAAAATACCTCTAAAAACCAAAATCAGTCAAAGGGAGAAATAAAGTTTAAAATGCATTTATTGCTTACAAAACTGCAGTCCGGCCCATCTCTTCCTTCTGCTCAAGTAGTAGCAAAACCGGCCCTCTCCTCACCTCTCAGGTACAGATAAGCCCTCCCTCACCCAGGTAATTACCCATTGATATGGAGATGAACTTCTCTCCACCCCTGAGGAATGATGCAAATGCACTAAAGCCATACTTCTTTCCACCACTGAACGCCTATTGATATGCAGATGTACTAAAGCCAGGCAAGATACTCTGGAAATGTTACAATTTTACCCATACTGGCTATCTATATGTTATATCCAATTCCCCAGGATTCTCTTTATATCTGTAAATGTTCAACCCAGGAAAGCTGTTCCTGCCTTCAATCTCCCCAGCTACATCTTTCATATCTCAGATAGATTTAAAAACCTGTTTTCATATTCTCAGGAAATTGGCTATCATTAATTCATTCAATCTTCTACTCTGGACACACCTTTTCCACACAGCTGACTGCATCCTCCTGAATTAAATAACTTTTCTGGAAAAAAATTTTCCTGGGATGTGTCTGTAAGTTCTTCGAGGGAACTGTGAAAGAAAAGTTACACCAGATGGAGCTAAAACAGACAAGGAAGACTTTATTTAAGGCTATTGCCATAGGGGTGAGAGACTGAACTCAACTCAGAATACAACAGGGAAAACAGGGGATTTATACCAATGGGCAGAGTAAGGGAGTCGTTAGATTGAAAATTATTAAAAGGAACTTGATTGTATATTGAGGGAGGAAGAGGATCTTGATTAGCTATCAAGGGTGGGGGTACCCCCACCTAAACTGGTTTAGTAGGATGCTTGTCAAAACTGGACTCAACAGGATTCCTTACTAAAACCTAGGTTTAGCTGGCCAAGGGTGGGGCCTGGTTTAGAAGAGGGCTCAGATGAGCCTGACCAAAGTTTGGTCATGGAGGGAGTCCCTGTCAACACCCACAGGGATTGCCTCAGCTTCCTGAAGGAACAGGAGATACATGGAACATGTAAAGTACCAGCAGAAGTGTTCACATGCTTTCCCAGCCTGTCTCATGTGTCGGTAGCTGGTTCTGGCCCCTTACAGCAGCTGCTCCTTGGCTTTCTCTCCATTCCTGGGTCACTTGGGTGCAGTCACATTTCCAAACAATTCTTTTTCATTTCTTTAATTTATATGCTTGGAATAAAGTCTGAGTTACTGAATTTGAACTAGAATAAGTGGGTCCTTAATGCTGGATATGCTCATTATAAGAATATAGTACTTTATCCTCCATTTACCCCATGGTCCCAAGCACATGGGTCAGTGAAAATCATGTCTGGACTTGCCTCACCTTATCTGTAACATTTCCCTCCACCCTTTAAGATCCAATCACCAACGTCCCCATAGTAGAACACACCCTACTCCTTAAAAGCGCGCTTCCTCACCCACGAGCTGCTGCTCTCTGCTCAGAGGCAGCCACTCTCTCTTTCAGCCATTAAAATCTCTTGCATGGGCCTGTGTCTCCTGGGTCGTGCTGGGGTAAAGAGGGTCGCGGTGAGATAGATACCCTTTCACTCGTAGTGATTACATTAAATGTGCATTCAATACAGTATTTGAGAATTGGTCTTTCCCTTCATTACTGTTATTTCATAAAGTTGCAGCAGGGTGGTTGGAAAACTGAAGTCTATTTGAGGTGTTGACTTTGTTTGGGTTAGGATGTCAGTGTTGCAGATGGCTGAGAGAACCACAGGCTGTGTGGTGTTGGTTGGAAGAACTGCAGTTATAACCTTCCCACATGGGGAAGCTTATCAGGTCATTTCATAAAAGAGAGGATACTTTGGGGGATACTCATCACACTGGCTAAGGCAACACCCCAAGCAGAAATTGTTTCCTTCTGCAATTAGCATCACCACAGACCATGTAAATGGAGGTACAATCAAGCACCCACAGTAGGAACCAAAAGAATCAATGTTCATAAACTTAGTAAACTTAATTTGTTACAGATCCTTTGCATAACCAATGTCAATTCATAACAGGAGCTAATAAAATACTTCTAGTTTAAGTATTACTGGAATTGGGGCAAGTAGAACTTGATTTGCTTTTTTATTATGAGAACACTACAATGTGGAAGAATCTGAAAATAGATCACTGGATTTAAAGGTTGCCTCTTATGGAAGAGATTAATTTGTACAAAACATAGATCCCTGTGTTGCAGTAGGGGACTACAAAAATTAGAAACTTTGTCAGAATGATGTTTTATGCAGAGGGCTTATACTTCCTTGGACACTAAGCACCAAGTCAGTGTTCCCTTGTGTTTTTATTATGTTACAGGAAGCAAAAAGGCAGGTATGGATTAATGATTATAGGATGTGTTTTTTCATCAAGCTAAACAATTGCAGGCTAATTATTTCTTAAAGTTTCTTTTATGTTTCATCGAGTCATTCTGCCACATGAGCCCACGGTGTGTTCCTCCTCTGGGTTTGCCTCAGAAAGGATCATGAGATCTGCTCATGACTTGCACCAGATTCCAAGATGCAACACACTGCTCTATTCTCTAAGATTAGTTCCGACTACAGATTAAGTTTAAGCAGGAACTAAATTACAGCAAGGTTAACTGCTGAAGCATCTACAAGGTTAACTACTGGAGCATCTACATTTCCCCCTTTTTGTTTAGCTTGCATCTTTTGTAGCATTAGTGAGAAGACTGCTGATTGCTGTTGAGCATGTTGACGTTTTTGGGCAGTTCTTCTCCAGACTATACAAAACACAAATAACAAACATAATACAATTATTGTAAGTGTAGCAGTGGAACTACTAAATATTTTTAAGTGTTTTATTGGGTTCAAGTTGTTTATTCTATTTGCTATACTTTCTAGCAAATTGAAACTACTTAATACTTGTAATTGTTCACAAAATGTATTAGTAATGTGCTGTTGAAGGTCTAATATTTCTTGAGTAGTATTGCCATGATTTAACAAATGCTTTTTAACATTTTTCTATGGAAAATAAGTATGATTATAAGGTACAGTAGTAACACAAAAATTGGTTGTATTATAATCACATTTCATAGAAATTTGATGTCTCAAACTAACAACTTGATATCTTAGCATAACTGCTGTTGTAAATCAGTCAATTGTGCATTAATTTCACTATCTATTTGTCTTTGGTTGTCCACAATTTCGACAAATAAGAATGCCAATTATTAACAAAGTCTACAGTCTGAATGCTTTGTTGGAGTACGACCCCAGCAGTTGCAGCAGTTGCAGTTATGGCTATGATCTCCAGGATAGCTGCAATGATTAATCTAATCATTCATTTAGTTCTTTTCAGAAGATTGTCAGTGGAGAAGCATCATGTTTGGAAAATCTTGCCACTTTCAGTGTAGTTGAACTGGAAGCCAGAGACCTGTTCTAGCCTTAAGAATATAAAGACTATCTTCGGTGGAATAAGGAACAGAATTAACACAAGTATTGAAGAAACAATTTACACAGGAGATGGAATATCTGGATGAATTCTACACTGTGTGACTGGTCATAATTAAAAAGGGCAATCTGACACAGGCTGTAATATAATGATTTTCACTTTTTGTAAAACTCAGTCAATTATTTTTTGTAATACTATTATTCTAAATATGGCCTTTCTAAGCTATGAGACTTCATAAAGCTGATGGAATTTTCCATAAGTGATGTTGCAGCGGCCCAAAAGGTAAATGTGTGGCAGGAGGAGACATTCCACCTTCATGCCAATAAACAGTCCCTTTGGAAAATGTGCAAATGGTGCTATTAGAGCTATTAATATATTATGTCATCTCAGATCATGCCTCTGTCTTCTGGTCTGTGTGGAACCTTGAGGGTTCCAATCAATGATGCTTCTGTTGGGAAGGAAAGGACTCGGCTCGGTGTCGCAGGGAAGTCAGATATAGTGAGGCAAGAGACCAAAGTCAAGAAAGCAAAGTAAGTTTTAATACACTCTGCATAGGGTAGCAGAGTGGGCCTGCCTAAGATAAGACAGGCCCAGATGCTCATTCTGAGGCTTCTTTTATGTGGTTTTGGCAGGGTAGAGAGGTCCTTGATTGACAGCAGTCAGCTCTCTAGGCTTGTTCTGATTGGTGAAATGGGGACAGGAGCTGTGCTGTGCTTGCACCTCTGATATTTCTTACCTGAGGGACCCTGGACATTTCCTGAGTCACCCCTGGACCCTGTGGCTTCATCTGATTAACTCTCTGAGTTATTTCTGGCTTTCTGATTCTACCTGATCAATTCCCTGAGTTATCTTTGGGGGGCCCTTTCTTTCCATCCCGCTCATTTCTGTCTTTCTGCCTAACATTCCCCCCTCAAGTAGTTGGGACCCAAATCATTGGAATGAGGGGCAACGACTGCTGTGGCTACTTCCTGCTAGTGAAGGATAGTGTGGTCATTTGGGTTCCTCTGCTTGCTGACTGTCAGGATGGTGGAGAGTAGGACAGTAAGGGTGTCCATCTAGGGGTCCCAGGAAGACAGCTGATTCATCAGTTATCAAGGGCTCGAATCTCGTGACAACAAGATTTTGGCCTTGATGGACTTTAGTCTGGAAGAAACAAATTTAGTTAAGAGATTTAGTAAGCATTGGTCCAAATAGTAGGGCTAGGAGAAGCATCAGTAGGGGTCCTGTTAAGGGAAGTAGCTAGGATGTCCAGTTCCATATCTGGGACCAGTTGCCCCAGGATTCTGATAGTTGTTGTCAGATTCTGGAGTCACATTCAGAAAGCTTCGGACAGTGTCTCTAACTAGGCCACCCTGGTTAGCATAAAAACAACATTCTTCTTCTTGAAAGAGGCATAGGCCTCCCTTTTCAGCAGTCAAGAGGTCTAATCCTCTTCTGTTCTGAAGCATGACTGCTGCTAAGGAGTCTATCTGATTTTGAACAGTTATAATACTTTTGGGCAATTTTTTCTGCCAGAAAAATCTTTGGACAGGCTTTGGTAATAGAACAGTGAGATAGTTAGTCCAGCTATGTCAGAGCTTAGTCCTGTGGGGATTCCTAAGTCTATTAAGAGAGGAATGAACTGTATAGCTCATTTAGCTCTTATGTGAGAGGACAGAGGAATGGTCAGTGATTGGTTATTGGGGACTATGTCAATGTCTGGGACCAGATGGACTAGGGTACAGGTCCCAGTCCAATTAGCTGGGAGGCATAAATAGGTATTTAATCTGCATAAGAAAAAGACTCCTTAGTTTTTGAGGCAGAAATTAGTTTCAATGGAAAATAAGTGGGTGAGTTTGTTGTTTTCATTTTCCCAGGCAGATAGGGTTCCTGCTTATACAGCTCCAGTTAAGGGTTGAAAAGGGCCCTGAGGCATGTAGTGCACTGCTCCTGAATTTTTGTTTTTCCATTGTATTATTTTCCTTTTGGTATCTATTAGAACCCACTCAGAAGAATTTTCATAAGTGGGAACTAGTAAGCATTCATGTTGAATAGGATAGGAATATATCTCCCAAGGGAAAATATTTATACAAGAGGCAGGTCTGCCTTGGCAATATCCTGACTTCTTAATTTTTAATGTATTGACCTGTAAGGAAGGTTTCCATGAAAATCCTACAGGTTTGGAAAAAGGGGCTGCTTGAGTGACTTGAAAGTTGGCATGGCTGTTTGAGGGTTTGATCTCTAAGGTGAAGTTACAAAGATGCTCTTCAAGCTCTCCTAACTTTTGGCCTGAAGTTTGATATCTTTTGATGCACAGTGGTGCCTGAAAACTAAGCTTACTGTGGGAAGTTATTGGTCCCCAGACAGGCAGGTCAGTAGCGGAGACCTGAGTTAAATTGTCTAAATAGGATCAGAGGAGTTGGGCTGCTCCTCCTGTCATTGTTCTTTTTGTATAGTCACTGATTTGGAAGTCATAAAGACTATTTAAATTTATTTGTTGGAAGGCCTTCCCTTTTGGTACTTGGGATGGAGGGTTATAGTAAGGTTAGGCCATAAGCGGATTGGAATTGGAGCAGCTTTATACTTGGTAGAGGACATAGAGAGACATATCCAGCAGTCTTGTGCTAGTTAAGGATTGGTAATATTTAAGAGGTGATGTGTTAGTTTTAGGATTTTGTGAAGGTGTCCAGTGTCCATGAATTCTTTTAGGAGTAGTCCATGGCTGGTTATGTGCCAGGGAATGAGAATAAGTTTGAAAGCAAAGGCCAGTGAGTTTTCCCAAAGGGGAAGTGTTGGGAGATTCATAGCCGAGGTATTGATTATGGTATGGTGGTATTGGTTATAGTATATTTAGTTTTACTCCACTTTTAAAAAGCTAGGTTTAAGCACAGGGACCAAGCTGTATCTCCACAGACATAAGACAGAAGAGCCTAAGGGAGGGAAAATGCCCAAAGAAGAAAGAATAAGACAAAGAAAGTTAACTGACAATTTGTGAGCTCATTCATGAGTAACTTATCTTATTTGGACAGTTATCATCTGAAAAGAAGTCTTAAGTCTTATAGTGGTTCACAGGTATAGCTGGAGTCCCGGGTGATATTGTCCTCTGTGGTCGGTTCTTTCCAAGGTTTCACTTGCAAGTGATGTATCCAGCTGGTGACTCCAGGGACCTTGACAGCTGAAGGAGTGGAAATAAGGACAAATAGGGTCCTTTCCAAATGGGCTGTAACTGAGATTGAGGTGACCCATCTTTCCAGACTTTGATGAGGACCTGGTTTCCTGGGCTATACAGAGGCTTGTCCTCTGATTGATTAGAGACTGGGACCTGGGTGAGTCCAAATTCTCTCAGAGCCTGTTGGAACTGGTGTATGGAAGTGGCACATTCTAATAAGGCACTGACCTCAGGGTCTAATAAAAGGTCAGTGTATAGAAAAGGCCATCCATAGGTGGCTTCAAATGGACTGAAATTAAGACGGGCTTTTGGAGCTACTTGAACTCTTAATAAGGCTATGGGTAGAACTTTGAACCAATTTAGAGAGGTTTCCTGTACTAACTTTTGAATAGTAGCCTTAAGAGTTTGATTAACTCACTCTACTTGCCCAGAAGATTGGGGTCTCCAGGCACAGTGTAAGAGGTAGGAGATGCCCTGTGCCTGTGAAATAAGTTGAGTAACTTGGGATGTAAAGGCAAGGCTGTTGTCACTCTGGAGTGATTTTGGAAGCCCAAACCATGGAATGATTTAATGTAGTAAAGTTTTTGCCACTTCTCTGGCCTTTTCTGTCCATGTAGGGAAGGCTTTTATTCACCCGGTAAAGGGGTCTATATATACCAGGAAATCTGTATCCTTGACATAGAGGCATTTGGGTAAAATCTAACTGCCAGTCTTCTCCAGGATAAGATCCTCACCATTGAATAGGCTGTACTAGGTGGGGTCCTTGTATATTATTAATTGTACAGAGATGACAAGCTTCAGCTACTTGTTTAATAGTATTTGTTAGCCCCTTACCAGTAAATAGGTGGCTGACTAATGTAGTGAAAGCTGGCTGTCCTATATGGGTAGCATCATGTAATGATTTGATGATTTTCCATTGTAGGCTTTGTGGTATAAAAATGAGACTGTCTTTGGTAAGCCACCCATTGGTCTGTAAAGTATATCCTTGTTGCTGACCCCAAGTCTTCTCTTCCTCAGTATACTGAGGTGTTGGGATATTAATGGGGGGGAAAAGTCCTCCCTAAAAAGAGTATCCTGAGGCTGAGGGGTCTCGAAGAGCTTCCTGCTTGGCAGGTTGGCTAGATGGTTGCCTTTTGCTATTTCAGTATCTCCCTTCTGGTGTCCCTTGCAAGGTACTACAGCTACTTGTTGGGGGACTTGTACTGCTTCAAGCAGCCTTAAAATCTGATCTTTGTATTTAATAGGACTGTATTTAGTAGTTAAACATCCTCTTTCTCTCCAGATGGCTGCATGGGCATGGAAAATAAGAAATCCATACTTGGAGTCAGTGTAAAGGGTAAGCTTGTTTCCTTCTGCTAGTTCTAAGGCCTGAGATAGAGCAATGAGCTCAGCTAATTGAGCTGAAGTTCTGGGAGGCAGAGACTGTGCCTCTATTGTTTCATGTAGGGAGGCTATAGCATATCCAGCTTTTCTTTGCCCATTAAGAACAAAACTGCTCCCATCAGTGAACCAGATAAGATCGGGGTTATCTAATGGTCGGTCTGTAAGGTCAGGCCTAGGGCCAAGAGAGAGCGATAGTGCTTCTTGACATGAATGGATGGGCTCTTCCTGGGTATCTGGGAGCAAGGTAGCTGGATTAAGAGATGAGCATGTAGCTATTGTGATATCAGGATTTTCTAATAGCATGCCTCCATATTTGAGGAGTCTCTGATAGCCATAGGAACCTACTGTATTGTAAAATGTTGGGGATATTGTGGGAGGTGTAAACCTGGATGGGAGCCCCTAGAGTTAGTTTAAGGGTTTCTTCTAACAAAAGAGTAAGGGCCCCAATAGCTCTAAAACAAGAAGGCCACCCCAGCATTATGGGGTCGAGTCTTTTAGACAGGCCATAGGTTGGTGAGTTGGGCCTAATTTTTGAGTTAGAACTCTGAGGGCTACTCCTTGTTTTTCATGGGAGTACAATTGGAATGGCCTGGCTGGGTTTGGGAATCCAAGGCAGGTGCCCGTGTTAACAGGTTCTTAAGCAGATCTATAGCTCTTTGCTGTGATGGTCTCCAGTCTAAAGGTTTAGAGTCATCCTTTCATTTTAGGACTTCATAGAGAGGCTGTGCAATGAGTCCTTAGGATCCACAACCTGCAATATCCTGTTAGTCCTGGGAAAGCCCTGAGTTGTTTGTAGGTAGTAGGTTGAGGAAGGGAAATAATGGCCTGAACTCTGTCTGGAGAAAGGCCTCTCTTTCCTGAAGTAAGGATTAATCCCAGGTAAGTGACCTTTTGTTGTACTAACTGAGCTTTGCCCTTGAAACTTTATATCCCCACTCAGCAAAGAAATTAAGGGTTTGAATGGTATAATTAATGACTCTTGTTTTGTGGGGGAACAAATTAAAAGATCATCTACATATTGTATGAATGTGTCTCCATTGTTCAGGTACAGGTGGGCAAAGTCTTGGGACAGGCTTGTCCAAATAGATAATGGCTGTCTCTAAACCCCTGGGGGAGGACAGTCCAGGTTAGCTGGCGAGAGGTGTTTCCTGGAGTGGTCCATTCAAAAGTAAATAGTGACTGTGACTGTTTTTCTAAGGAGATGCTAAAAGCAATTTTGAGATCTAGAGTTGTAAACCAGGAGGTGTCAGGGGGAATAATTCCTAATAGAGTATATGGGTTAGGAACCACTGGATGGAGTGGCACAACTGCCTCATTGATAATTCTTAGATCCTGGACTAGAGGATAAGTCTGGTCTTTCCTTTTGATGGCCAGGATTGGAGTACTGTAAGGGGAAATAATTGGAACTATCAGCCCATATGGAAGGTATTTGGAAATTAGAGGCTGAAGGCCTTTACGAGCCTCAGGCTTTATAGGATATTGTTTTTGACTAGGAAACTTAGTTGGATCTTTGAGCTGTATGACTACTGGATGGCATAGTTAGCCCTTCCTGGGATTCCCTTATCTGAAACGTCAGGATTGATAGACAGTTTCCAGTCTTGAAAAGCTGATGAGGGTTTCTTTTTATAATTTATTTTGGTATCATTAATCTACAATTACATGTGCAGATGATGAGGGGGTTTTTGAAACAACTAGAAGTTGGAGAGGAGTTTGACTAGCTGGGGGAAAGCTAAAAATCATCCTGGTGTGTAATTTTTCTAGTATGTCTTGTCCCAAGAGGGAAATAGGGCATTCTTTCACAACTAAAAACGGATGTGAAAAATAATGGCTATGGAGGAGACATCCTAAGGTTGGAGTGAAGGGCCGAGGAGTAGGGGTCCCTGTCACTCCAAGTACTATAGAAATTCGAGAGGATAGGGGCCTGAAATAGGAATTGAGGACAGAGTAGAAGGCCCCAGTGTCAATTAAAAAGAAAATTGTCAAGATTCAAGATGGTGTAGTGAGAGGTGAGATGGAGAAATCCTCCCCAAACCATAAATAGTACAAAAATATAGTTAATTAAAAAAAACTAACCCTAAAACAGCAAAAAGAAAGAAGGCTGAACCAGATTGCATACAGACCTCACGAATAGGGCAGACCGCACAAAACAGGGTAACGTACGAAAACCTTAATCTGGCGGGACCCAAGTCCTCCCCCACCCCAGCTCACTGGTGGAAGGAAGCGAAACAGAGCGGGGAGGGGGTGGAAGCTTGACACTGCTGAACACCTAGCCCTGGAGATCTGCTTTGTGAGCAGAAACCTATATTTTGTGGTGCTCTGTATGTTGGGAAGCTCAGACAGGTGGCATGCTTGAGAGACTGACATTCTGGCCGTTTGTAGAAGAGGGGATCCACATCCAGCCGTTCTGTGTCAGAGAAAAGGCAGACAGTCTGAGAAGCTTCCTAGGAGCGAGAGGGCTGCTGAAAGGGCGGGGCTTGCATGGAGCTTGCTGCACGGGAGAAGGGAGAGCTGGACAAGGTTGTCTTGGTGGGCTCTGCCCAGCTGGTTGGGAACTTTGAGGAGCTTCAGGTGCTCCACACCCGTGGCTGCTTACTCAACTCCAAGGCCTCCCACTGTGACACGCAGCCTGCTGCACCTTCCTCCTAGCATGCCAGCATCAGTTCGCAAACTGGCAGTCATTGTGCTGGCATCAGGCCAGCAAGAGGGAGGCCCTGCCTACAACAGCTAGAGACGCAAAGCACAGAAGATTACCTGTGTGTGCTTGGCCCACTGCCTCTAACACCTGAGAAGGGCACCTCAGACGGGAAACAGGAAACAGATCTTTCCTCCCCCCAGGCACCAGCTCTGCTCTGCTACAACTCTCAACCTCACTCTAGGGGCTGAGCAGCTCCAGAGACTGGAGCTTCTGCACATTAGTGGGCACAACACAGAAATAAGAAACATCAAAAGAACATGGTTAAGACCAAAATCTCACAAACCCCAGAAAAAGGGCCAAATGAAATTGAACTCACCAATCTTTCTGAAACAGAGTTCAAAATAAAAATTATAAACATGCTTACGGAGGTAGAGAAAAATATTCAAGAACTCAGGAACGAACTTAAGATGGAGATTCAATCATTAAGAAACTCTATATCTGAAATGAAACATACAATGGAGGGAGTAAAATGAGATTAGATGTAGTAGAAGAGACAGTAAATGGAATAGAAACTAGAGAAGAGGAACACAAAGAAGCTGAGGCACAGAGAGAAAAAAATTTCTAAGAATGAAAGAATATTGAGAGAACTGTGTGACCAATCCAAACGGAACAGTATTTGCATTATAGGGGTACCAGAAGAAGAAGAAGAGAGAAAAAGGGATAGAAAGTGTCATTGAGGAGGTAATTGCTGAAGGAGACAGTCTCTCAAGCCATGGAGATGCACAGATCTCCCAACACAAGGGACCCAAGGAAGGCAACACCAAGACATATAATAATTAAAATGGCAAAGATCAGGATAAAGACAGACATTTAAAAGCAGCTAGAGAGAGAAAAAAGATCACATACAAAGGACAACCCATCAGGCTATCATCAGATTTCTCAACAGAAACCTAACAGACCAGAAAGGAATGCCATGATATATTTAATGCAATGAAGCAGAAGGGTCTCAAACAAAGAATACTCAACCTGGCAAGGTTATCACTTAAACTTGAAGGAGAGATTAAACAATTTTCAGATAAGAAAAAGATGAGAGAATATACCTCCCCCAAACCACCTCTACAGTGCATTTTGAGGGACTCCTATAGATGGAAGTATTCCTAAGACTAAATAGATATCCGCCAAGGGATAGACAAAGAGTACAGATTATGATTCATAACATACAAAGAATGGAGGAGGAAGAAAAATGAGGGAAAAAAAGGAACCTTTAGGTTGTGTTTGTAACAGCATACAAAGTGAGTTAAATTAGACAGATAGTAAGGGAATTACTCTTGAACCTTTGGTAACCACGAATCTAAAGCCTGCAATGGCAATAAGTACATACCTATCGATAATCACCCTAAATGTAATGGTCTGAATGCACCGATCAAAAGACATAGAGTTACTGAATGGATAAAAAAAACAAAACCCATCTATATGCTGCCTACAAGAGACTCACTTCAAACCCAAAGACATACACAGACTGAAAGGAAAGGGATGAAAAAGATATTTCATGCAACCAATAGTGAGAAAAAAGCAGGAGTTGCAGTACTTGCATCAGACAAAATAGACTTCAAAACAAAGAAAGTCACAAAAGACAAAGAAGGATATTACATAACAATAACAGGGTCAGTCCAACAGGAGGATATAACTATTATAAATATCTTTGCACCCAAAACAGGATCACCAAAATATGTGAAACAAATACTAACAGAACTAACAGGGGAAATAGAATGCAATGGATTCATTTTAGGAGATGTCAACACACCACTCTCTACAAAGGCCAGATCAATCAGACAGAAAATAAGTAAAGAGACAGAGGCACTGAACAACATATTAGAACAGATGGACCTAATAGACATCTACAGAACACTCCATCCAAAAGCAACAGGATACACATTCTTCTCAAGTGCACATGGAACATATTCAACAATAGATCATCTGTTAGGCCAGAAAAAGAATCTCAGTAAATTAAAAAAGATTGAAATTGTACCAACCAGCTTCTCAGATTACAAATGTATGAAACTAGAAATAAATTACACAAAGAAAATGAAAAATCCCACAAACACATGGAGGCTTAATAACATGCTCCTAAATAATCAAGGGATCAATGGCCAAATAAAAACAGAGATCAAGCAATATATGGAGACAAATGACAGCAATAAGTCAGTACCACAAAATCACTGGGACGCAGCAAAGGCCATGCTAAGAGGGAAATATATTGTAATAAAGGCCTACCTCAGGAAAGAAGAACAATCCCAAATGAACAGTCTAAACTCACAATTAATGAAACTAGGAAAAGAAGAACAAATGAGGCCCAAAGTCAGTAGGAGGGACATAAAGAAGATAAGAGCAGAAATAAATAAAATTGAGGAGAATAAAACAATAGAAAGAATCAATGAAAGCAAGAGCTGGTTCTTCAAGAAAATAAACAAAATAGATGAACCCAAAGCCAAAGTTATCAACAAAAAAGAGAGTCTACACACATAAACAGAATCAGAAATGAGAAAGGAAAAATCAGTAAGGACACCACAGAAATCCAAAGAATTATGAAAGAATACTATGAAAAATTATATGGTAACAAAACTGGATAACCTAGAAGAAATGGACAGCTTTCTAGAAAAATACAACCTTCCAAGGCTGACCCAGGAAGAAACAGAAAATCTGAATATACCAATTACCAGCAACAAAAATGAGTTGACAATCAAAAAACTACCTAAGAACAAAAATACCTGTACCAGATGGTTTCACTGCTGAATTTTATCAAACATTTAGTGAAGACCTAATAGCCATCCTCCTTAAACTTTTCCAAAAAGTAGAAGAGGAGGGAATACTCCCAAACTCATTCTACAAGGCCAACATCACTCTAATACCAAAACCAGGCAAAGACACCACAAAAAAGAAAATTACAGACCAATATCCCTGGTAAACATAGATGCAAAAATACACAACAAAATATTAGCAACAAATTTCAAAAATACATCCAGAACATCATCCATCATGATCAAGTGGGATTCATCCCAGGGATGCAAGGATGGTACAACATTCGAAAATCCATCAATATCATCCACTACATAAACAAAAATAAGTACAAAAACCACACGATCATTTCCATAGGTGCTGAAAAAGCATTCAACCAAATTCAACATCCATTCATGGTAAAAACTCTCAACAAAATGGGTATAGAGGGCAAGTACATCAAGATAATAACAGCCATATATGACAAACCCACAGTCAACATTATACTTAACAGCGAGAAGCTGAAAGGTTTTCCTTTAAGTTCTGGAACAAAACAAGGATGCCCCCTCTCCCCACTTTTATTCAACATAGTTCTGGAGGTCCTAGCCACAGCAATCAGACAACACAAAGAAATAAGAGGCATCCAGATTGGCAAGGAAGAAGTCAAACTGTCCCTGTATGCAGGTGACAAGATATTGTACATAAAAAACCCTAAAGAATCCACTCCAAAACTACTAGATCTAATATCTGAATTCAGCAATTTTGCCGGATACAAAATTAATACACAGAAATCTGTTGCATTCCTATACACTAATGATCAACTAGCAGAGAGAGAAATCAGGAAAACAATTCCATTCACAATCGCATCAAAATGAATAAAAGACCTAGGAATAAACCTAACCAAGGATGTGAAAGACCTATACCCTGAAAACTACAAGACACTCTTAAGAGAAATTAAAGAGGACACTAATAAATGGATATTCATCCCATGCTCATGGATAGGAAGAATTAATATTGTCAAAATGGCCATCCTGCCTAAGCAATATACAGATTCAATGCGATTCCAATCAAAATACCTACAGCATTCTTCAATGAACTAGAACAAATAGTTCTAAAATTCATACTGAACCACAAAACACCCTGAATAGCCAAAACAATCCTGAGAAGGAAGAATAAAGCAAGGGGAATTATGCTCCCTGACTTCAAGCTCTACTACAAAGCCACAGTAATCAAGACAATTTGGTACTGGCAAAAATAGACACATAGACCAGTGGAACAGACTAGGGAGCCCAGATATAAACCCAAGCATATATGGTCAATTAGTATACGATAAAGGAGCCATATATATACAGAGGGGAAATGACAGCCTCTTCAGCAGCTGGTCTTGACAAAATTAGGCAGCTACATGCAAGAGAATGAAACTGGATTACTGTCTAACGCCATACACAAAAGTAAACCAAAATCGATCAAAGACCTGAAAGTAAGTCATGAAACTATAAAACTCTTAGAAAAAAATATAGGCAAAAATCTCTTGGACATAAACATGAGCAGCTTCTTCATGAACATGTCTCCTTGGGCAAGGAAAACAATAGCAAAAATAAACAGATGGGACTATATCAAACTAAAAAGTTTCTGTACAGCAAAGGACACCATAAGTCACACAAAAAGAAATCCTACAGTATGGGATAATATATTCATAAATGACATATCCGATAAGGGGTCAACATCCAAATTATATAAAGAGCTCATGAACCTCAACAAACAAAAAGCAAATAAGCCAATTAGAAAATGGGCAGCAGATCTGAACAGACACATCTCCAAAGAAGAAATTCAGATGGCCAACAGGCACACAAAAAGATGGTCCACATTGCTAATCATCAGAGAAATGCAAATTAAAACTACAATGAGAGATATCACCTCACACCAGTTGGGATGGCCAACATCCAAAAGACAAACAACAACAAATGTTGGCAAGGATGTGGAGAAAGGGGAACCCTCCTACACTGCTGGTGGGAATGTTAACTAGTTCAGCCATTCTGGAAAGCAGTATGGAGGTTCCTCAAAAAACTCAAACTAGAAATACCATTTGACTCAGGAATTCCACTCCTTGGAATTTAACCTAGGAATGCAGCAGCCCAATTTGAAAAGGACAGATGCACCCCTATGTTTACCACAGCACTATTTACCACAGCCAAGAAATGGAAGTAACCTAAGTGTCCATCAGTAGATGAATGGATAAAGAAGATGTGGTACATATACACAATGGAATATTATTCAGCCGTAAGAAGAAAACAAATACTACCATTTGCAACATCATGGATGGAGCTAGAGGGTATTATTCTCAGTGAAATAAGCCAGGCAGAGAAAGACAAGCATCAAATGATTTCACTCATCTTTGGAGTATACGAATGAAGAAAAAACTGAAGGAACAAAACAGCAGTAGACTCACAGAACACAAGAGTAGACTAACAATTTCCAAAGGGAAAGGAATTGGGGAGGATGGATGGGAAGGGAGGGACAAGGGGGAAAAGGGGCATTACGATTAGCACACATAATGTAGTGGGGATGTATACAGGAAAGGCAGTATTTACAGAGAAGACAAGTAATGATTCTATAACATCTTACTACTCTGATGGACAGTGACTGTAATGGGGTATGTGGGGGGCACTTGATAATAGGCAGTCTGGTAACCATAATGTTGTTGAATTAATTGTACATTAATGATACCAAAATGAAAAAGGAAAAGAAAAAAAGAAAATTGTTCTACCCGCTACGTCCATGTTTACCCTAGGCTCTAGTCCAGTGATATCGATGTCATGCATTGGATCCAACCAGCCAGGGCCTCTTCATTCCTGCGAAAGGAGCTCAAGGACCATGGGCAGCTCCAGTGGCCCAGGGCCCTACAGCCCATGGGGAAAAGGGAAGCCCAGTGACCCATTTCTTTACATTTGTAGCAGGGAGATTGTGGAGGCTTATCTCTACTAGGACAGCTCTTAGACCAATGCCCAGTCTTATGACAGATGTTACACTTATTATCTCTTTTATCATTCTGGTCAGTACCTGGTGTGCCTCTGGACATGGACTCAACCACAAGGATGGCTAGTAGCTGAGTATTTCGGGTCTCCTTCCTCCTTTCCTTTTCCTGAGCCCTCGCCTCTCTTCCTGATCAGGGCCATAGAACACAGTATTGGCCGTGGTCAGGAGCTCATCTATACTCCTGTTAGGGTTTGCCTGGATCTGTTTTTGTAATTTTTTCCTGATATCAGATGATGACTGTGAGAGAAATTTATCTCTCACAATTACTTGTCCCCGTATGTGTCTAAATCTAGGTTGGTATGTTTAGTGAGGGTGTCTGTCAGTCTTTCTAAGAAAGTAACAGGATTTTCCTCTAGTCCTTGACTAATGGCAGCAACTCTTAAATAGTTAATAACTTTTTGCCTGACGTTCCTTAGCCCTGTCTTTATGCAAAACAGGAAGTGGTTTCTTCCCCACATATTGTCTTTATCATTATAATCCCAATTAGGGTCTGTAGAGGGGACAGCTGTTTCCCCAATGGGAAATTTAGTGCCTGATAAGTGGAGACTACTGGAAAATTTACAGGCTTCTTCAATAACTCTCTCTTGTTCAGCTTCAGAGAGTGTCTGTCCCAGGATTATCATGACATCTTTCCAGGTGAAGTCATACGCTAGACTGATGTGCTGGAATTGATCAATATAATTATCTGGATTGGTTATATAGCTGCCAAGATCAGCTTTAAGCTGTTTTAATTCAGTTAGTGAAAAAGGTTTGTGGACCAGCACTGGGCCAGATTCTCCACCTGCCATTTCTACTAATGGAAGAACTTTAGCAGGTGCCTTTGGGAGCAGATTTGAGTACCCAGGACTCTGTTCTTGGTGGCCCTGTGGGGCTGGCTGTGACACTTTGCCCTTGGGTGTTCCTGGGTTCTGGGGTGGAGGTAAAGCAAGCAGCTGAATAGAGAGAAGGCTGGGAGGAATGTTTAACTTACAAGTCTGGCAGAGATCTCAGCTTTTAAAATAGAAGAAAGCTTGAACATATGGGATCTCTGCCCATTTACCCAGCTTTTTGCAGAAAAGGTCAAACTGCATGAGGGTGTTAGGGTTAAGAGTTCCATTAATTGGCCACTGCTCCTGGTCCCCTAGTTGATATTGGGGCCAGACTGTGTTGCAAAAGAATATTAGTCTTTTCTTTTTAAGTGTCTCTGCATCTATTTGGGGCCAAAGAGAAAGGATACAGCCCAGTGGTGTGGTAGCTGGAATGGATTCCTGGTTGCCCATCTAGGAAGAAACCAATGGGTTAGAGAGCCTTGTGTCCCAGGGCCTATCCTGGAGGTCTCAGCATTCCAAGACCTGTAAATCTATTCCTGTTTCAGATGTCTCCAGCAACATGACAGAGGACTGAAAGAGTAATCCTGCCAAATGTGTTAGAGAGCCCAGCATCCCAGTGTCTATCCCAGAGGTACTGGCAGAGCCGGCTGCCCAGGAGTTTAACGTATCCCACCTCAGACATCTCCAAGTGGGATATGGAGGACTAGTCTTATGGCTTCCTATTGAAGGGCTAAAGGGGGCTTACTGTGATCTGAGATGATCCCAAGTACTGGAGACAGTGGAAATCAAGGCTGCCAGGTCTTTGTGGGAGCCAGAAGGTGGCTCAACCAAATGGAAACTGGAAAGGAGATAGTGTCAGGCAGCAAAAAAACCCATTTGGGAGATGTCTAGGGGTTGGACTTGGGTGCGATTTACTGTGTGCCTGGTTGCGCAGATGTTGTCTTGTGGGTGGTGGGGAGCCTAATGCTCTGTCCCCAATCTGCAACCACCTTATCCTGTCATGGGAGTCTTCTAGCAGTGGCCTGCCCTAGTGGCATTTTAGTGTGCCCGACCCGTGCCCGCTTTTGGCCAGAATGGCTACCCAACAGAAAATGAAAGTAAGAGTAACTTAACACTGCTTTATCTGAGTCACAGCACCAAAATATGTTGGGAAGGAAAGGACTCGGCTCGGTGTCGCAGGGAAGTCAGATATAGTGAGACAAGAGACCAAAGTCAAGAAAGCAAAGTAAGTTTTAATACACTCTGCATAGGGTAGCAGAGTGGGCCTGCCTAAGATAAGACAGCCCCAGATGCTCATTCTGAGGCTTCTTTTATGTGGTTTTGGCAGGGTAGAGAGGTCCTTGATTGACAGCAGTCAGCTCTCTAGGCTTGTTCTGATTGCTGAAATGGAGACAGGGGCTGTGCTGTGCTTGCACCTCTGATATTTCTTATCTGGGGGCCCTGGACATTTCCTGAGTCACCCCTGGACCCTGTGGCTTCATCCGATTAACTCTCTGAGTTATTTCTGGCTTTCTTGTTCCACCTGATCAACTCACTGAGTCATCTTTGCGGGGCTCTTTCTCCTTTCCATCCCGCTCATTTCTGTCTTTCTGCCTAACACTTCTATAGGAGGTATTAAGTAAAACCTGACCTATTTCTACTCGACAATTTGTCCAGTGCACCCATTCGGGGATGATCTGTTATGTCATTTGTGCTAATTATTTTGTGGAATCTGAATGCTTGAAGAAGGAATAATTTTTTCTTTGATTCTTTATAGGTATCATTTTTAACAATGGATAGCCATGCAGCTGGTTGTATTTTCAAGCAGTGGTTTTTATGTCTAATATAAATGGGTATCTCCTCTACTTCCACTGTATAATTCTCAACTTTCATGCACTCTTCTCCTGAGTGTCATAAGGACCAGGAGTCCAGTTGGAATCATTAACATATATTGGGACTGTTTCAGAGAGCTAATGAATAGCTTGGTTAATCAGGGGTTAGGAATGTAAGCCCAGTATGATTAATTAGTGCTGTTAGCAGAACTTACCCCCATGGTGACCACAGCAATCATAGCCAGGAACAAATTTGAAGCATTGCATGCCTGTCTGGTTTGTTGTACAATTTTTTCAGCTTCCTGTGTCATCTTTTATAGTCTCCATGTTGGGGGACTCAATTTTTGAGTTCTTAGTATCAGAACTTGAACTCTGGATCTTCCAATAGTCATGGCTTTCACCTCATCAACGGGAGGTTCAACATCAACTTGAGGCCTTTTATTCATTTTCTGGGTTTTATCTTTTTAGCAGGGATCCACAGTTTATCCTGTTTCTGTAATGACGCAAGCATATCCTTGACTCCACCTTTGAGTCATCCCTGATTCCCACTCTCCCATGTCATTTTTATTAAAAACTGGCTGATTTATTCCAGGGGACTTTTCTTTCATCCAATGTCTATCAGCTGCTGATGAGCTTGTATCATTTAAATTCAAAACATTCAGGGTAAATAAGGCCCTATGTATTCTTATATGGGGAGTTTCTATGCCATCATATCTTCTTTTTTGTTTAAGCAACATATTTTTCAATGGGCAATTATGTCATTTAATAATTGCTTGTTCTTGAGAGGTATATGGAATCTCAGTAACATGTTTAATATTTTATTGGGAGAGACACTTTTATAATTTTGCAGAAAGATAACTAGGGGTATTTTCTGTTTTAATTTTAGCTGGAAATCTCATAACATTAAAAATTATAAGTAAATGTTGAATCATATCAGCTTTTTTGATAATGTAGAAGTTTATTTAAACTCAGAATATGTATCAATTGAGTAATGAACATAGAATAATTTCTTAAACTCAGGAATATGGGTGACATCTATTTGCAATAGTTTATTATGGTGCAATCTTCTTGTATTGACTCTTGGAGTGTAAGGTTTACTTTGGATTTGACTACACTAAGGGCATTGGTAAGTGATATTTTGAGTTTGTTCTTTAGTGAGGTGAAATTTAATTTGTAAACTTTTTCTGTTAATATGAGTGTTCATGTTATGTTTTGGCAGTTAACAGGGATCTGATAATTTATCAACATGTTTATTAGCTTTGGTCATTGGTCTAGGGAGGGTGGTATGTGGTCGGATGTGAGTAATATAAAGAATATTATATCTTTTATGTAATAATTGTTAAGTACAAAATAATTGATAAAATTCGGTGCTATCATCAAATAGAGTGACAGAGTAAATATGTTTTACTGCATATTTAACATATTGTGAGTTAGTAACAATATTAAGGAGATTTGTAACATCTTGCAGTAATATAATAAAAGCATATAATTCAGCTTTTTGTACTGAGTGATAGGAAGTTTGCAGTTTTTGTAGTTTTTCTACTATATATCATTTTGCTTTTTTTTTTAGCATCTGTATAATAAGTATCAGCTTTTGGGATAGGATGAGTTTTGATAATGTCTACAAATTGACTGAGATTTTTTTTAAGAAATTGAATATGTCTTTTGGAAAATGATTACTGATAGTTCTTATATAATTGGCAAAGGCTATTTGTGAGTTATCATTTAATTTCTAGTTGTCAGCTGTTTGGGTGTTAGTAAGAGGAACAGCAATTGTTGAAGGGTCTCATGCAATTAAGGTACACAACCGTAAGCACTCACGAATAATTAACTGACAAATTTTATCTATATGTAAATAATTTCTTTGATGCTTTATGTGGTAAAAAATATATTAAAATTTTTTCTTTTTTGTTACAAAATACTAGTAGGCAAATGTTCAGAAGGGAATATTAATAACTCAACATCATATTGTGTATCAATATGATTTAAATAACTATTTTTATACATTTTTAAATCTATTTTAATTCTCTTTTGGCTTGTGGTGACAGTTGTCTGGGATTATTTAATTCAGAATTTTCAGTTAAAGTATTAAATAAATGCTTAAGTGAATAGGTTGGAATTCTTAATGAAGGATGAAGCCAATTGATATTACTTAAGAGCTTTTGAAAATCATTTAGGGTTTTAAGACTGTCTCTCTTAATTTGAATTTTTTGTGGAAGGATTTGTTTTCTTTCAATTATGTTTCTTAAATAATTATATGGAGTACTATCTTGTACTTTTTCAGAAGTAATAATAAGATTGTAAACGGTTAATTCTGCAACTGTTTGCTTATAGAGGGTTTGTTTGTAAAGTGGGCAAATTTTTATGAACAATTAAAATACCATCTATATAATGAATAATTAAGGAATCAGAAATTTTTTTCTTTAATTTTTCTAAAGGTTGATTAACAAAGTACTGGCATAATGTAGGGTTATTTAATACTCTTTGAGGCAAAACTTTCTGTTGATATTGAGCTGTGGGTTTATAATTATTGGGAGATGGCATAGTGAAAGCAAATTTCTTGCAATCAGAAGGTTGTAATGGAATGGTGAAAAAACAAATTTTTTAATCAATTACTTTAATATTCTAATTTAGAGGAATTATATTGGGTTGAGGCAGTTTAGTTTGTAAAGGATCTATAGGTTGAATAACAGCATTTATTTTTCTTAAATTTGTCAACATTCTCCATTTTCTTGATTTTTTTCTTAACAACAAAAACATGAGAATTCTAAAAAAAACCCAGGTTCTTCTATATGTCTAGCAGACAACTGTTCTTGTATCACTTGCTCTAATGTTTAAGCTTCTCTTTTGTTAAAGGCCACTGCTCTACTATATTAGTTTATTAGTTAACTATTTTCAAGGAAGGGTGAAGCTATGAACAGTGGCCTTTATTATAAATTTGGATAACTGATGTTTGATCGATCTAATTTAGGCTGAGTTATTATATTAAGATACTTTGTTGGTTTTTTCTTAGACTTTTTTAAAAATCATATTTCATTTGGGCTATAATATTCTTGGATTGGGGAGAGATGGGTTGTATATTTATAGTTGCCCCCCATCGGGACAATAAATCTTGACTCTAAAGATTAATTTATACAGGTGCAACCAAAGGTTGCAACATAGCCTTTTGCTTTCAGGCTTAATACATTGATAAGTGGCACACTTTGAAAAATCTCTGTATAAGTGTCTTATTCTTGTAAACGCAGTGGACACAGAAGTCAAAGGCAAGGCAGAAAGCTAATCTGCTTGGGATATTATAGAAACATCAGTTCTTGTATTTACTAATCTTTTAAAGGGCACTTTATTTATATAAACATTCATCTCAGGTCGATTATTATAAATATAAGTCTGCTAATATATTTTTTTAGTAGTACTGCTGAATCTACTTTGTCTTTGAACAGGGTCAGATTTATCTTGTATGTAAGGTAATAGGAGGAGTTGTGCAATTCTCTTTCTTGCTTGTAACAACACTGGCTTATTGGTACTCATTATAATTTGAATTTTGCTTTCATAGTCATAGTCTACAACTGTTAAACGAGCTTGAATTATCTGACTGGTAAGACTTATCTTGCTAATTAATAATCTAACAGTATTTTTTGGAATGTGGCCATAAATGCTAGTTGGTATTTTAACAATATTGGCTTTAGATAGTAAACAGAAGTTATCTAAAATGGGAATATCTAATGCTGCACTCTCTCTTGTGGCATGAGTAAGGTCATTGATTGAGCGGTGGCATGACTTTTGCCATTGCTGACTGGATATTGTTGAATGCCCATATTGTTTTTTCTGGGGCCCTGAGCTGGGCCCATATTCTACTTTTTCTGTTTCTCTAAAGGTTGCATATCTTTATCTCACTTTGACTTACATTCATTAGCTTAATGTTTCTCTTTTGTACATTGAGGGCATACATTGGGGGAATGCTTCGTACTTTCTTCTCTTCTTATCTGTCTCTCTATATATTTTAATTAATTAATTAATTAATTAATTTTTATTTTGCTATTATTATTACACAATTACATGAGCAACATTATGGTTACTAGACTCTCCCTATTATCAAGTTCCCACCATATACCCCATTGAGGTCACTGTCCATCAGCGTAGAAGGCTGTTATAGAATCATTGCTCATCTTCTCTGTGTTATACTGCCTTCCCCATATACCCCCCACCCCAAACCAGCTATATTATGTGTGCTAATTGTAACAGCCCTTTTTCTTCCTTATCCCTCCCTTCTCACCCATCTTCCCCAGTCCCTTTCCCTTTGGTAACTGTTAGTCCATTCTTGGGTTCTGTGAGTCTGCTGCTGTTTTGTTCTTTCAGGTTTTTTCTTTGCTCTTATGTTCCTCATATGAGTGAAATAATTTGATACTTGTGTTTTTCTGCTTGGCTTATTTCACTGAGTATAATGCTCTCTAGCTCCATCCATGTTGTTGCAAATGGTAGGATTTGTTTTCTTCTTATGGCTGAATAATATTCCATTGTGTAATCCACATCCTCATTATCCATTCGTCTATTGATGGACACTTAGGTTGCTTCCATTTTTTGGCTATTGTAAATAGTGCTGCAATAAACATAGGGATGCATATATCTTTTTCAAACTAGGCTGCTGCATTCTTAGGTTAAATTCCTAGGAGTGGGATTCCTGGGTCAAATGGTATTTCTATTTTGAGTTTTTTGAGGGACCTCCATGCTGCTTTCCACAATGGTTGAACTAATTTACATTCCCACCAGCAGTGTAGGAGGGTACTCCTTTCTCCACATCCTCGCCAACATTTGTTCTTGTTTGTGTTTTGGATGGCAGCCATTCTAACTGGTGTGAGGTGATGTCTCATTGTGGTTTTAATTTGCATTTCTCTGATGACTAGTGATATGGACTTTTCGTGTGCCTGTCAACCATCTGAATTTCTTTTTTGGAGAAGTGTCTGTTCAGCTCCTCTGCCCATTTTTTAATTGGATTATTTGCTTTTTGTTTGTTGAGGTGCATGAGTTCTTTATATAATTTGGATGTCAACCCCTTGTCAGATATGTCATTTATGAATATATTCTCCCATACTGTAGGAAGTCTTTTTGTTCTACTGATGGCATTCCTTGCTATACAGAAGCTTTTTAGTTTGATATAGTCCCATTCATTCATTTTTGCTTTCGTTTTCGTTGCCTGGGGATACATGTTCATGAAGAAGTTGCTCATGTTTATATCCAAGAGACTTTTGCCTATGTTTTTTTCTAAGAGTTTTATGGTTTCATGACTTACATTCAGGTCTTTGATCCATTTGAGTTTACTTTGGTGTATGGGGTTTGACAGTAATCCAGTTTCATTCTCTTACATGTAGCTGTCCAGTTTTGCCAACGCCAGCTGTTGAAGAGGCTGTCATTTCTCTGTTGTATATCCATGGCTCCTTTATCATATATTAATTGACCACATATGCTTGGGTTTATATCTGGGCTCTCTATTCTGTTCCACTGGTCTATGGGTCTGTTCTTGTGTCAGTAGCAAATTGTCTTGATCACTGTAGCTTTGTAGTAGAGCTTGAAGTCAGGGAGCATAATCCCCCCTGCTTTATTCTTCCTTCTCAGGATTGTTTTGGCTATTCAGGGTCTTTTTGGTTCCATATGAATTTTAGAACTATTTGCTCTAGTTCATTGAAGAATGCTGTTGGTATTTTGATAGGAATTGCATTGAATCTGTAGATTGCTTTAGGCAGGATGGCCATTTTGACAATATTAATTCTTCATAGCCAAGAGCATGGGATGAATTTCCATTTATTAGTGTCCTCTTTAATTTCTCTTTAGAGTGTCTTGTAGTTTTCATGGTATAGGTCTTTCACATCCTTGGTTAGTTTTATTCCTAGCTATTTTATTCTTTTGGATACAATTGTGAATGGAATTATTTTCCTGATTCCTCATTCTGCTAGTTCATTGTTAGTATATAGGAATGCAACACATTTCTGTGTATTAATTTTGTATCCTGCAACTTTGCTGAACTCAGATATTAGATCTAGTAGATTTGGAGTGGATTCTTTAGGGTTTTTTATGTACAATATCATGTCATCTGCAAATAGTGACAATTTGACTTCTTCTTTACCAATCTGGATGCCTCTTATTTCTTTGTTTTGTCTGATTGCCGTGGCTAGAACCTCCAGTACTATGTTGAATAGCAGTGGAGAGAGTGGGCACCCCTGTATTGCTCCCAGTCTTAGATGAAAAGCTTTCAGCTTTTTGCTGTTAAGTATAATGTTAGCTTTGGGTTTGTCATATATGGCCTTTATTATGTTGAGGTACTTGCCATCTATACCCATTTTGTTGAGTTTCATCATGAATGAATGTTGAATTTTGTCAAATGCTTTTTCAGCATCTATGGAGATGATCATGTGGTTTTTGTCCTTTTTGTTGATGTAGTGGATGATGTTGATAGATTTTCGAATGTTGTACCATCCTTACATTCCTGGGATGAATCCCACTTGATCGTGATGGATAATCTTCTTGATTTATTTTTGAATTCGGTTTGCCAATATTTTGTTGAATATTTTTGAATATATGTTCATCAGGGATATTGGTCTGTAATTTTCTTTTTTGTGGTGTCTTTGGCTGGTTTTGGTATTAGTGATGTTGGCCTCGTAGAATGAATTTGGGAGTATTCCCTCCTCTTCTACTTTTTGGAAAAGTTTAAGGAGGATGGCTATTAGGTCTTCACTAAATGTTTGATAAAATTCAGCAGTGAAACCATCTGGTGCAGGAGTTTTCTTCTTAGGTAGTTTTTTTATTACCAATTCAATTTCATTACAGGTAATTGGTCTATTCAGATTTTCTGTTTCTTCCTGGGTCAGCCTTGGAAGGTTGTATTTTTCTAGAAAGTTGTCCATTTCTTCTAGGTTATCCAGTTTGTTACCACATAATTTTTCATAGTATTTTCTCATAATTCTTTGTATTTTTGTGGTATCCGTAGTGATTTTTCCTTTCTCATTTCTGATTCTGTTTATATGCGTAGAATCTCTTTTTTTCTTGATAAGTCTGGCTAGGGGTTTATCTATTTTGCTTATTTTCTCAAAGAAACAGCTCCTGCTTTCTTTAATTCTCTCTGTTGTTTTTTTCTTGTCAATTTTATTTATTTATGCTTTAATATTTATTATGTCCCTCCTTCTATTGACTTTGGGCCTCATATGTTCTTCGTTTTCTAGATTCATTAATTGTGAGTTTAGACTGTTCATTTGGGATTGTTCTTGTTTCCTGAGGTAGGCCTGTATGGCAATATATTTCCCTCTTAGCACAGCTTTCACTGTATCCCACAGATTTTGTTGTGTTGAATTGTTGTTGTCATTTGTCTCCATATATTGCTTGATCTCTATTTTTATTTGGTCATTGATCCATTGATTATTTTGGAGTATGTTATTAAGCCTCCATGTGTTTGTGTGTTTTTCATTTTCTTTGTGTAATTTATTTCTAGTTTCATACCTTTGTGATTTGAGAATCTGGTTGATATAATTTCAACCTTTTTGAATTTACTGAGGTTCTTTTTGTGGCCTAAAATATGATCTATTGTTGAAAATGCTCCATGTGCACTTGAGAATAATGTGTATCCTGTTTTTTTTGGATGGAGTGTTTTGTAGATGTCCGTCAAGTCCCTCTGTTCTAATATGTTGTTCAGTGCCACTGTCTCTTTACTTATTTTCTGTCTGGTTGATCTGTCCTTTGGAGTGAGTGGTGTGTTGAAGTCTCCTAAAATGAATGCATTGCATTGTATTTCCTCCTTAATTCTGTTAGTATTTGTTTCACATATATAGGTAATCCTGTGTTGGCTGCATAGATATTTATAATAGTTATATCCTCCTCTTGGACTGACCCTTTTATCATTATGTAATGTTGTTCTTCGTCTCTTGTGACTTTCTTTGTTTTGAACTCTATTTGGTCTGATACAAGTACAGCAACTCCTGCTTTTTTCTATTAGTTGCATGGAATATCTTTTTCCATTCCTTTACTTTCAGTCTGTGTATGTCTTTGGTTTTGACGTGAGTCTCTTGTAGGGAGCATATAGATGGGTCTTGTTTTTTAATCCATTCAGTAACTCTATGTCTTTTGATTGGTGCATTCAGACCATTTACATTTAGGATGATTATTGATAGGTATCTGCTTATTGCCATTGCAGGCTTAAATTTGTGATTACCAAAGGTTCAAGAGCAATTCCCTTAGTATCTAACAGTCTAATTTAACTTATTTTGCACACTATTACGAAGTCAACCTAAGGGTTTTTTTTTCCTCCTTTTTCTCCCTCCTGCATTCTTTGTATGTTATGAATCATATTCTGTACTTTGTCTTCCCTTGAATGATATCTGTTTAGCCTTAGGAATACTCCCATCTATAGGAGTCCCTCCAAAATGCCCTGTAGAGGTGGTTTGTGGGAGGTAAATTCTCTCAGCTTTTGCTTATCTAAAAATTGTTTAATCCCTTCTTAAAATTTAAATAATAACCTTGCTGTGTAGAGTATTCTTGGTTCAAGGCCCTTCTACTTCATTGCATTAAATATATCATGCCACTCTCTCCTGGCCTGTAAGGTTTCTGTTGGGAAGTCTGATGATAGCCTGATGGGTTCTCCTTTGTATGTGATCTTTCTTTCTCTGTCTAGCTCCTTTTAAAAGTCTGTCTTTATCCTTGATTTTTGCCATTTTAATTATTATATGTCTTGATGTTGTCTTCCTTGGGTCCCTTGTGTTGAGAGATCTGTGCACCTCCATGGCCTGAGAGACTATCTCCTTTCCCAGATTGGGGAAGTGTTCAGCAATTGCCTCCTCAGTGACACTTTCTATCCCTTTTTCTCTGTCTTCTTCTGGTACCCCTATAATGCGAATATTGTTCCATTTGGATAGGTCACACAATTCTCTCAATATTCTTTCATTCTTAGAGATCCTTTTTTCTTTCTGTACCTCAGCTTATTTGTATTCCTCTTCTCTAATTTCTATTCCATTTACCGTCTCTTCTACTACATCTAATCTGCTTTTAAATCCTTCCAGTGTATGTTTCATTTCCGATATGGTATTTCTTAATGATTGAATCTCCACCTTAAATTTGGTTGAGGTCTTGAATATTTTTCTGTACCTCCATAAGCATGTTTATAATTTTTATTTTGAACTCTCTTTCAGGAAGATTGGTGAGTTCGGTTTCATTTGACCCGCTTTCTTGGGTTAGTGAGATTTTGGTCTTAACCATGTTGTTTTGACGTTTTATATTTCTGCGTGGTGCCCACTAGTGTGCAGAAACTCCAGTCTCTGGAGCTGCTCAGCCCCTTGAGTGAGGTTGGGGGACGTAGAGGAGCAGAGCTGGTGCCTGGGGGGAAGAAAGATCTGTTTCCTGCTTCCCATCTGCAGTGCCTGTCTCTGGTGTTAGAGGCAGTGGGCCAAGCACACATGGGTAATCTTCTGTGCTTTGCATCTCTAGCTGTTGTAGGCGGGGCCTCCCTCTGGCTGGCCTGACGCCTGCGCAGTGATTGCAGGTTTACCAGCACGTGCCTGCAGGCTGTTAGGAGACTAGGCAGGGTGTGTGTCACAGTGGGGGCCCTGGGAGCTGAGTAGGAAGTCAGAGGGATGGAGAACCTGAAGCTCCTCAAAGTTCCTAACCAGCTGGCCTGAGCGTGCCCAGGCAACCTTGTCCAGCTCTCCCTTCTGCCGCATATCAAGCTCCGTGCAAACCCCGCTCCTTCAGCAGCCCTCTCCCTGCTAGGAAGCCTCTCAGACTCCCTGCTTTTCCTCCAACACAGAGCGGCAGGGTGTGGATCCCCTCCTCCACAAATGGCCCGAATGTCAGTTTCGCAAGCACTCCGCCTGTCCTGCTCCCCAGCGCCCAGGGCACCACACAATATAGGATTCTGCTCACAAAGCAGATGTCCAGGTCTAGGTGTCCAACAGTCCCAGGCTTTCACCCCCACCCGCGCTCCATTTCTCTTCCTCCCACTGTTGAGCTGGGGTGGGGGAAGGGCTTGGGTCCTGCCGGATTAAGGTTTTCATACGTTACCCTGTTTCTTGAGGTCTGCTCAGTTCGTGAGTCTGTATGCAGTCTGTTTAAGCCTTCTTTCTTGTTGCTGTCTGAAGGTTAGTTGTATTTATTAACTATATTTTTGTACTGTTTGTGGTTTTGGGAGGAGCTCTCCATCTCACCTCTCACGCCACCATCTTGAATCTCCTCAGTCTATATTTTTTGCAATCTTTTCGAAGATGACTTAATTTACTACAATTATAGCACTTAGTTTTATTTTGTTTTAATGTATTTTTAAGGGCTATGGCCAATAAATTAGCTTTATAAGGCTCACTTCTAACATCTAGATAAGCTTTAATATACTCATTTAGAGGGACATTTTGGGCTTTTAAAGGCCGAAGGACCTTTTGACATTCTGTATTAGTATTTTCAAAAGAAAGCTTTTGCATCAAAAGGTTTTGAAGTTCTGGTTGGGAAACTGTTTTTCGAATAGTATCTTTCAGTTGGGATAACAAATCCACATAGGGCTTCCCTTGGGACTGAGTAACTTTAACATAGGATTTAGCAGTTTGGGTGGTTTAATTCTATCTCAAGCACGGATGCAACACAAACGGACTTGTGCAATAGCTTCGTCAGGGTATTATAATTGTGCTCTAACTTCTAACTAGTTTCTGCTACTAGTTAATTGTTCTGAAGTTATTGGTAATTGATTTGCCTGGTTTCTCTTTGCTATTTGCTCTGCCTCGTTTTTCTACTATGTTTTAAATTGCATATAGGGGCTAGATTCTAAAACTGTTACAGTTAACATATTTCAGTTATAAGGGATTAAGTGGTATTCTTGAGCTAATCTTTGTAACAGCTTTTTAACATAATTAGATTTTATCTCATACATAGTCACTGGTTATTTTGTCTTTTATAACTTTAAAAGATAAGGGAGTATATTCAAACTGTTGATATCGCTGAGGATATTGATCATTGGCAGGCATCTGTTGTACAGCAACAGGAAATGCAGAAACTGACAGGCAGTGAGAAAGCATCAACATCTCTCTTTTCTTGTATTTAAAATGGATTGAGCTATTATTGAAACTTGAGAAATGGGAACAGTTAACTTAGGTGGAATTTCTTGATACGGAGGCACAGGAGGGGCATGCTCCCTTTCTCTACTATCAATAATTTTTACCGGATAGATGTGTTTATCATCTTCTTTAATTAAAGGAGATTCAACCTTACTTTTTAACGGAGTTAGCATTGAAATTAGTGATTCCGATAATGTTGTCAAAGTAACTATTTGTTTTTCAGTCGACTGCTGAGAGTCATTATTTAAAAATGGAGTTTCTGCAGCTGAGAAAAGCTGTTTCCTATCCCTTGTTAGTTCCATCTCAGAATCCTTTTCCATATCTGATTCATCAGGAAATGAGGATTCCATATGTAAAGTCCCTAGACTTTCATATTGACCTGCATGAGATTCATGAGAACGAGGACGCTCCCCCAGTATTTTCTGGGTCTTTTCTTCATTCTTATTCTCAGCATTGACCGCCCTCACAGATTCTTCAGATTTAGATTGTAATGTTCTAGGGCTAAACCAAGTTACACAGAGAACAGACAGACAAGGGAAGTTGCTCCCCCTGCTGGTAAGCTCGGCGGAGAGCTCTCAAAACTTGTCTCCAGACTTTTAAGTTTTATACAGCTTTCCCTTGTGGATTAAACCTATAACAATGTTTTTTAACCAATTCAAATAACTCTATCATGGTTGATTTTTTTACTTTAACCCCAGAACCTTTAAGTAAAGTATGCAATAAAACAGCATATTTTCGTTGGACGGTCTGGGAATTTCCCATGGCTCTGCAAAATAATGCTGAAAGTTTCGCTTACCTCTGAGCATACAATTCCTTGTAGGTTCTGACCTGCCTGAAGCCAAACGAAGCCTGAAGTCAAATCGGGCCCCACGTTGATTGCCAGATGTTACAGTCAGACCACAAAAATGAGAAACCGAGTCAGAATGACGTTTTATGCAGAGAGCTTAGACTTCCTTAGAGACTAAACACCGAGTCAGTGCGCTTTTATTAAGTTACAGCAAGCAAAAAGACAAGAATCAATCAATAATTATAAGATGAATTTTTTCATCAAACTAAACAATTGCAAGCTAATTATTTCTTAAAAGTTTCTCTTATGTTTCGTCAAGTCATCCGGCCACGTGAATCCCACGGTGTGTTCTTTATGGGAGTTTGCCTCAGAAAAGATCACGAGAACCTCATGACTGGCACCTGATTCCAAGACGCAACACATTGTTCTATTCTCTAAGATTAGTTTCGACTATAGATTAAGCTTAAGCAAGAACTAAATTACAGCAAAATTAACTGCTAGAGCATCTACAAAGTTAACTACTGAGACATCTACATCCCCATCTCTTCCTAATTTAGTTTCTATCCTGCCGAAGATCTTTCCTCTGTCTGGCCCACATCTCTCTCTCTCATCATTTTACAGGCAGAATGAGTTGTCTTTATTTAACTCGTTCCCTGACCACACACCGAGAGTAGTTTCTTGGGGAGACATGTGTTGTTTCCCGGGTGCTCCGGTGCAGATGTTCGGCAGTTTCTGGGGAGGACGCGGTCGCAGGTCAGCTCCTTTCCCTCCGGCCCCCCGGCGGAGGGGGAACACACACGAAGAGTGGCGGAAGGCAGAGACGCTCCAGCCCCACTGCCTCAATTCCCACAAACCTTTAGCCTTCTCCGGGGCCTCTCCATCGTCCATAGCCCTTGCTGTGCGCTTTTCTCACAAGGACACCGGCGATTTGCAACCGGGTGGGAACGCATCGCGCCGGTGACCTCAGGAAGGTGAGTTGTTCTCGCCCCGGGCGGCTCGGAAGGCCTTCGAGGAGTGTGAGGTGGGGGGTAAGAACCGTGACGCGAAGGTATGAGAGCAGGCAGACGGGAGAAAACTGTCTCCATCAAATACGGATGTGCAGAGAGGGTGAGGAGAGACCCGTCCGAACGTGAGGTTCACGACAGCCTCAGCGCTTCCGGGCGAGGCTCGGCTACTCCACGCGCGGGGTGCAGGCCCGGGGTGCAGGCCCAGGGGCCGCGGGGCCGCGAGGAGGTTTTTAGGAGATGTCCTCTCCATTACAGTAACTGACCCACCCGCCCACTGAAATTCCCACTGAAATTTCGCAAGCCGGTGAATTTTGCACGCTTTGAAAGATGATTTAAACGAATCCGTTACTTGCCAGGCGAAAGTATTCTGTTGTTATGCTTGAGAAAGCAGGAGAATGGAATACTACTGTGTACAAACCACAAATGTGTAAGCAGAGAGAAACGCGTTCTTTCACGTTCCCACGGCGATCCCAGAACTATAAAATCCTGCTGGAAGACGCCCCACCAGGATTTGAACTCGGATCACTGGATTCAAAGACCAGAATGCCGACCATAACACCATGGGACCGAGCAGAGTGCAAAGCGGTCTTTCCTAGTCGTGATTAAATATCTACCTAAAAATTTTGCAGTAGCTCCAACCTAGAGGAATAAGGTCAGGCTTCAGTAAGACCACGCTTTTAAAGAAATCTGATGTTTTGTTGTTGCTGGAGAGGAGGCAATGAGCGAAATATAATTCAGGGCAATAGGAGCACTCTCTCTTAATCTTCTGATGGGAGCATAAATTAGCATTCGGAAGACAGCAGGGGCAGATTTTGTGAGTTCTGAAACCCCCACTATTTAGGAGGTCCTCTTTAAGAAAAACAATAAACATTATCAACACAAAACTAGATACAGCCACTCCAAGTCATACATGATATATCTGAGGATAAGTTGGAATGGAAAGAGGTAGCAGTCTTAAATAATTTCCATAATAATATACTTTTGCAAGTTTTACAAAAACATGTATTATACATGTCTACCCCCTTCCAGGACCTTGGAAAGGGCCCGTGCAAGTGAGGGGTCTTGCCAGCGCTTGGTGAGACTCTTGATAAATATCCTTAAGGGCTATTTGTCAATATCCAACAAACAATCTCTACCTCAGCAATTTTTCTTTAAAAAAACATCCTACAGAAATACAATATATATACATGTCTAAGAATGTTCATTGTAATATATTGCAGTATCAGAAACTTGAAAATGTGCCCATCCATTGAACTGAAATAATATACAGCTTCTAAAAAGAATGGGCTAGTTATAGTATCTACATGTTAAACTTGGCAGTTTCTGAAAAAGATTTAGGTTAAGTTTAAAACACACAAGTCCCTGCAGTTTGCTGAATTGTAATATATAAGCATTTTATGTAATATATAAGACCTGAGTTTTGTAAATCATAATACATGAGTTTATTCATTTTTTTTTAAATTTGAGGAATTTTTCTAAGAAATGGAATTGGGGAGTGTCTTGCCAATGGGTTTCAGCCCCGGGCAAGTTCACCGTGGATTCAGTGAGCCCGAGGAATGAGAGTGGAATGTTCTTGGGGTGAAAGGATTTATTACCCAGCTTGTTCTCCCAGCGATAGGTCGAGCACTAGAATTACCTCTGCATCCAACAGTCTGCAGGTCTGTAATCCTCCTTCCTCTGACTCCGCCCGAAGCACTGGGCAGAGCTCTTAATAGCTTATTACCTAAGGGTGTGGAAGCAGTAGCCTAGCAGCAGGCCAGTTACATCATCAAGCAGTTTAGGTTCAGGTGAGGATCCTGGTGATAGGAACCCCAACTTTCCCCACAGGGAGGAAAGGAGCGTTTCATTTTTTGCCATGTTCACTTTTGTAATATATATATATATATATATATATATATATTTGTGTATCACTTTAGATATACAGGTGTATATCACTTAAGTAGTTCAAAGTGCAAATTACAAAAAAATTAATGCTGTTAGGTAGAGAACTTAGAAGTCATGTTTATTCCATGTTGACTGCTTCTTGTGCTCAGTACAGTCATGATTATAGCATGCAGAAAATGAACGAGGTAGGAAATAGAATTCCTGACCACAAAACATTAACAGTTGGTTAGGGGAAAACCATAAAGGGTAAGTACAACGCGTTAACGTGGCAAGGAAAATAAATCGGGGGGCCCCATCTCAATCCTTTGAAGATCTGATGGTTCAGGCACACAAAAATTTTATATGCAATTTCTTTGGGTTTAGCGGTTCACTCAAGGGTAAGAATTTCTGATTTAGAAATTACCAAAAGAAATGCTCTGGTTCTTCAAACCTCTTGAATCAGGACTGTCAAAATGTGAGTAATCAATTGGGACCAAATTAGAAGGAAAGAGAGTGGGAAAGGGAGCCATTCAGCAATTCAACAAATATTCCTTAGGCACCTATTATTTATTGAGCTGGTGGGGGGGCAGGCTGGGTGGGGCAGGCTGGGTGGGGAGGCAGAAGAGGCATCAAGGCTGGCACTTGCGAAGATTCCTGTGCTTCTAAACCCGAGGCAGAATCCACAGCTTTTTCTTCTTGCAATGGCTTATTCTTTGGTTAACTGCATCCACTCCAGTATTGTCAGCATCGTGCATCTTCATATATCTTGCCAGCAGATTGGCTGCCTGAAGGAGCTTGAGCTAGGTGGAACTTTTTGGTTGCTCCATTCGTGATTTTCTAGGCTCTAAACAGAGCCTAGAGTTCGTGTGTAAGTTATCTGGGGCCAGTTTCCCACCACTGTTTACAGCAGCCAGATGTAGTTACTCTCTGGAGCGGGTGAAGGAAAAGCTCACTCTCTATAGGTCTTGGTTTTCCCGTCCGTAAAATGGAAAGATGAGACTAGCTCTTACAGTTCTTTTTCAAGTCTGACGTACGGAGACTGGAAAAAGAACACGGTGGACCAAAAGCTAACTAGAAGAGGCCGGGGCAGCCTACATATTCGCTGACTTGGCCTTCCTACCGGGGATGCTCTAACTCCTTTTGTTTGTGACGCTACGGTGAGCGCAGCCAGTGAGTGACTGCGACAGTTTATCACTGTGGCACAACAGCCTCTACAGTAGCGCTACTCACACCGTCAAACCCTTTTGACCAGATGACATGTAACTGGGTAACTGAACAGTGAAATCTCTGTACAGTTTACAGAGTACGTGCCTCCCCCAGTTCACCAGTCCTTGTTACAACCACCGAGACTACTGCACCACCTGGATCCTAGAGCGGACCGGAAATGAGCCCAGCTCCCCTGGCCTGGCGGGAACGTACTGGATCCAGCCTGCGGCTGGTCTGTCAGGGGAGCGGTCGCCTCGGCCGGAGAGTGTAGTCCTAGGCCCACTTCCCTGGCCTTGCGCGTAGGGTCTGAGCTCTTCAGAGGTGGAGCTGCGGCTGAGGGAAGGGTGCGTCTGCCTGACACTGGGAGAAGACCCTTTCCCTGTCCGCCCCCGGTTTGGGCTACAGGGGACTCCAGTTCAGGAGCGACCTTCTCTCTGGTTTTCTTGCCTGGGCTCGTATAAGCCAGGCTTTATTTAAGGCCAGAGTGTCCTTCATAACCTCAGTTTTCTGTCTCGTGAGGAATCTGCGGCTCAATTTGTGACCCTGCAGGTTTAGTGAGTAGTTCTATGCTCAATATTTCCAGTCTTGTCAGTGGATGGCGTCACTTTCGATGGAATCATTTGAGTAACTGCCGTGTATTGTCACGTAAACAAATCCTTTTTAACCGCGTCCGCAATTTTTCTGTGAAAACAGTGTTTTCTTATATCAAAAACTTTTCTGAGGATTGAGTGGAGACCTCAAGTAAAATCACTATCTGCTTAGACTCCAATTGGAGAAAGCCTTCCTCTGAGCTGTCTAAACTCAGGATGGCGGCAGCCTCCAGAGCCCTCCCAGCTTTGGCTGGCCAGGTTTCAGAGGAACAGGCGGAGATTATCAAAGTAAAGGTTAAAGAAGAAGACCATATTTGGGGTCAAGAATCATGCGCACAGAAGAGTTTATCTCATACCAGGGAACTCTCTCGTCAGCGCTTCAGGCAGTTCTGCTATCAGGAGACACCTGGACCCAGGGAGGCTCTGAACCAACTGCGGGAACTATGCAGTCAGTGGCTAAACCCAGAGATTCATACCAAGAAGCAGATCCTGGAATTGTTGGTGCTGGAGCAGTTCCTGACTATCCTGCCTGAGGAGCTCCAGCCTTGGGTGCGGGAGCATAACCCTGAGAGTGGAGAGGAAGTGGTGACAGTGCTGGAAGATTTGGAGAGGGAGCTTGATGAACCTAGACAGCAGGTGAGAAATTGGAGATGCCATCTTCTGTGGAGATTTGAATGCATGGGTCCAACGTGGAGTAAGGGGGATTAGTTTACGCTGGCAAATTCTGTCTTGGGACATTATTATTTGATTGGTGTTAATGAATAGATTCATGCTTAGGGGATAACAGTTTTGTGTGATATCTGATCCAAATAAGTAGGTGATTTAACCAAACAAGACGACTTGATCTATTGCTTAACAGTAGAAATCATCTTTTTATTTAGTGACTGAGATTAAAGTAGCTATCTCTTCTTAAGTGACGCCAACTACTTCTACCATATATGAAAACAAATCAGTATAAGAATATAAAGAATACCTTCTAGAAGAGACAGAGATGTAGCCTAATTTAATGGAAATATCAGGAAACAGTGAATCATAATATCTGAGTTTTATGATAGGCTTTTTCACTAAGCTGTGTAACTTTGGGCTTTAAAAAAGGGCACACCTTTGTTGGGCTTTAATGTCTTCATCTGTACAATGAAGCGATTAATTATACCATTTTCTAGATACTTTTCAATACTTGGAGTTGTTGGTTTGTGAGGTTTATTGAGCCCAGTATTCTGTCCTTCACTATTACACTAGAGGTTATTTTTAAGAGAGTATATTTGCCTTCAATGACAGTAATTTTAGAACATTATGGATATTGCCACTCTTACATTTCTATAATGATACTAACCATACATTTATCTGAATTCTTATAAAATATGAACATATTATGTTTACAGTCAGATTTGTTAAATATTTTTTCTGGAATGCAAAAGCTTTCCTATGAGATTGGTAAATAGGGAAATGAGTCATATAATGCTGAAATTGTGCTGGCTTATGCATGAATTTTCCCAGCAAGTTGATGGTTTAGGCCACCAAGTAAGAGCAGTTGAATGCAAAGTATCTGATTATAGCTGAATGCAGCAAGTTTGAAGATGTATAGACTGTACATAATGCCTGTTCATCTCCACATCCTTCCTCTTGTTTCTCTCGGCCAGTCTCTATTTTGGAAGTGCTTATTTGCCTGGTTTCCTTCCATTTTGTGCATTTTTTGCTAAACTTTTTTGTATTCCAGAAAATGAGCAAGCGAAGGGGTTTGCAAGTGCCACAGAAGCATGTTGGTGATAAAATTTCTGCTAGTGAGTGGTCATGCACAACAAAATGGAGTCAACTTTGTGTACAATTAGAGACAATGCTAGGAAAATAAAGTTATCTAGATTGATCAACTGCTAGAGCTAGAAAATCTGTTAGAACAAGGCATAAGGAAATGGAAAGAAGTGGAACATTTGTTAAGTATGTGGATTGAATACCAAGCAAAGAAGCAATCAGGGCAACCTTTCTCAAAATTAAAGAGAAGGCCTTTGCAATGTATGAAGACCTTAAGAAAAAAGCTGAAAATCCTGCAGAAGTTCTTTCATTTAGTGCAAGTGGTGGCTGGTTTAGTGGCTTCAAGAACCGCTATGCTTTCCACAGTGTTAAGCTTTCTGGTAAAGCTGTAAGATGAAGATGTGAAGACCTTTCTCCCGGTGTTAAGAAATTTGATTGATGTTGAAGGCTATACCCTGGATCAGATTTTAATTTTGATGAAACCAGTCTGTATTGAAAACAAAGGCCCTCAAGGGCCTATATCTGGAAGGAAGAAACCCAAGCTCCAGGGTTTAAGGCTACAAAAGACCAACTAACTGTGATGCTGGGTGCACATACCAGTGGAGATTTACAGCTAAAGCCTGCCAACTTGCAAGCTTTGAAAGGAATCGTAAAGACTAGCCTTGGTGTCTACTATATGTCTAACAAGAGAGCCTGGATGACAGGGCGGATAATTACTGACCTTCTAGGTGATGTTTTTGAAGTGATTTAAAAATATATTTCAAGAGGAAAAATTTGTCTTTCAAAATTCTTAAACAATTCACAGTAATACACCAAAGCACCTTCCAACAGTTGCTGAGCTTTCCTCAAATATAAAAGTTCTCTAATTACTTCCTAATAAAACTTCTTTACTCCAGCACCTTGATCAGGGGTGTGATTGCAACCTTTAAAGCTTATTATTTAAGGAGAACATTCAAGATGTTTATTGCTTTTACAGGGGATGACAAAGCACAACACAGTTTTTGAATTCCTTAATCAATAACAACATCAAACTTGCAATTGATATTACTGTAGAGACCTGGAATGATGTCACAAAAACCTGCTTGCATGGGGTGTGGCATAATGTTCTCTCTGATTTAATTTATGATTCTAAAGGCTTTGAACCTTCAGAAGATAAGAGAGGGAGGAAAACTTATCAAAAGAAACCAATTCAACCATTTTGAATTTTGTTTTAAAAGAAAATTAATTTGGTTTCTTACCTATTTGCACAGTTAAGAAGAGGGAGTAAAATGTCCAGGTTGGGGGAAACAAGCATGACACATGAATTCCTTAAATACCACGATGACGTTATAATATACCCTGGCTTTCATTTATTCATATGTCATTGAATATTTCCTTTTGGAATATTTTGGTTCATGTGCAGTTTGGGTTCAATTATCCATGGACATTTTCCAGACATGCAACAGAGTAAGTTCTACCACTGACACCTTTACTATTAACTTTAACTATTTGAGCACTTTGTTCTGCTTGGTGTATCTAAATTAATAGCGTTCATAGTTCTGACAGTATTTGTTCTCTACTGATCCACTGATCTGTAGAATTAGGGGGAAAGAAAAGGTCAGCATTGTCATTCAGTTTAAAATAGCCATGGCTTAATTTTAGGTGGGTCGGGAAAATTTTCTCCATAATGTCTTGTTTTTAATCCTAATCACTATGCACAGCAAAATCATTTCAGAAACTTCTTTATTCAACTGAGGATAAATTTTTGGAGTCTAGGATGACAATACCAGAAACAAAATAATTTCTCTCCGTGGATATTGCTGATGAATGTAAAATTATCTGTAATACACTGTACATTTTAAAGCCTAACATTTTCACTGACACCTGAATATTGTCATGGCGTGTTTTCTTTTTCATTTTTAAAGAGAAAAAAATCATAATATCATTTAACATAGGAAATGGTGGTATATCACTAATGCACAAGTTAATACATCAACTTTCCTAATGCAGCAAAAATCAGATAATTCTGTTTTATTGTCAATTGTAGGATAACCCTTGATTATTTAACCTAGCATTGCTTTTCAGTGGACACAAATGGGGAATTAGCCATTCAGCTTAAATAAATCAGGACATGCAGATCAGTAGTGTTTTATGGTAATTTTGGTGTGTCACTTCTTTCAGGACTTTGGTAATTTAGATGATTAATGAATAATATATCTAAGAGTATTAAGAATTTATATGTGCATTATAATTGACTTTTTATGATTTTTTATATAATTGACTTTTATATTCATGGCAACTTCTTTTATAGTATCATTATGGATAAAAAGCTTTAAAAAAGTGTGTGGCTTATTTTAATTTGCTATAGTAATTGTTTCTGTTGCTTTCACATCTCTATGGGTTAATTCTAAAACTGAGTAAGAATAAAAGTTACTTAAAAAAAAAGCTGTTCTCTCTCTGAGGACAGAAATGTCACTACATAGAACTGAAAATTCTCAATACCAGCTCAGATGTCAGTGAAAGCATTACTCCCAAACAACAAAATATTCCAGATTTATTTTATTTTCCCTATGCCAGATCCAGACAAACTACATACAAAAAGCTCATATCTGAATGTATAAAGTACTAAAAATCAACAAGAAAGAAGATACCCTGTAAAAAAATTAACAAAGACTAACAAATTAACAGGTACTTTACAAAAAATGGATAACCAATTAGCCGATAAAATTGTGTAACAATCTTAGTAACCAGAAAAATGTAAATTAAAACATGTGGTACCAATTTATTCCAACCAGAGCGGATTAAGGTAAACATGCTGACATAACCAAATTTTGGTAAGGATACTGAGCTACCAGAATGTTTATGTATTATTGGTAGGAATAAGTTGCTATGACTACTTCCATGTATAACCATACTCTATACTCCATACTACCACGAGGTATCTAACAGAAAAACAAAAACATGTAAAATAATATCAGCATTGTTATGATTGCCAAATGCTCTAAACAACTCAAATGCCCATTAAAAGTAGAATGGATGAATATATCATGGTGTATTTCTACAGTTAAATACTATACAATGAAAAGGAATGAACAACTGCTACATTCAACAATGTGGATGAATTTCATGAACATAATGTTGAGTAAAAGAAGCCAAACAAAAATGTATGGTGTATGATTCTCTTCTATAAAGTTCAAAAAGCAAAATGAATCTGTGGTGATAAATGTCAGGGTAGTAGTTATTTTTGGGAAAGAGGGTAGCACACAAGAAGCCTGAGATGCTGATAATGTTCTGTTTTTTTACTTGGGTGGTGTACTTTGTGAGAAGTCATTTGAGCTCTATACTTACAAGCTGTGCACTTTTTTCTAAGTTTATAATACTTCAATTTTAAAAATAATATTAAAAAATATCCCATTGTGATGTCTCATGCATGATAGGGTAGGGTACTTGACTGTGTGCACATTCTTAGATTCATGTGTCATGTGAATGAGAAATTTTTGTAAAGCCAGTGTTTAGTAAGGGAAATTGTTTTCTATTGCTTTCACATCTCTATGGGTTAATTTTCAGAAGTAACTAAGTTCATAAATGCCCACCAGAGGATGAGCTAAGTTCTTACCTGGATTTTGCAAGTTAGGTGCAGAGCAAGAGTAATTAATGCTAAGTATATGGCCAAGAATGAGTTGATAGATGTCTATGCTAGAGTCTTGGATTCTCAAAAACTAAGTTGTTTTCTTTGTCCTCAAGAGTATTTGACAAGGCAAACAATTGAAACGTTTGGCTTGAGGCAGTATGGGTTCTACAAGGCTATTTGCAAGATTTGGCTTGGCAGGAATGCGAAGTGGCCCAGCTACTTCTCTGTAAGTGGCACATTCAAAGAGGTGGAATTGGATGCCATACTCAAAGTTTCAAGTTAAAGAGTTCAAGCCTGTTATTTGTGTTCTTTTTACTGTAAGGTATACTAAATAAATATAAATTAGAACTTCTGTCCTCAGGGAGATAACAGCTTTTTTTTTAAAGTAACTTTTATTCTTCCTCAGTTTTAGAATTAACCCATAGAGATGTGGTTAATCCTGGAGATTGCTTTATCGTAAACCAGCTTTAGGAGATTATTGGCTATTGAGTATTTTCATTAATGAAACTACTTTCATTAGATTTCACAATGGTGACGATTCAGAATAGAACCTACCTAACACATCCTCACTCCCAGTTTACCTGTTGCTTAAATGACTAACAGGTCTATATGTAGAAATAAGTAGGTCTGTAAGTCAAAGAAAGCTCTCTTAGAATAGTAGTACACATAACACAACTTTTATTAGTTCTTTTTTTCTTTTGGTGAATGGCATTGATGTTTCAGACTCCATCTTGACAGTTACAGGCAGACACAGTGTTTTAATGGAAAAAGTTATAATAAGTTGATAACACAAATACAGTGTTACAGTGATTGAAATGCCAAAAAGGAATGTAGAGCGTTATTGCTAACAAACTGCCAGTGAGCTGTTAGCCATCTTCCTAGATTATTGCAAAGATTGCGGTATAATACACTATCATTTTTAGGCTTAGCCCAGTCAGATATTAGAGTGTAACATAGTCCATAAAAACATACATTGGATGGTGTGACAACTGAATTTACAGATTCATATTTTACAAATATTTAGTAAATTAACTTATACAAAGGCTAGAGGAAGAGGTACATTAGAGCTTTAAATAGGTTCTTATTTCTGGTTTCCCAAGAAAGTGGAACCTAATCAAATATCAGTGTAACAAAGAGTTCCATATGGATTACTTAGAGGTAAACATGCCTTTATATTAAAGGCAGTGTTTATTTAAAGTCATCAGTAGTAACTTTTCTTCTGAATATTCCTGGCAGATAAATCTATTTCTGATCATTAATGTCTTCTCCTATTCAACCTCTTCTTTTATTTAACCAAACCATTAGTAAAATGAATCTGTCCTACTCTGTTTGGGCTGCTATAACAGAATACCACAGACTGGGTGGCTTATAAATGAACAGAAAGAATGGTTCTGGAGGCTGGCAGTCCAAGGTCAGGGTGCCAGTATGGTTGGATGAAGGCCCTCTTCTGGTTGCAGATTTTTCATTATATGTTCATATGGCAGAAGGGGGCTAAGGAGCTCTATGCATCCATCCCTTTTATAAGAAGATTAATCCCACTTATGAGAGCTCTGCCTTTATGATCTAATCACCTTACAAAGGCCTTACCTTCTCAAACCATCACATTGTTAGGATTCCATCATGTAAATTGTGGGGGACACAAACTTTCAGACCATAGCAGAGTCTGAGAGATATCACTGCCAATGATAAGAAATACAGAGAAGTAAACAAACAACCCCAGGAAGCTGAGGAATATTACCAACTAGCTAGTGTCCACTGAAGTGAATTCTAAGGGGATTACAATATTAGGTAATAATTTAATGAGATATTACTATATTGTAGATTCATCTGTAGCCAGTGAGGAAATACATGCTGCCTAGAACCTAAAACTTAAAGAAGAAAAAATGAATTTCTATCCTCTATCTTCGAAAAACAAAACTAATTGCTTAGTTATGAAATAGGGTAAAAACACATGAACTTCATATGTGTAAATAAGCATGAAAGCTAGAAAAACCTGAAGAGTAAATAAGAGGGTAATAGTCTTACTAGATACTAACATACCATGAAGGCTGTGGGTAAAATTTGGGGTACTGATACATGAATAGATACATCAATGAAACAGTAGAAAGTACAAAAGTAGATTCAAGTCTGCATGAAAAATGAGTATATAATACATGTGCATCTCAGATCATTGTGGGGAAAAGTGGACTTTTAAACAAATGGTGTCAGGACATAGAGAAAGCCATTTTGAAAAGAAACACATTAAATCCATACTCTCATACCACATCCAAGAACTGAAATATACTTCAGATGTGTCAGAGATCAAGATATAAAATTTTAAACATCCAAGAATTAGGAGAAAACATGAATGATTTATAATCTGGGTGTGTAGAATTATTCAAACTTAAGTAATATTAATAAAATAATATTTTCTAAATGAAACATTCTTAAAATGCAGCGCAACAACATACAAGCAAGTCAAAATAATAAATTACTGAAAATATTTGCAATATCTATCATAGATAAAAGCTTAACAGAAATGCAATAAAAATGATCTAGAGACATGAGCAGTATTTATAAACAGATAAACAAATGGCTTTACCTGTATGAAACAATGCTCAATGTCAATCATAATAAGAGCAAATCAAAACTACACTGAAATACCATTTACCACCTATCAGACTGCAGAAATTCAAAAACCTAGCAACACAGTCATTTGGCCTGACTGGGAAAGCAGGTCCTCTCATACATTGCTGTGTGTACTTTTGTAGAAATACAAAATGGTACCATTCCTACAGAAGGAATTTTGGCACCGTAAAACCTATTTAAGCATTCTCCCTTTGACCCAGCAATACCAATTGTGGGAATTTACTTTGAAAATACATGTCTGCAAAGAAGACACAACATAGTTTTTCACTGCGGCACTATTTGTAAAAGCAAAATATTGTAAACCTATATGCCTATCCATATATAGTAACTGTAAACTATGGTTCATCAGCATAATGTACTATGTACACAATGAGGAAGATATTTATGAGCTGGTATGAAATGATTTCCAGATAGATAACATTTTTATATTAGTTGAAAAAAAGGAAGGTATGAACTACTATATGTAGTCTGAAAATAAGTATACACACATTTGCATTAAATTTATATATTATGTAGACACATATATACACATGTATACATGTACAAGCAAACGTGTGTGTATATGTATATATAGAAAATGTTTTCACAAAAAATGGTAAATCACCAACAACAGAAAAATGATTTATTAACATCACAGGAAAAAATAATTCAGGTGACTTGGACACAGATTCTGAAAACATTCTTGGTGGGATACTGTCTGTGGACACATAAGCTACAAAGATATATTGAATTTTACTTAGTACATATATTGTTGAAAGTGCTCTACAACACAAAGCATTGTGATTTTGAAACTATTTTGTGTTTATTGTAGGTTAGAGCAAATGTTTAAATATATATAGTTCTGAACTTTTTTTTCACCTGTGGGAGAACGGACATATTAATATGGAATGGTGAGGAAAATCCTGAATTTAAATTGAATGGTGATATTTTATGAAATGTATTTACCAGCTCTAACCATTGAAAGGGCCTAGAGGAGACAATACCTCATTAACAGTGAGCCTAATAATGTTTGTTACTAAACACTCTTGCCCTCTAAACTGAATCAAGGCTTATTGAAATAACAACTAGATCTGGGACAGGGAGAATACAATGTGGCCCCTGTATTATATACGATTCTGGAAAGGATGGATGTGCTAAAAAACTAGTTGGGGTCATGTCAAAAGGATGCAGGAACCAGATCAAAGTGGCTCCCACTGGCCAAATTTGAGACAGTTTGAACATCAAAGTGAATGAGGATGAAAATAAGTCTCCAGTGATTCTGAAAAAGAAAGACAGTTAAAGGAGGAGGGACAGAAAGCTCCTTACAGAAAATTGGTCGCAAATAAATGTGTGAGGAATTATTCAAGTGGGAAGTCATCATCCCAGAATAAAAATTGATTCAGGCAAAAATCATCAATGAATGCTAAAACTATTGGGGAATTGGATATTTACTTCCAAATTATTATCCTAGAGCTCACTTATCAATTACAGTGGGAAAAAATATTTTTGAATGCATATATCTGGTGGTATCTCCAGTGGTCAAATTTAGCATTATGAACAATGAAATAACTTGAGAGCATGTACCTGTGATATGATGCCATAAGTACACATTGCTTAAGTAGTATTCTTCCAAAAATGTTTACCTGGGCTCTATTTGTGAAGAAGCAATAAGACAGATGTCTAATGTGGTATATTCTATAACACTAACTAGCTCTGACTCTTCAAACTGTAATATCATAAAAAAGGAAGGAAACTATTTTTGATGAAAAGAAGCAGAAGAGATAAAATAACCAAAAACAATGTATAAATATTGTTTGGATCATGGACTTAAAAAACATAAAATATATTTTTCAGATAATTGGGGAAATTTAATTATAAACCACATACTAGTTGTTAGTGTAAGGAGAGGATAATGTTTTTTTTTTTTCACCCAGCACAGTTATCCAACCTGATTGGCTTTTTTTCCCCCCATCCATAACACACTGGAATAATGTTTTCCACATTTGGTCTAAAATAACCGCCAAATTCTTTCCTGGGTTAAACAGCTCATAAGTCCCTATTAGATAGTTTACATACTGCCCACCCTAAAAATTTAATTGCTTACACTGAAACTCATTTATAATTTTCTCTCAATTATCACAATTCAGGAAAGATTCCTTTAATGTGTTTCCATTGTTACTCTGCAAAAATAGAAACCACAGGGATGCACATCACCTCCTGTCCAATGGAGACAGTTTCTGTTGTATGGTTCTGGCTTTACTAATCCCAGCATTTTTATTTCTCTTCTTATTCCATCTTGTACCCTCTTAATCCAGTGAAGACTTTTTTTTCTTACATTCCATCTCAGTAGAAGAACATTTTGAGGTTTGGCTATGGTTTGTACAATGATCATTTATATTAATTTCCAAATCTATTTGTCCCCAGGTCCCACAGGACACATATGTGCAGGAAGTTCCTGTGGAAGAAATGATTCCTCTGGATACTATAAAGGAGTCCTTACATACCCAGCTCCAGTCTATGGAAGACAGAATGGAATGTGAATCTCCAGATACACACCCACTTCATGATAATGGTGAGGATAATTTAGTCTCTGGGAAGATGAGATTTGGGAAAGGGAAAGGTCTAGCTATTGAAAAGTTATCAAACCTCACTCCACTGCAGCTTCAACTGAATGTAGCTGGAAAAATCAGCCAGTGTAGTATAATGTTATTAAAGGAGTTGAATTTAAGCAGTTAGGTTATAATGTAAGAAATAGGTGAACACAAGATTTCCCATGGGTATTTTGCAATAGAATTAAGTACCTGTGGATAAATCAGAGCTGCCTCTGTATGTAAATGTTTAGCACTTGTCAGTGCAGCCATAGGTCCCATTTCTATAGCTTCTGTCCCCAGTTTTTGTTACATACTGACTGCTTAAGACTTGGAAATACTACTTAGAAATTCTACTGAAGAAAATGGAATTTCTGAAGTCTATGTCCATTACTGATTTGAAGACTATTAATAGTATAGTGTAGGGGAAGCAGAAGCACAGGCTGGCCTGGTTCTAAAGCAGCTGTCTTTTCCAAAATGCTGAAGCATAATTGATAATTTTTTTCCCTCTCTTTTAGCCCTAGCAACTCCCTATTCCATGTTTACTCTAGATCTGCTAATATTGATTCTACTGATTACTGGAGCTCATATTCTCCTGGTTCTCATCTACATTGCTCTATATTCCTTCAAATTCATCCTTATTTTACCTTCCTTTTCTGCTCATGGCTCCACAGCATGACAAAGTGTATCAGCATGAACAGAAATACTATTCATATAGTGATCTTTTAAGTCACATTTTGAGATAGTATTTACTTTGAGTGTTGTCATCTTTGTAAAGTTAGTCAACAAATTTTTATCCAACACTATTCCATGTAGTAATGTGTTAGATAATGGAAAAGATACCAGAGAAATAAGTAATCCCTGCTTCTTTAGAAACTTACAATCTTGTTAGTTCTCTATATGACATAGTTTAAGAAGAAAATGCCTACAGAGCCTATTTATGTTATAGATAAATTGCTTTTCAGGCAAGAAGAACTCACTGTGAGCTTAAATTAAATGATTAAGGAAGTCTTACTGGAATGATTTTGTAAGTTAAGTGAGGCCAAAGCACACAGTAACATATCATAACATCATTAATTTGAGCCCATAAGTTTTGGAAATTATGAGCATTTGAGAAAAATTAAAATTTACCAGTTCAAAATTTTGTATGCAAATTGATAGTATAAACAATGTTGACTTGAGAGAAAGTATTTTTCCAGGCAGCTATAAGACTGTCTAGAAATGATATGTTGATTACAAGTTATTCTTTTTGATTTTTTCAAATTAGTTTCCTTAAGACTAGCCAAGTTTGAATTATTCTATATTTTTTAATGAATAGTCTAAACAATTATTTTAACGTTATATTAAGTCAGAGATTTTACACTACTTCAGGATCATCTGCTACTCTGTATTAAAATTAATAATATGTGTTGGGTTATAGTTTCACAAGTTTCAAAAAGCAGCTGATGTAAATATATGACATTGAAACTTAGGCCCCAAATGTTGCTATAACAGCTAAACTGACTGTATAAAACAAAATGTGGTATAGTACGGGGCTTTCAAAAAAACTATTACTGTATTGCCGAGCCAAATTATTTCTTGTGTAAATAAATAAGTAAAAATAACATCAATTTGCTTCCTGTTCTACATAAAACAGTGCTTCATTTTTTTTTAAGTTGCTATCTTTTTTTTTAATAATTTATTTTGGTATCATTAATCTACAATTACATGTGCAATATTATGGTTATTAAACTACCCCTTCATCAGGTCCCCCCCCACCCCATTGCAGTCACTGTCCATCAGCATAGTGAGATGCTATAGTTTTTTTTTTAAGTTACTATCTTTTTTTTTTTTAATAATTTAACAGTGCTTCATTTTAAGGCTGATAGTGCTCTGGAAAGTCACATCCTGGCTTAATATTCTTCACAATTTTAGAACTTTTTGTTCCTGGCTAGAGCTCTTCATTTACCTTCATTCCCCAGCAGCTGGACTCCCTAACCAAAGTTGTATTCCCCTCTCTTGTATGTCCAAGCTTCTACTTCTACCCCAAGCTCTAGTCCCAGATATTCTAACTGATTTTTTTCTTTATATTTTAGGGTCATTTTTGTGGCTTTCCATGATGTCTCAAAGGATGGGTGATGAAAACCTCAGTAGCTTAGATACTAATGAAGCAGAAACTGAACCAGAGAATATGAGAGAAAAGTTCTTCAGAAGCTTAGCAGTATTACTGGAAAATAAAAGTAACAACACCAGGATATTTTCTAAAGCAAAGTACTGTCAGTTAATAAGGGAAGTGAAAGAGGCCAAAGCTAAGGCAAAAAAGGAATCAGTTGACTACCGTCGCTTGGCTAGGTTTGATGTGATCCTTGTACAAGGTAATGAAAAGCTGATCGAGGCTGTAAATGGGGAAACAGATAAAATACGGTATTATTTACACAGTGAAGAGTTATTTGACATTCTGCATGATACACATCTCAGCATTGGACACGGTGGACGTACCCGAATGGAAAAGGAGTTACAAGCAAAATACAAGAACATCACAAAAGAAGTTATAATGCTATACTTGACATTCTGCAAACTATGCCAACAGAAAAATTCAAAACTCAAAAAAGTCCTTACATCAAAGCCCATTAAAGAAGTTAACTCAAGATGCCAAGTGGATCTTATAGACATGCAATTTAATCCTGATGGGGAGTATAAATTTATTATGCATTATCAAGACCTTCATACAAAGTTGAGTTTTTTGCGGTCATTAAAATCTAAAGGGCCTAAGGAAGTTGCACATGCTCTTTTAGATATTTTTGCAATTATTGGAGCACCCAGCGTCCTACAATCTGACAATGGGAGGGAATTTTCAAGTCAGATTGTCAGTGAACTCAGTAATATTTGGCCAGAATTGAAAATTGTCCATGGGAAGCCTCAGCCCTGCCAAAGCAAAAGTTCTATAAATCAAACTAGTGAGGATATCCAAAATAGGATTATCTCCTGGATGCAAATTAACAATTCATCACACTGGGCTGAATTTCTGTGGTTCATTCAGATGACCCAAAATCAACCCTATCACAGAAGCATGCAACAGACTCCATGTGATACATTTAGCTCTGAAGCTAAACTGGGCCTGTCTCATTCCCCATTGACTGAAGAACTTGTTGCCAGTCTGAACACAGAAAATGAATTAGAACAGGCTGACCGGGAATTAGAAAGTACTTTAAGAGCCCAGTATGAAGAAAACTTCGAGTCTGGAACAGATAGTAGTGATATTGAAGATAATCTTTCTAATACTTCTAAGGTGGCCAAAAAAACACCCTCTGAAAGCAGACTAAATTTTTTATCCTGTGTAGTTTGTGAAAAAGAATGTACAGATGCTAATAGTTGTATATCATGTGACAAAAATGTCCATGCAATCTGTGGAGTGCCCTCTCAACATGAGACTGAGGGCTATCCTCACAGAATAACTTGTAATCTTTGCTATGAGACCACTACAATGAAAAGGAAACATGATGAGATTCAAAGAAGTTTGACTGTTCAACCTTCCAAAATGTTAAAGTCATCAGAGATACCATTTTCATCAGACAAAGTAGGAGGTTGGGTAAGAGTTTGAATAACTGCTGTAGATCAAAGGGAAGAGCCTCATTACACTTTACTGTGATCATGATGAGTGTGAATTTTTTGACATACACTACATATATGTGGCCATCTTGGATATATTTTCTTCAAAAACGTCCAATTAGTTTAATGTTCCCCATTCCTCTTTTTCAAGCTGGAAGTTATAACCTTGAATGCTGCCTTATATATTGTTCTGGGGTGATGAACAATATCTCTACTCCTTTCTAATGTCAGGTATTACTTGGGGAATGAGAAAGCTAGAATCCAGGGGATAAATTGTGTTTTTGATGGTGTGTTTCTACAGAAGGATGAATAAGGAAACAGATTAATGTTACTTTATTTAATTGTATTTGATTTGGGTGGAGAGGTAAGCTAAGGAAGGGCATCTCGGGTCAAGTGAAGAAGTACTTAGGAAGGACGGGATGATAAATTTGATTGGGAGATAAGGTTTGTGTTGGGAAAGAATTTTCAGTTTTGGGATTTAAATGGAGAGCATAAAGTAAAGCCAAGAGATTTAAATCAGTAGGTCTTATAAAGTTGAGCTAATGTGCATTCAGGTTGGAATTTTGAATATGGAGGTTACACATGATTGGGGCTAGTGGTACGCAAGAATGTGATCTTCAGACCAGTGCTGGTCTGCAGACTATTTATACCAGTCTTCAATGTGGTAAGTATACAAATTGAGAGTATTTAGGAACTTACAACAATTTGACATTGCTGCTAATACCCAAGCACTTGATCAATGAACTTGCATTTTTCAATAATAAAGACCAGTTTGGGTTGTTGTTAAACTTTCAAGGTGAGTCACATGTGGTGGGAGTTGCACACTAGTCAAGCACAAAAGTCTCATCACAATGTATGATGTATTACAGTTAGTTTGCTTAACCCAAAAGTATATAAAAGTCTGAGAAAATGTAAGCATTTATGTTTCTTTAAAACTTAATTTTAAAATCATTTTCTATTTTTATTCAAGCCTTGTTTTTAATTTTTAGCTTAACGTTATTAGATAAAGGAGGAAGGTAAGATTTGTATCATTTATTTTTAATCCTAATTTACAGATGGCGAAACAAGCTTCACTGGACTTTTTTGTCAAGAAAAGACACACCTTTTCTGAGTATGGAAGTAGTAGTAAAAGACATGGTAACAATGGAAGTCATCCTGAAGAAGTGAAAACCAAGAGAGTTCATACTAGTTTTACTCGGAAATATGATCCCTCATATATTGAGTTTGGTTTTGTAGCTGTAATTGATGGTGAAGTGCTAAAACCACAGTGTATTATTTGTGGAGATGTACTGGCTAATGAAGCTATGAAACCATCAAAACTTAAGCGGCATTTATATTCAAAACATAAAGAAATAAGTTCACAACCAAAAGAATATTTTGAAAGAAAGAGTAGTGAATTAAAAAACCAACCAAAGCAGGTGTTCAATGTTTCTCATATAAACATTAGTGCTTTGCGGGCTTCTTATAAAGTGGCACTTCCGGTTGCCAAGTCTAAAACACCATACACAATTGCCGAGACACTAGTGAAAGACTGCATCAAGGAAGTTTGCTTGGAAATGTTGGGTGAATCTGCAGCAAAGAAGGTAGCTCAAGTACCACTTTCCAATGACACCATAGCTCGACGTATTCAGGAACTGGCTAATGATATGGAAGACCAACTCATAGAACAAATAAAACTAGCAAAATATTTTTCATTGCAACTTGATGAATGCAGAGATATTGCTAACATGATAATTCTTTTAGTATATGTGAGGTTTGAACATGATGATGATATAAAGGAAGAATTCTTTTTTTCAGCCTCTTTACCAGCAAACACAACTAGCTCAGAACTGTATGAAGCTGTGAAGAATTATGTTGTTAACAAATGTGGTTTGGAATTTAAGTTTTGCATAGGAGTATGTTCTGATGGTACAGCTTCAATGACAGGAAAACATTCTGAAGTGGTTACCCAGATTAAGAAACTTGCTCCAGAATGTAAAGTAACACATTGCTTCATTCATCGAGAAAGTCTTGCTATGAAAAAAATATCAGCTGAACTAAATAGTGTGCTTACTGACATTGTAAAAATAGTGAATTATGTAAAATCTAATGTGTTAAATTCAAGATTATTCTCTTTATTATGTGATAATATGGAAACTGATCATAAGCAACTGTTATTGAATGCTGAGATACGGTGGTTATCACGAGGAAAAGTTCTATCAAGAGTGTTCGAAATACGAAATGAACTCTTAGTATTTCTACAAAGCAAGAAACCAGTTTGGTCCCAACTTTTCAAAGATGTGAATTGGACTGCCAGACTTGCATATTTATCTGATATCTTCAGTATTTTTAATGATCTTAATGTTTCCATGCAAGGAAAGAATGCAACGTGTTTTTCAATGGCAGATAAGATTGAAGGACAAAAACAAAAGTTAAAAGCTTGGAAAAACAGAGTTTCTAAAGATTGTTATGACATGTTCCATAATTTAACAACAATTATTAACGAAGTAGGTAATGATCTTGATACTGCACATTTGCAAAAAGTTATCAATGAACATCTTACGAATTTGTTAGATTGTTTTGAATTGTGTTTTCCATCAAAAGAAGATCCACGCATGGGAAATTCATGGATCCAAAATCCATTTCTTTCATCAAAAGATAATTTAAATTTAACTATAACCCTACAGGATAAGTTGTTGAAGCTGGCTACTGATGAAGGATTGAAACTGAATTTTGAAAGTACAGCATCACTTGCTTCATTTTGGGTAAAAGTTAAAAATGAATATCCTGAGCTTGCTGAGATTGCTTTAAAAGCTCTTCTTCTATTTCCCTCAACATACCTCTGTGAGTCTGGGTTCTCTACTTTAAGTGTTATTAAAACAAAACATAGAAACAGTTTAAATATACATTATCCCTTGAGAGTAGCATTGTCATCAATCCAACCTAGATTAGACAAATTAACAAGCAAGAAGCAAGCTCACTTATCACATTAAAAACTTTAAATATTGATATATAAGGTGTTGATTTAAAGAATGCATATAGGCATTATGGAAGTATGAAAATTATGATTAAAATAGCAATTTATATAAATTGCCTAAATGTGCACTTTCAAGGTGTACAGTTTCTATAATTCTTTTTCCTATTATATTTGTTATATTAAAATGTAATTTTAAATCTATTGAGTCTAATATTAAAAAATTTGGTCTTGTATTTTGTATATCTTTTTATTATATTTCACTTACTAAGACTGGAGGATGACTTCAGGATGGGGAATGATTTCTTTGAAATGGCAGGCCAAATCAGTAAAGGGAAATGAATTTAAGGGGTAGAATTAGAATTTGAATGCAAGGGAGGGAGTCAGTAAGATTTTAAGCCTAGTAAGCTGATCCTGGGTGGTTATGTTGAAAGTTGATGTGAAGTTTGCTTTGTAGGTGCAAGTTTAGACACAGTGGTTAAGTGGGTGACGTAGGGGGCAGCAGTATCTTGTAACAGTGTCATGGCTTTGGATTCATATTGATAAATTCTCATTTCATAATGGTGGGGGAATGGGCCGTAGTGGCAAGATTAAGTCAGGTAAAGGTTTTTAGACTTTGATTGCCTTTAATATTCTCTGGGACAAAAATCAGGTACCATTGGAACTTCAAGTATAGCAACCTCTTTTGTTTGGAGATGATTCAGAAAAATGCCACACATATTTGCTGTCTTGGATGTACTTACTCAAAATTACTGAAAACAGGGTTTTTTTTTAGAGTAAAACATGCCATAATTCTTGAAGAAAATGAGTTTTTTCCTAGACAGGGAAGTAAGTGCTTTTCAAAGAAATGTAACATTGAAAGTTGAAGAAGGGAAAGTAGTACAAAATGTCACTGATAATTTAACCTTTTAACTAAAAAGAGTTTCAAGGGACTGGATCCCAAAAGTTTGGAAAGTAAAGGAAACATTTTTCACACTTGGTTCTGATACTTTAGTAGGATTATGCATGTTTTCTTAAGTCTTACAGCTTTTCAAAAAAAAAAATTTAGTAATGGTGGATAGATTCAGAAGACAGTTGTTGAATTCCTCCCACCTACATCTTAGGTGTCCTCTCTCCTATTTTGAAACTAAGGAATTTACATTTAAAATTTTGTACCATTTGTTTTACTGATTGTGTTTCTAATAAAGTACTGTGCTTCTGACTTTTAATTTCAAAAAGCAATATATGTGGTGGTTTTATATTTATTTCTATAAATAATGTGGTCTGGGAGAAAATAAACTGAGAGAGACATAAGAGTACATTTTAATAGAGAACCAAATTCCCTTATTTTCTCTTTAAGAATATGAAGTATTGGATACCTGAGAACAATTAGAATCTGGTCAAAATTTTTGGTGTGATGCCTTCTCAGATATTTGAATTAGGTGACTGACGTTTTTTCTGGTGGATGACTCAGTAGCAAGAGGCTGAACTGCTTTACCTCTACCTTTTTAAGACTTAGAAACATTTGTCTTCCCTCCCTCCCCTACTCCCTGTTTGTTTTATTGTACTTACTATACTTTTTTTATTCAACAGCTTTATTATGATACAGTTTACATACTATGAAATCTTAACAGAAATTTGATGACTAATTATTCTATAGTTCTCCTGATCTTTTCCTTCCTATTTTATGTTTGTTTTGCAAAGCAAGTTCACATATCTATAGACATTAAGTATATATAAACTGCATATTACCTGTGTGTACATATAACTACTATGTGTTTTCATTTAACATTTAGTATGTACTGTTTTTATCATTTTATTTATAGTTATTTATGAATAACTGGATGTTTTGTTGAACTTTTACTATTACCCAAAGAATGGCAACTAGGGAGGGGCCAAAGATGGATCAAGGAGAAGCTAAGTACCTCATATTCTAAAGAAATCTGGTAATGACTAGAACCAGAACCACCCCCCACTTCATACATACACACACACACATCACACAGACATATCTTGAAGGATGACTAAGAAGTGGTAGAACTGGCTTTGAACATTGTGCTTTCTGCCAAGAAATCACTTGTAGAGGTGCCTTCAGGAAGAGGAGATTTGCATTTTATTTGCAGATTGGGTGTTAATTTAGAAAGCAGACTTGCTCATCTGCTCTCTGACCCCAATAGGAAAAAAAAAACATGTTGGAGAGAGAGAGTTAAACTTGGAGTAGACCAGCCTGCATTCCCACAATTTGAGGTGGCAAAGAAATGCAAATTTTCTGAGGTTCAGGTGACACCAAGAAATGTGAGTCTGAGCCCTCAGCTAGTGTCCCATTCAGGAAAACTGTCCCCCAGCCAGGAGAACTCTCCAACAAAGGCAGTTGGGATACATGGCTTTGGGAGCAGAAGGAGGTGATAGAGGTTAAGCTGAAGGTTAAGCTGACTATTTTCTTATGCATATGTTTGTTGTCAAGGTCCACAGAAATGTCCTGAAGAATTCTCACATGTTTTCCAGGAGAAAGCCAGAATTCTAGTGCTTAGTCAGAGGGCAAATTATCATTTTAGTTCTTGTGTGTGTGTGTGTGTGTGTGTGTGTGTATACATTTTCGAGTCTTTGGATGAACCCTGGCCTGCTAGCAAGATTTACTGTGAATAGGTCTACATCTGGGGGAAGCAGGACAAGAGGGAGTTTCAGTTGGGGATGGGGTAATGGGGGTGCTATAGGTTGGAAAAATGTGGCTGGAAGTGAAGATGCGCAAGTGAACAGAGCCAATTTATAAAGACGAACCAAGTTAAGGAGTCTGGCCTTAACCCTGAAGCACTGGGAAGTCACTAAAGGGTCTGCTCAACTTTATACCCAAGAGTCCTCCATAGTGCCCCAGTCCAGATTTGCCTGCATCAGAGGACCTCTTCCCCTTCAGCTCTAGTGGTGAGAAGCTCAGGAAAGACCCAGAGTGAGTGGGGACAGCAGGGTGGGGCTTTGTGGCAGGGAAAGTAGAGTAGAAAGGGAATGCTTGAGGGGAAGTAGTACAGTCAAACCCTAGGCCTTTGGAGATATCTATTCCTGGTTGGCTGCCTCCTTGGGATATTTCACAGACTGAAAAGGATCTTGTGTTGTATGTTAAAGGAGTTAAAAAGAGACCCCGGACTTCCAGGAAGATGGCGGGGTGAGCAGGGCGGCAGAAATCTCCTCCCAAACCAAATATATTTATGAAAATACAACAAATACAACTATTACTAAAAAAGAGACCAGAAGATACAGAACGACACACAGCCTGCGGCTACACCTGAGAGGACTCAGCACCTCGCGAGTGAAGCAGGTAAGATACAGAGCCATGACCCGGAGGGACCCGAGCACTCCCCCACCCCAGGGCACCAGCGGGAGAAGAGGATTCAGATGTAGGGAGGGAGTGGAAGCACAGGCCCGCCAAATAACCAGCCCTGGTGATCTGTGCCGGCAGCACTGACACACTTTCTCTGGTGTATCAGAGATTGGAGAGACAGAAGTGCAGGATCCAAGACGGCAGTTTCACTCAGCCGGTTCCCCGGGACAAAAGAAAAGCACGCGCCTTTTTAGGGGTCTTAAAGAGACAGGGGCGCAATGGAGGAGCAGGATCGTCCCAGTGCACTCAGTCAAGCAGGCTGGGAGTCCTGGGGAATTTCGGTCCCCTTGGACTGCAGCTGGGAAAAAGCACTCGCACCGAGACTTCCCACAGAAATCAGCAGCCTCCCATTCCTTCCCTCCCCGGCCAGAGTCACAAAGGGCCTGGTGGAGCTGTATGGCCTGGCTGAGCGGCCGCGGCTGCAGAATAGTGGAGTAGCAGCGCCACCTACAGCATCCTCACGGAAACTACACACGGCGGGTTTTTTTTTCTTTTCCCTCTTTTATCCCTTTCTTCTTTTTTTATTTTTCTGACTACTTCTATTGCCATGAAAAGACAGAGAAATATGGTACAAACAAAGCTTACCCAGACAACCCCACAGAAGGAGCCTGATGGGATGGAAATGCACAGTCTTCCTGAAAAAGAATTCAGAATAAAAGTCATAACCACACAGATGGATCTACAGAGAAATATGCAAGAGTTAAGGGAGGTAGTGCGGGAAGTGAGGAAAGACAATGCAGATATGAGACAAGCGATCAACGGGCTTAGCAGCAGACTGGATGAGATGCAAGAGACTGTTAATGGAATAGAAATCAGAGAACAGGAATACAAGAAGCTGAGGCAGAGAGAGATAAAAGGATCTCTAGGAATGAAAGAATATTAGGAGAACTGTGTGACCAATCCAAACAAAACAATATTCGCATTATAGGAGTACCAGAGGAAGAAGAGAGAGAAAAAGGGATAGAAAGTGTCTTTGAAGAAATAATTGCTGAAAACTTCCCCAAGCTGGGGAAGGAAATATCTCAAACTATGGAAGCCTACAGATCTCCCAACACAAGGGCCCCAAGGAAGACAACACCAAGACACATAATAATTAAAATGGCAAAGATCAAACATAAAGACAGAGTATTAAAGGCAGCGAGAGAGAGAGAAAATATCACCTACAAAGGAAAATTCATCAGACTATCATCAGACTTCTCAACAGAAACCTTACAGGCCAGAAGAGAATGGCATGCTATATTTAACGTAATGAAACAGAAGGGCCTCGAACCAAGAATATTGTAACCAGCATGATTATGATTTAAATTTGAGGGAGGGATTAAACAATTTCCAGACAAGTGAAAGCTGAGGGAATTTGCCTCCTATAAACCACCTCTTCAAGATATCTTAAAAGGACTGCTCTAGATGGAAGCACTCCTAAGGCTAAAAAGAGGTCACCGGAGAAAATTAAATCACAGCAAAGGAAGCAGACCATCCAAATACTAACTAAAGGCAGAGAATAAAACACCTAGTATATAAAGAATGGAGGAGGAAGAATAACAAGGGAGAGAAATAAAGAATCATCAGACTGTGTTTACAATAACTTAACAAGAAAGTTAAGTTAGACTGTTAGATAGTAGAGAAGCTACCCTTGAACTTTTGGTAACCACAAATCTAAAGCCAGCAATGGCAGTAAGTACATATCTATGGATAATCACCCTAAAGGTAAATGGAGTGAATGAACCAATCAAAAGACACAGAGTTACTGAATGGATAAAAAAGCAAGACCTATCTATATGCTGCTTACAGGAGACTCACGCCAAACCCACAGATATACACAGACGAAAGTTGAAGGGATGGAAAAAGATATTCCATGCAAACTACGAGAAAAAAGCAGGTGTTGCAGGACTTGTATCAGACAAAATAGACTTCAAAATGGAGAAAGTAGCAAGAGATAAATAAGGACATTACATAATGATAAAGGGGTCAGTCGAAAAAGAGGATATAACCATTTTGAATATATAGGCACCCAACACAGGAGCACTGGCATGTGTGAAACAAATACTAACAGAATTAAAGGAGGAAATAGAAAGCAATGCAGTCATTTTAGGAGACTTCAACACACCACTCACTCCAAATGACAGATCAACCAAATAGAAAATAAGTAAAGACACAGAGTCACTGAGCAACACACTAGAACAGATGGACCTAACAGACATCTACAGAACTCTACACCCAAAAGCAACAGGATACACATTCTTCTCAAGTGCACATGGAACATTTTCCAGAATAGACCATATACTAGGCTACAAAAAGAACCTCAGTAAAGTCGAAAATATTGAAATCCTACCAACCAACTTCTCAGATCACAAAGGTATGAAACTAGAAATAAATTTTAGGAAGAAAACAAAAAGGCTCACAAATACATGGAGACTTAACAACATTCTCCTAAATAATCAATGAGTCAACGACCAAATCAAAACAGAAATCAAAGAATATATGGAGACTAATGACAGCAACAACTCAAAGCCACAACTTCTGTGGGATGCAGCGAAAGCAGTTCTAAGAGGAAAGTATATTTCCATCCAGGCCTATTGAAAGAAGGAAGAACAATCCTAAATGAATAGTCTAAAGACACAATTACTGAAATTAGAAAAAGAAGAACAAATGAGACCCAAAGTCACCAGAAGGAGGGACATAATAAAGATCAGAGAATAAATAAATAAAATTGAGAAGAATAAAACAATAGAAAAAATCAATGAAACCAAGAGCTGGTTCTTAAAAAAAATAAACAAAATAGATAAACCCCTCGCCAGACTGATTAAGAGAAAAAGAGAATCTACACACACAAACAGAATCAGAAATGAGAAAGGAAAAATTACGACAACCCCACAGAAATACAAAGAATTATAAGAGAATATTATGAGAATCTATATGCTAACAAGCTGGAAAACCTAGAAGAAATGGACAACTTCTTGGAAAAATACAGCCTTCCAAGACTGACCAAGCAAGAAACAGAAAAACTAAACAGACTGATCACCAGCAACGAAATTGAATCGGCAATCAAAAAACTACCCAAGAACAAAACCCCCGGGCCAGATGGATTCACCTCTGAATTCTACCAGACATATAGAGAAGTAATAACACCCATTCTCCTTAAAGTTTTCTAAAAAATAGAAGAGAAGGGAATACTTCTAAACTCATTCTATGAAGCCAGCATCACTCTAATACCAAAACCTGGCAAAGACCTCACCAGAAAAGAAAATTACAGACCAATATCCCTGATGAGCATAGATGCAAAAATACTCAACAAAATATTAGCAAACCTAATTAAAAAATACATCAAGGGGATCATACACCATGATCAAGTGGGATTCATCCCACCGATGCAAGAATGGTACAAGATTTGAAAATCCATCAACATCATCTACCACATCAACAAAAAAAAGAACAAAAACCACATGATCATCTCCATAGATACTGAAAAAGCATTTGACAAAATTCAACATCCATTCATGATAAAAACTCTCAACAAAATGTGTATAGAGGGCAAGTACCTCAACATCATAAAGGCCATATATGACAAACCCTCCGCTAACATCATACTTAACAGCAAGAAGCTGAAAGCTTTCCATCTAAGATCAGGAACATGCCAGGGATGCCCACTCTCTCCACTGTTATTCAACATAGTACTGGAGGTCCTAGCCATGGCAATCAGACAAAACAAAGAAATACAAGGCACCCAGATTGGGAAAAAGGAGGAGTCAAATTGTCACTATTTGCAGATGAAATGATATTGTACATAAAAAACCCTAAAGACTCCACTCCAAAACAACTAGAACTAATATCTGAATTCAGCACAGTTGCAGGGTACAAAATTAACACACAGAAATCTGTTGCTTTCCTATACATTAACGAAGAACTAACAGAAACAGAAATCAGGAAAACAATTCCATTCACAGTTGCATCAAAAAGAATAAAATACTTAGGAATAAACCTAACAAAGGAAGTGAAAGACCTATACCCTGAGATCTACATGACACTCCTAAGAGAAATTAAAGAGGACACACTCAAATGGAAATGCATCCCATGCTCTTGGCTAGGAAGAATAAATATTGTGAAAATGGCTATACTACCTAAACCAATCTACAGATTCAATGCAATCCCTATCAACATACCAACAGCTTTCTTCAATGAACTGGAACAAATAATTCTAAAATTCATATGGAACCACAAAAGACCCCGAATAGCTAAAGCAATCCTGAGAAGGAGGAATAAAACAGGGGGAATTATGCTTCCTCACTTCAAGCTCTACTACAAAGCCACAGTAATCAAGACAATTTGGTATTGGCACAAAAACAGACCCACAGACCAGTGGAATAGAATAGAGAATCCAAACGTTAACCCAAACATATACAGTCAATTAATATATGATAAAGGAGCCTTGGATACACAATGGGTAGATGAAAGCCTCTTCAGCAGCTGGTGTTGGCAAAACTGGACAGCTACATGTAAGAGAATGAAACTGGACTACTGTCTAACCCCATACACAAAGGTAAACTCAAGGTGGATCAAAGACCTGAATGTAAGTCATGAAACCATAAAACTCTTAGAAAAAAACATAGGCAAAAATCTCTTGGACATAAATGTGAGCGACTTCTTCATGAACATATCTCCCTGGGCAAGGGAAACAAAAGCAAAAATGAACAAGTGGGACTATATCAAGCTGAAAAGCTTCTGTACAGCAAAGGACACCATCAGTAGAAAAAAGACATCCTACAGTATGGGAGAATCTATTCATAAATGACATATCCGATAAGGGGTTGACATCCAAAACATATAAAGAACTCATGCACCTCAACAAACAAAAAGCAAATAGTCCAATTAAGAAATGGGCAGAGGACATGAACAGACACCTCTCCAGAGAAGAAATTCATATGGCCAACAGGCACATGAAAAGATGCTCTACATCGCTAATCATCAGAGAAATGCAAGTTAAAACCACAATGCAATATCACCTCACACCAGTGAGGATGGCCAATATCCAAAACACAAAGAACAACAAATGTTGGCGAGGATGTGGAGAAAAGGGAACCCTCCTACACTGCTGGTGGGAATGCAAATTAGTTCAGCCATTGTGGAAAGCAGTAGTATGGAGGTTCCTCAAAAAACTCAAAATAGAAGTAGCTTTTGACCCAGGAATCCCACTCCTAGGAATTTACCCTAAGCATGCAGCAGCCCAGTTTCAAAAAGGCAGATGCACCCCTATGTTTATCGCAGCACTATTTACAATAGCCAAGAAATGGAAGCAACCTAAGTGTCCATCAGTAGATGAGTGGATAAAGAAGAGGTGGTACATATACACAATGGAATTTTATTCAGACATAAGAAGAAAACAAATCCTACCATTTGCAAGAACATGGATGGGACTAGAGGGTATTATGCTCAGTGAAATAAGCCAAGCGGAAAAAGACAAATATCAAATGATCTCAGTCAAATGTGGACTATAAGAACAAAGAAAAAAACTGAAGGCACAAAACAGCAGCAGACTCACAGAACCCAAGAATGGACTAACAGTTACCAAAGGGAAAGGGACTGGGGAAGAGGGGTGGGAAGGGAGGGGCAAGGGGAAGAAAGGGGCATTACGATCAGCAGACGTAATGTTGTGGTGGCACGGGGAGGGATGTACAACTCAGAGAAGACAAGCAGTGATTCTATAGCACCTCATTATGCTGATGGACAGTGACTGTAATGGGGTTGGTGGGGGGGACCTGATGGAGGGGGTAGTTTAATAACCATAATATTGCACATGTAAATGCAGATTAATGATACTAAAATAAATTATTTAAAAAAAGGGACCCTTCTCTGGTATGGCTATGCCCTTCCTGCAGTGTGTCTGTTAGGAACTTTGAAGACTGGATGGGGAAAATCGCCTAGTTTTTACCCGTCCTGGGCTATCCTCAACAATAACTTCCAGAATGCCTTTTCTGGTGTTCACCAATATAGAAGATTATTGTGAAGGTTCTAAACATCATACAATTAGAAATTATTATTATTAGAAAATAAAACATCTATTTCCCAGTTCAAAGAACACAACTGTTGTTTCATGCTATGATATACTTGTTTTAAAGTGAATTTACAGTCAATTTATTATTACGTTTGGTACAATTATGGTTTTAATTAAATCTTGGACTCATTAAAAAATACATAAAGGGAAAGAGCATGAGGCTTTTAATGAACTTCCAAGAGTGTGATTATGATTATGATGTGCTTCATCTTAGTATTCAAATGTAAATTAATTTATGATGGAAATCTCTTTTGCACCATATGAAGGCAAAGTTTTCTAGTTACCATTTTTCTATCTGAAAAATCTTCTCTTAGTTAACTTGAGGAACCAAAAGTGAACTCAGAATGACAAGAGCATGAAGGAATGGGGGTGTTATCGGTTGGAAAAATGTGGCTGGAAGTGAGGATGCACAAGTGAACAGAAGCCAATTTATAAAGATGAACCAAGTTAAGGAGTCTGGCCTTAACCCTGAAACACTGGGAAGTCACTAAAGGGATGATAAATAGAAAGTGACTTGAATTACATTTGGGCAAGATTTCTCTGGCTGCCCTGTGGAAAATAAATTGGATTGCTTGAGGCAAGAAACCAAGAAGAATTATGTAATGAAATAGATTAATTATGATGGTGTGAATTTGGGACATAATAGTAGGGATGACAGAAAGTGGACATTTTTGAAAGGCTCAGTATTATAAAATTGCCAGTTTACAATTCTACTGAATATATCAATAGAGATTTCATGCAATATAACCATTATCTAAAACTTATGTATATAGCAAAGGATCAGAGGTCTTAAGGAACATTTAACAAATAGGTGAGAAAACTTTGTTTTGCTCACCTCAAACATCAAAACTTATTATAAAGGTATAGTGTTTAAGACAGGATGGTATTAGTACAGCAATAAACGAATGATTGGAGTCAAATAGGGATCCCAGAAACAATCTTGTTTCTATATGGAAACTTGATATGTCAGAACTACTCCCACTCAGTAAAGAAAAGAACAAACTGATTATTTGGGAGAAAATAAAATTGGATCCCTCCATTATAAATATACTAAAGACTTAAATGTGAAAAGCAAAGCTACCCAACTTCTTATATAAGTTATTATCTAGCAGTGTTGCAGCTGTGCATTCCCTACAGTCTTACAAATCCACTGTCAGTTATATGTCACATATCTGGAGGACCCATGTATTTGAATGTTTATAACATCAATGCTTATAAAAAGCCCAAATGGGAAACAACCCAAATGTCCATTCACAGAAGAAAATGTGGGAGGATGGTTTTAAACATGAAAAAGGAAATGATGCCTTAAGATGCAAAAATGCAAATCATAAAAAAATCTAGCTGTATTAAAGTTAATAGCTTCTGTTTCTCTTAGTACACCACAAAATATGAAATCATGAAAGCAATACTTGGAGTATGTATCGGCAATGCATATACTTGACAAAGGATTATTATCCAAACTAAGGATTATTGTTTAAAATATAAAGAACTGCTGGAAATCAATGAGAAAAAGGCAAGTATCTAAATAAAAAAAATTAGCAAAATAAGCACTTCAAAGCAGAGAGAACCTGAATGGCCAACAGACAGAAAAAACACTCTCAAAATCATTTGTAATCATGGAAAGCATATTTAAATTACAACGAAATGCTGTCTTACACTTGCTAAATTAGCCCACATTAAAGTATCAACTGTGAAGAGAACGTGGATCAACTAAAGCTCCTACACTGCAGATTTCATGTACATGTTGGTACAACCACTTTGGGAAACAATTTTACATATCTAGTTAAGTTGAAGATGTGCATACCCTACAGTCTTACAAATCCACTGTTAGCTATAATGTCAAGCATCCGAAGGAGCCATTATTTGAATGTTTATAACACAGTTGCTTATAAAAGCCCAAATGGGAAATAACCCAAATGTCCATTCACAAGTTGAAATGTACTATGTTTATTCAACAACTGGAATATATTAGTAAAAATGTATCATCACTGAAAAAATTTTGGGCGGTGATAAAATATTCTGTATCTTGATTGTGATGGTGGTTTTATGTATATAAATGACCTAGTATATTGAAAAAGCATTATGTATTTGTCACAATTCATCAAATTATGTAATTAAAATGGGTACACTTTACTGTATGTAAATTATACCTCAATAAAGTTGACCTTAAAAATGAGTGACCTATAGTTACACATATCAACATGGATTATATTTAAGAATATAAAATTTGAAGAGAAGGAAATGCTGCAGAAGAATACTCAACTATTGTTCCATTCACATATAAAGAAAACTTTATAAGTTCTAAAAGTGTGAGAACCTGAACAACACAAATTAGAGATACTTTGTGGTAAAAATATAGAGAAAGGGTAAGTCTACAAAATATGAGCACAGAACTTTGGACCAGAGTTACCTGTGTTGAGTAAGGAAAAGGAGGAGGAGGTTGTGATTTTGGTAGAGTCAGTCACTCAGGCCATATTCTGCTTCTTAACATAGGTGGTGAGACAAAGGTGTTCAACTTACTGGGTTTTTTTTAATGCCTTGTACATATGTTATAAATATTCTTTGAAATTACCATAGTTTGGAATGCCTTACACTATCTATCCCTTCCTGCACTGATTTCTTATTCTCCTTTCCTGCCTTATTTTTCTCCATCAATCCACCTTGTATTTTTTTCTGTTTTCCCACTAGAATATAGTATCCATGAGAGGATGTGTTTTTAATCTATTTTGTTGATTGCTGTATCCTTGTGTCCTAGAAAAATGGCTAACATAGTAATGCTCAGTAAATATTTGGTGAATAAATGGGTAAAATGTCAATGTGGGGACTAAGGAATGTATTAATATTTTCCATTGTAACAAAATTAATATTTTTCCAATATCAGTTCCACTTAGGATAGTCTGCCTTACATTTTTCATGCACAAATTGCCTTCATAAGTCAAGGCAAAATTGTATCATAAAGATATTTCAAAAGTGAACTAAAGTTTCCCATGGGACAAGAGGCTAACTTTTTGGAACAAAGTAAGGTCTTTATTTCACTATTTTCACCAAAATAAATCCTGGATATATTATTGTTTAAATGTACTTCTTAAATGTTAGGGCAAATTTAGATGCATAGTTTTGTAAATAGTGGGAAGGAAAAGACATCAAGGGATGATTCCCAGGAAAGTTACCATAAAGAAGCAAATTTCTGGATTTACCCCATTGAAAATCTGTAATTCTTTATTTTAAAAAGCTACAAATAAATATGAAAATAAAATTAGTAATTAGAAAAACATTTTAAATACATAATAAATGCACTTATCTATTATGTTTGTATAAAATGAATTTGACAATGATCTTTTTGAAGAGCCTAAAATAAAAAATGAAGTGTGGGTGGAAGGAGGGCTGTGTGGTTCTGAGCTGAAGCTTTAAAAGTCATGACAAAGTTAATTCAGCTCCTCTGCCTCCTATTAAACTATGAGAAGAGCATACCAGGTAGCTGCTGATTTAGACTGAGGAGACATGAGACACATAGATAACAAAAGCCCATCCAATCCCAGATGAGCCTAGCAGAGCTTAGCCAGCTGAGACCAGTAAGTAAGAAACAAATGTCTTTTACTTTAAGCCTCTGTTTCTTTGATGCATTTAAACACTAAGCCGTCTTAATAACTAAAATTTAGATGTATTTTCTTCCATGGGAAGCTTGTCAAAATATTGTGTTAACTGAATAAAGGAGATTGTAAAACAGTTTATGTAGTATAATCCTAATTTTGAAATTGTATTCTATGTGTATTAAGATGTCTGAAAAATAATTTCCCCAGAATTTTTTTAACAGCAGATATCAAGACTGAGATAACAGAGTTTGCAAAATCATTAAATCATGAAAATGTGTCTAGGAATATACATTTATAAACTTAAAGATACACTAATTCAACTGTGGTTAAAATAAAATTTATTTTTAAAACTGTAATCACAATAGAATATAATTTTAAAATCTTGAAAAGGAAAGATGATGGTTGACTCAAGTGCTTTTGAAAATACAGTCATTACTCTTTGTTATAAAGAAAGGGGAGAAGATTGGAAAATATTTACATCCCAATTGCCACAAAAATACAGAGCATTTACCAAGTAGGGTTAAAGTAATATTTAACATAATATGTAATATATATAGCAATATATAAACATATTTGTCTTGTCATAAAGAAATTGAATTTCTAGCTAGTTTATTTGCTGAGAAGAGCAAGAAGCTCTCCTATGAAATTCAAAGATTTTAATAGTAATTACCTTTAGGAATTGTTAATAAAATATTGTCATAAGAAATTGCATTTATTAAATATATATGTTAAAGAAAATTGGATTGTCACTTAAAGTTATAAATTATGCTTTTTCCAATGAATTTCCATGCTAATCCTGGTTAATTAACCCACTGACTAGGAACTTACTGATCTTGTGATACTTAATTTCATTAATATATTTAAACCAAAAATTATCTGTGGGTTAGGAAGAGTGTATTGTCCAAATCCTTGATATTGATCCATCCTCTTCTAAAGGAAAAGGATGTTTTCTTCATATTTCAGGATGATGAGCTGAAAGCAGCTGTTGCTGAGATGAAATCTTAAGCTTTCTTCACCAGGAAAATATATTTATACATAGTAGTAGTTTCTTTTCAAAATATCTAATTTTATAAGGATGTGTCCTTAATACTAGCATAAAAATTTTGCCTAATCTGACCTCTATTTTACCTCAGGGCAGTTACAGATGTTATTTCATTGATTAAGGAGCAAGACACAAGGAAGACTTGTTTAGGAGGAATGGAGAATGAAGTGTTTGTTGAGGAATTCAGGAATCCAACAGAAGGTTAAACTATGAGTTTGGAGCTAGGATGAAAGTTTTTGACTAGTATGAAATTGAATAAAATAATTTAAAGGAGAATGTATGAAATGATAAAAGAAATTCCTAAGGCCAAACACTTCAGAATATTGCATACATATAAAGGTCAGACAGAAAAAGAGAACTCAACAAGATATGGAGAAGGAATATTAAGAAGTAGGAAGAAAACTGGGAATAATAATTTAATGGTGGCCAAGGAATGAAAGATATGCATGAAAGTAATTAGCAAGCACATAAAATTCTTGGTAAAATGAAAGCTGGAAAGGTCAAGTCTTGGTAGAATGGAAGTCTAAAGTGAGTATTTATAGACAATCTGCTCAGCCCTTCCTTCAACCTTCCATTGGAAATTCTTCTACACCCCTGCTCCACCCCACACACATCCTCATGGATGCTTTGGCAAGTGCTTGATTTTACCTAAGCCCACTGACCTGACCAGAACTGGTTGGTTCATTTTGCACAAATGATATAACCAGGCTCCTGACTGCCTTTTCAAGGATTTTTGGTCATGAAGGGAAATAAAAGGATCAGGACACATTCTGTCTTTTGGTTTAAACCCAAACATAAAACTTGGTAGCTTCTCTTTCATATAAAGATAGTTATTTTACAATAAGAGAGAATAAAGCTTACATGCAGAAGGGAGATATGATAGGGAGTCCTTGGCAGAGAGCACTCTAGTCCCAGATTTCAGTTGTTGCCAAAGGTCAGCTGTATTCTTGTCCTTTCCAAAGCTTGATTGTTTGACTTTTCCTTGGATTCTATTAAAAAGAATTAATAAATTCTCCTCTTTGCTTAAGCTAGGTTAAGTAGGATTTCTACCATTTGTCACCAAAAATCTTAATTAATACAGTTTTTAAGTTTTGTAAAAACAGAGGTCACTGAGTACTTTCGGTGGAGCAGTAGAAATGAGAACAAATTACAATGAGTTGATTCATTAAGACAAGACAAGGAAGTTGACAAGAAACTACAGCAATAAACATACAAGAGTATGGCTCAGAAACTGCAATATGTGTTTTAATGAGTCCTGAAGGTAATTCTGATGCACACTTGTTCTAGGGCCAAGCTTCGTAACTAAACTGTGTACATGAATCACCTGGCAGTTGTTAAAATGCAGAATCTGATTCTGTTGGTCTGGATGAGGTTTGAGATTTTGCATTTCTAACAAGCTCGCAAATGGTTCCATGTCCACAAATCATGCTTTGAGTAGCAAGACTCTAGGATGGAGGTGGGGAGGGCAGTTGTTACTGCAAGCCAGTATAATTTGGAGGATTTGTACCCACAGCACTGAGAAAATGCTATAATGATAATGTGATTGAATTAGTGTCAGAAAATGAGTTTGTCTTAATCAAATGCTTCTCAATCTGGGCAAACCTGAACAAATCCCTTATTTTTTTTAGAATTGAATATAAAATAAGGATGATAATACACTCAGTAACTTGATGTTGTCATTGATGTTCAAAGAGGAAATAAATTTTAAAGCTCTTGGTAAGTTCTAATGTGCTCTAGAAATGTAGGGTATTTATATTATTTTCATCAAAAAGTCTGGACTCAGATGTGTTGTCTGTCTCACTTTAGCTCCTGTTGAGGCATAGTAATCACCACACTGTCAAGCCGTTTGTTCAGCAACTGAGATGCACACATTTAAACTGCCTGTGTATAAGTGAAACAAAAAGAACTCAATAATGTTTAGAAGGAAAAAAAATATGATATATTAAACAAAGGTTGCTTTTTAAAAGAGAAACTTTGCTTGGCTCCGTGGCTTAGTTGGTTAAAACTCCTGTTTTATAAGACAGGATGATACTGCGTTCAAATACCAGTAGAGCCTTTCCCTTTGGGCTTTTCACGAATATCTCTTTGGCACGGAGTTTGGGAGGTAGAAATTGTATAGACTACGGTCACGCCGTCACCGCCTGCCACCTCGGTCCCCGCAAGGCCTAGGAAAAAGGAGACTCTGGGAAATGAGCTTAACCCTCAACTCCCTTCTTGCCATCAAAAAAAAAAAAAAGCGGGTGGGGGGGGTGAGTTGACTTGCGAAGGTAGCCTTCTGGCGAAGTAGCGGGCCTTGACCTCCTGCATGGGGTGGTTGTCCAGGGAGGAGCTCTGGAAGGTGCGGCGCACGAGGCGTTGCTGCACGGGTCCGGCGAGTTCTACTCCAAGATGACGGAAACCTCCCAAACTGGAGCCCTGCGGTTGCTTCCGCCGCCAGGGATTGACTCGCTGCTTCAGGTTGTGGCCCATACTTAACGAGTACGGACTATTACTATTTTTGAGGTTTTCCTGGAATGAAGACTGTGTAACTCAAGCGGAGATTCAAAACTCATGAGCCAAGGTTGACTGTTATAAGCAGGGTGCACGCGACACAATCCCAACGCCTCTGTGCGACCAGGGAGCTCTGTCTGCATCCTGCCCAGAGGAGCGCGTACTGGCGCCTTTCCCCTGTCCCTTCCAGGCTTCGAAGACGCCCGTACAAGCAATAGGGTGGTGTGATTGTGCCCGGCACAAGCGAAGTTCCCCGCCGTATTTGCTGAATGAATAAATAAGTGCTTGAATGAACGAACGCACAGACCATGTCTCAGATTAGGGTCGTGTTTTCTCGTTTCTTGCAGGGTCCGTTGGAAGTCTCTCCCGCTTTCTCCTGCTATCCCTCTCCTTCCACCTCCCCCATTTCTACCTCTTCCCCTTCCCCACCACCTCTCTTCCCGCTCTCTCTGATTGGTGGTTTTAGTCTCTGCTTCAGTCCTAAGTAACTAATTATTGACGGACAAACTGGAGACTCCTGGGAGAAAACGGTCCCAGTCTAGGGGTGCAGAATGAAAGTAAGGTGAGAAGTATGAAATTCAACAAGAGGTCACGAACTCCATCTTCAGAAAATGGCTAGCGCTTGGAAAGGCCCACACTCTTCTGGACCAACTGACCAACTAACTCGCCACCACCATCCTGTCCACCTCCAAGTTATGGGAGTTGCCATTTAAATAATAACAATTGGTTTTAAAACAGCAATAACAACATTATAGTAACTGCATAATATAATATTTCTTTTTTATTTTTCAATATAAAGTGGAGTGGAAAACAACAACTCGGAATACTTACTCCAGTATGATTTCATTTCTTTACATTTAAAAACACAAAAGCTATCTATTGTTTGTGGATGCACATATATTTAGTAAAGCAGAAAATATGAACAAAAGGGATACAGAGGACTGCATCATACTGGCCACTTCTGCAAAATGAGATGGGAGCTGTATCTTAAATGAAATGTGCATAAAATACAATACTGAGAGTCTTTTCCCCTGCAATATAGTTAAGAATTCCATTTCTCAGACCACAAAGGTATGAAACTAGAAATAAATTATATAAAGAAAATGAAAATTCCCACAAACACATGGAGGATTCACAACATGCTCCTAAATAACCAATGGATCACTGACCAATAAAAACAGATACCAAGCAGTATATGGAGACAGATGACAATAATTCAACACCGCAAAATCTGTGGAATGCAGCGAAGGCCGTGCTAAGAGAAAAGTATACTGCAATACAGGCCTACCTCCGGAAAGAAGAAGAATTTCATATGAACACTCAAAACACACAGTTAACGAAACTAGGAAAAGAACAACAAGTGAGGCCCAAAGTGTGTAGAGGGAGGGACATAATAAAGATTAGAAGACAAATAAATAAAATCCAGAAGAATAAAACAATAGGTCCAAAGTGCGTAGAGGGAGGGACATAATAAAGATTAGAAGACAAATAAATAAAACCCAGAAGAACAAAACAATAGAAGACAAATAAATAAAATCCAGAAGAATAAAACAATAGAAAAGATTCAATGAAAGCAAGAGCTCATTCTTTGAGGAAATAAACAAAATAAATAAACACCTAGCCAGACTTATCAAGAAAAAAAGGGTCTACACACATAAACAGAATCAGAAAAGAGAAAGGAAAAATCACTACAGACACCACAGAAATACAAAGAATTATTAGAGAGTACTATGAAAAATTATATGCCAAAAAACTGGAAAACATAGAAGAAATGGAAACTCTTTAGAAAAATATAACCTTCCAAGGCTGACCCAGAAAGAAACAGAAAATCTGAACAGACCCATTACCAGCAATGAAATTGAATTGCTAATAAAAAAACTACCTAAGAGCAAAACTCCTGGTCCAGATGGCTTCATCACTGAGTTTTATCAAACATTTAGCAACCCCCTAATAGCTATCCTTCTTAAAGTTCTCCAAAGAGTAGAAGAAGAGAAAATACTTCCAAACTCATTCTATGAGGCCAACATCACTCTAATAATACCAAAACCAGGCAAAGACACCACACAAAAAAAAGAAAATTACAGACCAATATACCTGATGAACATAGATGCAAAAATACTCACAAAATATTAGCAAACCAAATTCAAAAATACATCAAAAAGGTCATCCATCATGATCAAGTAGGATTTATTCCAGGGATGCAAGGATGGTACAACATTCAAAAATCCATCAACATCATCCACCAAATCAACAAAAAGAAGGACAAAAAACATATGATCATCTCCATAGATGCTGAAAAAGCATTTGACAAAATTCAACATCCATTCATGATAAAAACTCTCAACAAAATGGTATAGAGGGAAAGTACCTCAACATAATAAAGGCCATGTATGACAAACCCACAGCCAACATTATACTTAACAGAGAAAAGCTGAAACCTTTTCCTTTAAGCTCGGGAACAAGACAAGGATGCCCACTCTCCCCTCTTCTATTCAACATAGTACTGGAGGTCCTAACCATGGCAATCAGACAACACAAAGAAATAAAAGGCATCTAGATTGGCAAGGAAGAAGTTAAACTGTCCCTGTTTGCAGAAGACATGATATTGTACATAAAAAACCCTAAAGAATCCACTCCAAAACTATTAGAACTAATATCTGAATTCAGCAAAGTTGTGGGATACAAAATTAATATGCAGAAATCTGTTGCATTCGTATACACTAATGATGAACTAGCAGAAAGAGAAATCAGGAAAACAATTCCATTCACACAGTTGCATCCAAAAGAATAGAATACCTAGGAATAAACCTAACCAAGAAAGTGAAAGACCTATACTCCTATACAAGGAACTACAAGACACTAATGAGAGAAATTCAAGAAGACACCAATAAAATGGAAACACATCCTGTGCTCATGGATAGGAAGAATTAATATTGTCAAAATGGCCATCCTGCCTAAAGTAATCTACAGATTCAATGCAATTCCTATCAAAATACCAACAGTATTCTTCAATGAACTAGAGCAAATCGTCCTAAAATTCATGTGGAACCACAAAAGACCCTGAATAGCCAAAGCAATCCACAGAAGGAAGAATAAAGCAGGGGGGATTATGCTCCCTGACTTCAAGCTCTACTACAAAGCCACAGTACTCAAGACAATTTGGTACTGGCACAAGAACAGAACCATAGACCAATGGAACAGACTAGAGAGCCCTGATATAAACCCAACCATATATGGTCAATTAATATACGATAAAGGAACCATGGATACAATGGGGAAATGACAGCCTCCTCAAAAACTGGTGTTGGCAAAACTGGACAGCTACATGCAAGAGAATGAAACTGGATGATTGTTTAACTCCATACATAAAAGTAAACTCGAAATGGATCAAAGACCTGAATGTAAGTCACGAAACCATAAAACTCTTAGAAGACAACATAGGCAAAAATCTCCTGAATATAAGCATGAGCAACTTCTTCCTGAATGCATGTCTTCAAGCAAGGGAAACAAAAGCAAAAATGAACTCATGGAACTACATGAAACTAAAAAGTTTCTGTACAGCAAAGGACACCATCAACAGAATAAAAAGGCATCCTACAGTATGGGAGAATATATTTGTAAATGACATATCCGACAAAGGGTTAACATACAAAATACATAAAGAACTCACAAGCCTTAACACCCAAAAAGCAAATAACCCGATTAAAAAATGGGCAGAGGACATGAAGAGACAATTCTCCAAAGAAGAAATTCAGATGGCCAACAGACACATGAAAAGATGCTCCACATCACTAATCAAGAGGGAAATGGAAATATAAACCACAATGAGATATCACCTCACACCAGAAAGGATGGCCAGCATAGAAAAGACTAAGAACAACAAATGCTGGTGAGGATGCAGAGAAAGAGGAATCCCCCTACACTGCTGGTGGGAATGTAAGCTAGTTCAGCCATTGTGGAAAGCAATATGGAGGTTCCTCGAAAAACTAAAAATAGAAATACCATTTGACCCAGGAATCCCACCCCTTGGAATTTACCCAAGAATGCAACTCTCAGACTCAAAAAGACATATGTACCCCTATTTTTATCGCAGCACTATTTACAATAGCCAAGATATGGAAGCAACCTAAGTGTCTATCAGTAGATGAATGAATAAAAAAGTTGTGGTACATATACACAATGGAATACTATTCAGCCATAAGAAAGAAACAAATCCTATCATTTGCAACACATAGATGGAGTTGGAGGATATTATGCTCAGTGAAATAAGCCAGGCAGAGAAAGACAAGTACCAAATGATTTCCCTCATTTGTGGAGTAAAACAATGAAGCAAAACTGAAGGAAGAACATAGCAGCGGACTCAGAGACTCTAAGAAGGGACTAGTGGTTACCAAAAGGGAGGTGTGTGGGAGGGCGGGTCGGGAGGGAGGGAGAAGGGGATTGAGGGGTATTATGTTTAGTACACATGGTGTGGGGGGTCACGGGGAAAACAGTGTAGCACAGAGAAAGCAAATAGTGAATCTGTGGCATCTTACTACACTGATGGACAGTGACTGCAGTGTGGTATGGGTGGGGACTTGATAATATGGGTAAAAGTAGTAATCACATTGTTTTTTCATGTGAAACCTTCATAAGAGTGTATATCAATAATACCTTAATAAAAAATGTTTAAAAATAAATAAATAAATGTGATTACAACTCAAAAAAAAAAAAAAAGAATTCCTGGTGCAGTCTTCCCCACTGAAACTCCAAAGCTTTCTTTCCTTTGATTTTCCACCAGAAGGCTCAGTTTCTGGCCTACAGGAGACATCCATAGTCAAGTATAAGAAGATAAGAAACCTGCTGATGATAGACTCAATGGCTGTCATTAATTATTCTAGTAATTAATATTTGAATGGATAATAGAGTCCTTTAGTGGGAAACATAAATAAATGGGATTATCCATAACCAATCCACAAGGTCTCAATTGGTGATCAATTTGAAGAGAAAGACATATGGAGAATATGAATTTCCAATGTATCCCAACCCATCCTGATGCCACCTGACACCACTGATGCCAACTGACAGAAGCATTAAACATAAAGATAAAATCTTATTAGAAATCAATTTGTTGACAGTTACTGTATGAGCTGCTGTGCATATGTAACTTCAGCTGATCTGAGAAGGGATGTACATGAACATATGTGTACTTCTACTGAATCTGAAATGAGATATGGTCACTGGAAAATACATATATCAATGGCACTTTCCCTTTTCTTTATGATAATATTCCCCATGCTCTGTGCTCAATAAACAGGGCACCCAATATAATACTGTTGAGTTAATTAAGAAAAAACAGAGCATCTAATTTTTCTAGCATCGTTTTTGAGCACCATGGTGTGTGTTAGAAAAAGAGGAAGCAATACTTCTGTGTTACAACTGGTTGTCTAGAAGGGCACAAGATAGCATGGTGTTAAAGATATATTATCGGTCTCTCAAGTTTTGTCCTGAGAAAAGGATATCAGATAGGAGGACAAGTGCCTAAGAAAAAAAATTATCTCAGCCTTATTTGTGTCATTAATGAGAGTATCCATACTTTATATTAAAAAATAACAGAAAACAACACAGTCTCAGGATTTTTAGCTTCTCTGAATGTAAAGAACCACATATTATTCTATTTTTTTGCAATATCTATGGTTCTGAAGTGCACAAAGCAGCACAAAAACATGGAAGTGATGGTCCCTTTTAAGAGTACACATTCAGGGATTAAAGATGGCGGTGTGAGAGATGAGACAGAGGCTTCCTCCTAAAACCGCATATAATATGAAAATATAACTAATACAACTACTCTTGAAAGAGCAACAGGAAAGAGGACTGCACCAAACAGCATACACCTGGAGACAAGAGCAGACCTCACGGAAAAGGGTAACGTACTAAAGCTGTGGTCCTGAGGGATCCAAGCCCTTCCCCCACCCCAGATCACTGGCAGGAGGAACAGGTACAGTAGGAGCAGGGAGGGAGTGGAGATCTGGGACTGCTGAATACCTAACTCTGGAGATCTCTGGGAGAACAAACCTACATTTCATGGTGCTTGCAGGATACTCTCATAATTAGGGGGTTGGAAAGCTAAGACAGGCAGAATTCCTGGAGAGACTAAGATTTTAGCTGCTTGTGGAAACCAGGGATCCATATCCAGCTGCTCTGGGACAAAAGAAAGGCGGGCAGTCTGAGAGACTTCCTAACAAGGAAGCCCTTAGCAAGAGGTCTGCTAAAGGGAAAAGGATTGCACAGAGCTTACTACTCAGTAGAAAGGACAGGTAGACAAAATTGTCTGGGTACACTCTGCCCAGCAGATTGGGAGCTTTCACAATCTTCAGGGGTTCCCGCCACCTGCCTGCCTACACAGCTCCAAGAACCCCTTCTGTGACAGGCAGACTACCGCACCTTTCTCCTGGCGAACACCACCAGGCATGCAAACTGGGAAACACTACCCTGGCATTAGGCCAGCCAGAGGGAAGATCTGTCTACAGCAACTAAAAACGCAAAGCACAGAGGCTTATACCTGTGTGCTCGGCCCACTGGTTCAGGCAGTGGAGACAGGCATAGCAGCCAGGAAGCAGGAAACAGCTCTTTCCTCCCCTGAGGCACCAGTACCACTCCCCTGCAATCCCCTACCTTGCTTCAGGGGCTGAGCAGCTCCAGAGAGTAGAGCTTCTGGGCACTAGAGGGCGCCATACACAAATATGAAACGCCAAAGGAACCTGGGCCAGGGAAAATTATTAATACAACTCGAGAAAAATTTAAATGATATTGACCTCATGACTCTCCCTGAAAGGAAGCTCAAAATGAAAATCATTAACATGCTCATGGATGTACAGAAAGATATTCAAGAACTCAGGAATGAATTACAGTTGGAGATCCAATCATTGAAGAGCACAATGGACGGCATTAAAAGCAGATTGGATACAGTGGAGGAGATGATAAATGAAATAGAAACTAGAGAAGAGGAATACAAAGAAGCCAAGGAACAGAGAGAAAAAAGATCTCTAAGAATGAAAGAATATTGAGAGAACTGTGTGACCAATACAAACGGAACAATACTCGCATTATAGGGGTAGCAGAAAAAGAGAGAGAAAAAGGAATAGAAAGTGTCTTTGAGGAGGTGATTGCTGAAAAATTCCCCAATCTGGGGAAGGACATAGTCTCTCAGGCCACGCAGATCTCCCAACACACGGGACCCAAGGAAGACAAAATCAAGACATATAGTAATTAAAATGGCAAAATCAAGGATAAGGACAGACTATTAAAAGCAGCCAGAGAGAGAAATAACATCACATACAAAGGAAAGCCCATCAGGCTATCATCAGACTTCTCAGCAGAAACCTTACAGGCTAGAAGGGAGTGGCCTGATGTATTTAATGCAATGAACCAGAAGGGCCTTGAAACAAGATTACTTTATCTGGCAGGATTATCATTTAAATTTGAAGGAGGGATTAAACAATTCCCAGATAAGCAAAAGCTGAGAGAATTTACGTCCCACAAACCATCTCTACAGTGCATTTTGGAGGTACTGCTATAGATGGAAGTGTTCCTATGGTTTAATAGCTGTCACCAGAGGTAATAAAGCCACAGTAAAGAAAGTAGAACAGCTAATTACTAAGAAAATGCAAAATTAAATTAACTATCCCCAAACTCAATCAAGGGATAGACAAACAGTACAGAATATGATACCTAACATATAAAGATGGAGGAGGAAGAAAAAGGAAGAGGAAAAAAAAAAACAAAAAGAAACTTCACATTGTGTTTGTAATAGCATATTAAGTGAGTTAAGTTAGACTCTTAGATACCAAGGAAGTTAACCTTGAACCTTTGGTAACCACAAATCTGAAGACTGCAATGCTGTAAGTACATACCTATCTATAATTACCCTAAATGTAATAGGACTGAATGCACCAATCAAAAGACATAGTGTCACTGAATGAATAAAAAAACAAGACACATCTATATGCTGCCTTCAAGAGACTCACTTTAAACCCAAAGACATATACAGACTAAAAGTGAAGGGATGGAGAAAGACATTTCATGCAACTAATAGGGAGAAAAAAGCAGGAGTTGCAGTACTTACATCAGACAAAATAGACTTCAAAACAAAGAAAGTCACAAGAGACAAAGAAGGATATTACATAATGATAAAAGGGTCAATCAAACAAGAAGATATAACCATTATAAATATCTATTCACCCAACACAGGAGCTCCTCCATATGTGAAAGAAATAATAACAGAATTAAAGGGGAAATAGAAAGCAATGCATTCATTTTAGGAGACTTCAACACACCACTCACTCCAAAGGAAAGATCAACCAGACGGAAAATAAGTAAAGACACAGAGGCACTGCACAACACACTAGAACAGATGGATCTAACAGACATCTACAGAACTCTACACCCAAAGGCAGCAGGATACACATTCTTCTCAAGTGCACATGGAACATTTTCCAGAATAGACCACATACTTGGCCACAAAAAAGACCTCAGTGAATTCAAAAATATTGAAATTCTACCAACTAACTTCTCAGATCACAAAGGTATAAAATGAGAAATAAATTTTAGAAAGAAAACAAAAAGGCTCACAAATGCATGGAGGCTTAATAACATGCTAGTAAAAAATCAATGGGTCAATGACCAAATTAAAAGAGAGATCAAACAATATATGGAGACAAATGACAACAACAACACAAAGCTGCAACTTCTGTGGGATGCAGCAAAAGCAGTTCTAAGAGGAAAGTATATTGCAATCCAGGCCTATTTAAAGAAGGAAGAACAATCCCAAATGAACAGTCTAAAGACACAATTATTGAAATTGGAAAAAAAAAGAACAAATGAGGCCCAAAGTCACCAGAAGGGGGACATAATAAAGATTAGAGAAGAAATAAATAAAATTGAAAAGAATAAAACAATAGAAAAAATCAATGAAACCAATAGCTGGTTTTTTGAAGAAATAAACAAAATAGATAAACCCCTTGCCAGACTTATTAAGAGAAAAAGAGAATCTACACACATACACATAATCAGAAATGAGAAAGGACAAATCACGATGAACATCCCCGAAATACAAAGAATTATAAGAGAATACTATGAAAATGAATATGCTAATAAGCTGGAAAACCTAGAAGAATGGACAACTTTTTAGAAAAATACAACCTTCCAAGACTGACCAAGCAAGAAACAGAAAACCTAAACAGACCAATTACCAGCAAAGAAATTGAATAGGTAATCAAAAAAACAACCTAAGAATAAAACCCCCGGGCCAGATGGATTCACCTCAGAATTTTACCAGACATATAGAGAAGAAGTAATACCCATTCTCCTTAAAGTTTAACAAAAAATAGAGGAGGGACTACTTCCAAACTCATTCTAAGAAGCCAGCATCACTGTAATACCAAAACCGGGCAAAGACCTCACCAAAATAGAATATTACAGACCAATATCCCTGATGAACATAGATGCAAAAATACTTAACAAATATTAGCAAACCGAATTCCAAACTACATCAAGAAGATCATACACCATAATCAAGTGGGATTCATCTCAGGGATGCAAGGATGGTACAACATGCGAAAATCCATAAACACCATCCACCACATCAATAAAAAGGACAAAAACCACATGATCATCTCCACAGATGCTGAAAAAGCATTTGACAAAATTCAACACCCATTCATGATAAAATCTCTCAACAAAATGGACATAGAGGGCAAGTACCTCAACATAATAAACACCATATATGACAAGCCCACAGCCAACATCATACTTAACAGCGAGAAGCTGCAAGCTTTTCATCTAAGATCAGGAACAAGATAGGGATGCCCACTCTCCCCACTGTTATTCAACACAGTACTGGAGATCCTAGCCACGGCAATCAGACAAAACAAAGAAATACAAGGTATCCACATTGGTAAAGAAGAAGTCAAATTGTCACTATTTGCAGATGACATGATATTGTACATAAAAAACCCTAAAGACTCCACTCCAAAACTACTAGAACTAACATCTGAATTCAGCACAGTTGCAGGGTACAAAATTAACATACAGAAATCTGTTGCTTTTCTATACACTAATGAAGAACTAACAGAAAGAGAAATCAGGAAAACAATTCCATTCACAGTTGCAACAAAAAGAATAAAATACCTAGGAATAAACCTAACAAAGGAAGTGAAAGACCTGAACCCTGAAATCTACAAGACACTCCTAAGAGAAATTAAAGAGGACACTAATAAATGGAAATTCATCCCATGCTCTTGGCTAGGAAGAATAAATATTGTCAAAATAGCTATACTACCTAAAGCAATCTACAGATTCAATGCAATCCCTATCAAACTACCAACAGCTTTCTTCAATGAATTGGAACAAATAGTTCTAAAATTCATATGGAACCACAAAAGACCCAGAATAGCCAAAGCAATCCTGAGAAGGAAGAATGGAACAGGGGGAATAATGCTCCCAGACTTCAAGCTCTACTACAAAGCTACAGTAATCAAGACAATTTGGTATTGGCTCAAGAACAGACCTACAGACCAGTGGAACAGAATAGAAAATCCAAACATTAACCCAAACATATATGGTGAATTAATATATGATAAAGGAGCCTTGATTATACAATGGGGAGATGACAACCTCTTCAGCAGCTTGTGTTGGCAAAACTGGACAGCTACATGTAAGAGAATGAAACTGGATCATTGTCTAACCCCATACACAAAAGTAAACTCAAAATGGATCAAAGACATGAATGTAAGTCATGAAACCATAAAACTTAGGAAAAAACATAGGCAAAAATCTCTTGGACATAAACATGAGTGACTTCTCCATGAACATATCTGCCCAGGCAGGGGGAACAAAAGCAAAAATGAACAAGTGCGATTATATCAAGCTGAAAAGCTTCTGTACAGCAAAGGACACCATCAGTAGAACAAAAAGACATCTTACAGTATCGGAGAATAGATTCATAAATGACATATCCGATAAGGGGTTGATTTCGAAAATGTATAAAGAACTCATGCACCTCAACACACCAAAAGCAAATAATCCAATTAAAAAATGGGCAAAGGATATGAATAGACACTTCTCCAAAGAAGAAATTCAGATGGCCCACAGGCACATGAAAAGATGCTCCACATCACTAATCATCAGAGAAATGCAAATTAAAACCACAATGAGATATCACCTCACACCAGTAAGGATGGCCATTATTCAAAACGCAAACAACAACAAATGTTGGCGAGGATGTGGAGAAAAGGGTATTCTCCTCCACTGATAGTGGGAATGCAAATTAGTTCAACCAGTGTGGAAAGCAGTATAGAGGTTCCTCAAAAAACTCAAAATAGAAATGCTATTTGACCCAGGAATTCCACTCCTAGGAATTTACCCTAAGAATGCAGCAGCCCAGTTTGAAAAAGACAGATGCACCCCTATGTTTATCACAGTACTATTTACAATAGTCAAGAAATGGAAGCAACCTAAGTGTCCATCAGTAGATGAATGGATAAAGAAGATGTGGTACATATACACAATAGAATATTATTTTGCCATAAGAAAAAACAAATCCTGCCATTTACAACAACATGGATGGAGCTAGAGGGTATTATCCTCAGTGAAATAAGCCAGGCAGAAAAAGACAAGTATCAAATGATTTCATCCATATGTGGAACATAAGAGCAAAGCAAAAAATGAAAGAAAAAAACAGCAGCAGACTCACAGAACCCAAGAGTAGACTAACAGTTACCAAAGGGGAAGGGACTGGGGAGGATGGGTGGGAAGGGAGGAGCAAGGGGGAAAAAGGGGCATTAAGATTAGCAGACGTAATGTTGGGTGGGCACGGGGAGGGCTATATAACAGAGAAGACAAGTAGTGATTCTATAGCATCTCACTACGCTGATGGAGAGTGACTGTAATGAGGTAAGTGGGGGGGGGGACCTGATGAAGTGGGGAGCTTAGTAACCATAATGTTGCACATGTAACTGTAGATTAATGATACCAAAAAAAACCCCAAAAAGAATAAAATGCTTAGGAATGAACATAACCAAGGAGGTGTAAACCTGTATTCTGAAAACTATAAGACACTAATAAGAGAAATTTAGGAAGATACAAATAAATAGAAATATATCCTATGCTCATGGATTGGAAGAATTAATATTGTAAAAATAGCCATCCTGCCCAAAGAAATTTACAGATTCAGTGCAATCCTTTCAAAATACCAATGGCAGTTTTCAATGAACTAGAGCAAATCATCCTAAAATTCATATGAATACACAAAAGACCCTGAACAGCCAAAGCAATCCTGAAAAAGAAGAACAAAGCTGGGGGGATGGGGGTGTGTGCTCCTTGACTTCAAGCTATACTACAAGGCTATGGTAATCAAAACAGTATGGTACTGGCACAAGAACAGACCCATAGATCAATAGAACAGAATAGGGAATCCAGATATAAACCCATGCATATGTGGTCAATTAATATATGACAAAGGAGCCATGAATGTACAATGGGGAAAAGACAGTCTCTTCAATAACTGGTGTTGGGAAAAGTGGACAGCTACATGCAAGAGAAGGAAACTGGATTACTGTCTCACTCCATACACAAAAGAGAACTTTAAATGGATCAAAGACCTGAATGTGAGTCATGAAACCATAAAACTCTTAGAAGAAAACATAGGCAAAAATCTCTTGAAAATGACTATGAGCAATTATTTTTGGGACACATATCACCAGGCAAAAAATGAGCAAGTGGGACTACATCTAACTGAAAAGCTCCTGTACAGCAAAGGACACCATCAGCAGAACAAAAAGGCAACCTACAGCATGAGAGAATGTCTTTGCAAACAATTTATGCAATTGGGGGTTAACATTCAAAATATATAAAGAACTCATATGCCTCAACACCACACAAACGAATAACCAAATTAAAAAATGGCCAGATGACCTGAACAGACTCTTCTCCAAAGAAGAAGCGCATGGCCAACAGGCATGAAAAGATCACTAATCATTAGGAAAATGAAAATTAAAACCACATTGAGATATCACCTCACACCAGTTAGAATGGCCATCATCCAAAAGACAAGAAATCACAAACATTGGCGAGGATGTGGAGAAAGGGAACCCTCCTACACTGTTGGTGGGAATATAAAGTAGTACAGCCACTGTGAAAAGCAGTGTGGAGGTTCCTCAAAAAACTAAAATTACCATACCACCCTGTAATTCCACTTCTAGGAATTTACCTTAAGAAAAAAAAATGCGTGATTTAAAAATTTATATGCACCCCTATGTTTATAACGGCATTATTTACAATAGCCAAGTTATGGAAGCAACCTAAATGTCATCAATATATGAATGGGTAAAGAAGAGGTGATAAATATACACAATAGAATATTATCCAGCCATAAAAAAACAAATCATGGTATTTGCAACAACATGGATTGACCTAGAGGGTATTATGCTAAGTGAAATAAGCCAGGCAGAGAAAGACAAATACCATATGATTTTACCTATTTGTGGAATATAAAAACAAAACAAAACAAGATTAATAAAATAGCAGTAGCACTAAGAAGTGACTGATGGTTACCATGGGGGAAGGTTTGGAGTGAGTGGGTGGGGAGGTTGAGGAGGATAATGGGGTGCAAAAATTCTCAATCTTAATAAAAGTTGGTCACAGGGATAGTAGTACAGCATGGAGAATATAGTCAATGGTTCTGTAACATCTTCCTGTGTTGGCAGATAATAATTGCACTAGTGGGGATGGGGATTTAATAATATCTGTAACTGTTCAACCACTGTGTTGTATACTTGAAATGAATATAAAATTGTATATCGATGATACTTCAATAAAAAAAAATTTAAGATATATTCCCATTATGTATATGTCATACCTTTTGTATTTGTCCCTAAGTGCTTGGATAATCTCGTCTTTTTTTTCTTAATCATTGTTCTGTTGGTGTTTTGGTTTTTGGGGATCTATGGATATATACTCCAGCTCAGAGACTCTGAGCCATGTCCAGTCTACTAATATGCCCATAAAAAGCATTCTTCCTTTCTGTTACAGTATTTTTTATTTCTAGCATTTCTTTTTGTTGGATGGCTAAAGATGTACAGAATGCAGATATCCTGTATAGAGTTTAAGAAAAACAAAAATGGATGTTCTCGTGCCCAGGTCTAATAATAGCAGGGAACTATCTGGGGATACCATAGGAAGAAGTGCTGCCTGGCAAAGGCCACTTGACAAGAGCTGTACCATTAGGTCAAGGGACACAGACAAACATTATGATCTAAGTTGCTTATGTATCTTTGGTATAAACCAACAGGAAGCCAGAGGGCAAGAAGGCCTGAAAGTTCGGCCTCTTATAGGACAGAGGAAGGGGAGAAAGACAGAAATAACTATTTTTTGTATGTTTTCTAATTATTTAATTAGTATTAATTTAACCTGTTTAAATAAGCTTTAAGTTTCTAGTGTTATTCACCTCAAATCCTCCTCAAAATTTGGTTTAGAACTTGACACAGGGGTCAGAAAATTATGTCATAGATTCCCAGGCTAAAATATACTTTAAAGAAAGGCTGATTAATCAAACTTTTCCATATGATGCTTAAATCTCTTTCGTTTGCCTCCCTCTGATTTCCATTCAATGGTATGTACTGTGTTTTCTGTATACACACAGAGGAAATTTTCAACCCTTTTTCACATGTCATACTTTCAGATATTTGAAAATACCTATATTCAACTCTAGTTAGTGATATGTGACTATTTGTAGTTGACACGCTTGAATATTGGCATCTTACTTTGTAATGTACCAATAAATCAGATGGACTAATGGATGGATGAATAGATGAATAGATATGTGATAAAGCAAATATGGAAAAAATGTTAGTTGTAGACTCTAAGCAATGAGATTATGGAGTGCTCTGTATAATTCCTTTATCTTTTCTCTATGTTTAAATTTTTTCATTAAATTTAGTTTGAAGAAAAGAAGTCATTTTCCCAAGGAGATTTTCGCTACTCAATCTAGCTAAAATTTTAACCATCCCAAAGCTTAACTCCCTCTCCTGCCTTGTTTTCCCCTTGATATTATTAATATTTAAAATAATAAAATTTACTTATTTATCTGATGTATTATGTCCCATGAGGGCAGGGATTTTTGTCCTTTTTACCTTTTTATCCTTAGTGTCTAGAACAATGATTCTCAGACTAGCAAGTATCAGAATCACCTGGAGGGTTATTAAAACACATATTGCTGGGTTCCATCCTGAGAGTTTAATTCTCTAAGACTAGGGATGGACCCACAAATTTGCGTTTGTACCACCTTTCCAGGCGTTGCTGATGCTGCTGGTGTGTGGACTACACTTGGAGACCTGCAGGCCCAGAGCAATGGCGGCACATACTTGGTGTACAGTTAACATTATCTGTTGCTCAATGAAGTAATATATTAAATAAATAAAAGTAATATACAGAGCTGTGGCAAGTAAACAGAGAGGAAACAGTATATAACGTTTTCATGTTTTTGCATAAAATAGCCCTTAAAGTATACACCAGGGAGGTTAAAGATGGCAGAATGAGAGGTGAGATGGAGACCTCCTCCTAAAACCACATATAATATGAAAATATAATTTAATACAACTAATCCTGAAAGAACAACAGGAAAGAAGGCTGCACCAGACTGCATAAATCTGGAGAAAAGAGCAGACCTCATGGAACAGGGTAACATATCAAAGCTGTGACCTGGTGGCACCCAAGCCCTTCCCCCACCCCAGCTCACTGGGGGTGGGTGGGGGAGGAAAAGAAACAGGGCAGGGAGGGAGTGGAGGCCTGGGACTGCTGAACACCTAGCCCTGGAGATCTGCTCTGGCAGCATGAACCTACATTGCATGGTGGTGATATAGCGCAGTTCGAAAGCTAAGAGGCAGAATACCTGGAGAGATGGAGATTCCAGCTGCTGGTGGAAAATAGGGATTCATATCTGTATGATCTGGGTAGGCAGTCTGAGAGACTTCCTAAAAGTGAGAGGGCTGCTAAAGGGGCATGGATTGCCCAGAGCTTACTGCTCAGGAGAAAGGACAGGCAGGGGTGCACTCTGCCCAGCAGGTTGGGAGCTTAAACGATCTTCAGGCACTCCAACCCCCTGGCTGGCTCTGCGGCTCTAAGGCCCACTGTGATATGCAGCCTGCTGTGTCTTCCTCCTGGCCAGTCTGCACCTGGCTCAGGCTCTCAAACTAGTAACTCCGGCCCTGGCGTCAGGCAAAACAGAGGGAAGACCTGCCTACAGCAGCTACAAACACAAAGCATAGAGGCTTACACCTGTGTGTTTGGCCCACTGGTTCTGGCATCAGAGACAGGCATAGAAGCCTGGAAGCAGGAAACAGCTCTTTCCTCCCACCAAGCACCATCACCGTTTCCCTGTGATGCCCAACATTGCTCCAGGGGCTGAGCAGCTCCAGAGAGTAGAGCTTCTGGGTACTACAAGGCACCACAGACAAATTATGAAATGTCAAAGAAACCTGGTTCAAAGCAAAATTATGAATACACCTGAGAAAGATTAAAATGAAATCAACCTCATGAATCTTCCTGAAAGAGATTTCAAAATAAAAATCATTAACATGCTTATGGAGGTAGAGAAAAATATTCAAGAACTCAGGAACGAATTTAGGACAGACATCCAATCGTTAAAGAACACAATAGAGAGTATTAAAAGCAGATTAGATACGGTGGAGCAGACAATAAATGAAATAGAAATTAGGGAAGAGGAATACAAATAAGCTGAGTCACAGAGAGAAAAAAGGATATCTAAGAATGAAAGAATACTGAGAGAACTGTGTGACCAATCCAAAATGGAACAATATTCGTATTATACGGGTACCAGAAGAAGAAGAGAAAAAGAGATAGAAAGTGTCTTTGAGGAAGTAATTGCTGAAACTTCCCCAATCTGGGGGAGGAGACAGTCTCTCAAGGCCATGGAGGTGCACAGATCTCCCAACACAAGGGACCCAAGGAGGACAACACCAAGACATATAATTAAAATGGAAAAGATCAAGGATAAGGACAGACTATTAAAAGCAGCCAGAGAGAGAAATAACATCACATACAAAGGAAAACCCATCAGGTTATCATCAGACTTCTCAGCAGAAACCTTACAGGCTAGAAGTGAGTGGCATGATATATTTAATGCAATGAAGCAGAAGGGCCACAAACCAAGAATACTTTATCTGTCAAGATTATCATTTAAATTTGAAGGAGGGTTTAAACAATTTCCAAATAAGCAAAAGCTGAGAGAATTTACCTCCCACAAACCATCTCCACAGTGTATTTTGGAGGTACTGCTATAGATGGAAGTGTTCCTAAGGTTAAATAGCTTCCACCAGAGGTAATAAAAAGGGATAGACAAAGAGTATAGAATATGATACCTAATATATAAAGAATGGAGGAAGAAGAAAAGGAGGGGGAAAAAAAAAGAACCTTTAGATTGTGTTTGTAATAGCATACTAAGTGAGTCAAGTTAGACTCTTAATAGTAAAGAAGTTACCCTTGAACCTTTGGTAACCGTGAATCTAAAGCCTGCAATGGCAATAAGTACATACCTATCAATAATCTCCCTAAATGTAAATAGTATGAACCCACCAATCAAAAGATATAGTCATTGAATGGATAAAAAAACAAGAGCCAACTATTTGCTGCCTACAAGAGACTCACTTCAAACCTAAAGACAATCACAGACTAAAAGTGAAGGGATGGAAAAAGATATTTCATGCAACTAATAGGGAGAAAAAAGCTGGAGTTGCAGTGCTTGTAACAGACAAAATAGACTTCAAAACAAAGAAAGTAACAAGAGACAAGGAACGACATTACATAATGATAAAAGGGTCAGTCCAACAAGAGGATATAACCATTATAAATATCTATGCATCCAACACAGGAGCACCTACATATGTGAAAGAAATAATAACAGAATTAAAAGGGGAAATAGAATGTAATGCATTCATTTTGGGAGACTTCAACACTCCACTCATTCCAAAGGACAGAACAACAAAACAGATAATAAGTAAGGAGACAGAGGTATTGAACAACACATTAGAACAGATGAACCTAACAGACATCTACAGTACTCTCCACCCCAAAACAGCAGGATACACATTCTTTTCAAGTTGCACATGCAACATTTCCAGAATAGACCACATACTAGGCCGCAAAAAGAGCCTCAGTAAATTCAGAAAGATTGAAATTGTACCAACCAACTTCTCAGATCACAAGAGTATAAAACTACAAATAAATTGTACAAAGAAAACAAAAAGGCTCACAAACACATGGAAGCTTAACAACATGTTCGTACATAATCAGTGATCAATGACCAAATTAAAACAGAGATCAAGCAATATATGGAGACAAATGGAAATAACAGCAACAGGCCCCAACTTCTGTGGGATGCAACGAAGGCAGTTCTAAGAGGAAAGTATATAGCAATCTAGGCCTATTTAAAGAAGGAAGAAAAATCCCAAATGAATAGTCTAAATTCACAATTATTGTTACTGGAAAAAGAAGAACAAAGGAAGCTCAAATCAGCAGAAGGAGGGACATAATAAAGATCAGAGAAGAAATAAATAAAATTGAGAAGAATAAAACAATAGACAAAAATCGATGAAACCAAGAGCTGGTTCTTTGAAAAAATAAAATAGATAAACCCCTAGTCAGACTTATCAAGAAAAAAAAGAATCTACACACATAAATAGAGTCAGAAATGAGAAAGGAAAAATCACGACAGACACCGCAGAAATCAAAGAATCATGAAAGAATATTATGAAAATCTATATGCTAACAAACTGGATAACCTAGAAGAAATGGACAACTTTCCAGAAAAATACAACCTTCCAAGACTGACCAAGCAAGAAACAGAAAACCTAAACAGACTAATTACCACAATGAAGTTGAATCGGTAATCAAAAAACAACCTAAGAACCAAACCCCAGAACAGATGGATTCAATGCTGAATTTTATCAGACATATAGAGAAGAAGTAATACCCATTCTCCTTAAAGTTTTCCAAAAAATAGAAGAGGAGGGAATACTTCCAAACTCATTCTATGAAGCCAGCATCACTCTAATACCAAAACCAGGCAAAGACCTCCCCAAAAAAGAAAATTACAGACCAATATCCCTGATGAACATAGATGCAAAAATACTCAACAAAATATTAGCAAACCGAATTCAAAAATACATCAAGAGGATCATACACCATGATCAAGTGGGATTCATTCCAGGGATGCAAGGATGGTACAACATTCAAAAATCCATCAACATCATCCACCACATGAACAAAAGGAAGAACTAAAACCACATGATTGTTTCCATAGATGCTGAAAAAGCATTTGACAAAATTCAAAATCCATTCATGATAAAAACTCTCAACAAAATGTGTATAGAGGGCAAGTACCTCAACATAATAAAGGCCATATATGACAAACCCACAGCCAACAACATACTTAACGGTGAGAAGCTGAAAGCTTTCCTCTAAGGTCAGAAACAAGAGAAGGATGCCCACACTCCCCGCTTTTATTCAGCATAGTACTGGAGGTCCTAGCCATGGCAATCAGACAACACAAAGAAATAAAAGGCATCCAGATTAGTAAAGAAGAAGTCAAACTGTCCCTGTTTGCATATGACATGATATTGTACATAAAAAATCCTAAAGAATCCACCCCAAAACTACTAGAACTAATATCTGAATTCAGCAAAGTGGCAGGATACAAAATTAATACATAGAAATCTTCTGCATTCGTGTACACTAATGATGAACTAGCAGAAAGAGAAATCAGGAAAACAATTCCATTCACAATTGCATCAAAAAGAATTAAATACCGAGGAATAAACCGAACCAAGGAAGTGAAAGACCTATACCTTGAAAACTACAAGACACTCCTAAGAGAAATTAAAGAGGATACTAATAAATGGAAATTCATCCATGCTCTTGGGTAGGAAGAATTAATATAGTTAAAATGGCCATCCTGCCTAGAGCAATCTACAGATTCAATGCAATCCCTATCAAAATACTGACAGTATTCTTCAACGAAGTGGAAGAAATACTTCTAAAATTCATATGGGACTACAAAAGACCCTGAATAGCCAAAGCAATACTGAGAAGGAAGAATAAAGCAGTGGGGATCTTGCTTCTCAACTTCAAACTCTACTACAAAGTCACAGTAATCAAGACAATTTGGTATTGGCACAAGAACAGACCCAAGACCAGTGGAACAGAATAGAGAGTCCAGATATTAACCCAAGCATATATGTTCAATTAATACATGATAAAGGAGCCATGGATATACAATGGGGAGATGACAGCCTCTTCAGCAGCTGGTGTTGGCAAAACTGGACAGCTACATGCAAGAGAATGAAATTGTATTACTGTCTAACTCCATACACAAAAGTAAACTTGAAATGGATCAAAGACCTGAATATAAGTCATGAAACCATAAAACTCTTAGAAGAAAATATAAGCAGAACTCTCTTGAATATAAACATGAGCAACTTCTTCATGAACATATCTTCATGGGAAAGGGTAACAAAAGCAAAAATGAACAAGTGGGACTATATCAAAGTAGAAAGCTTCTGTACAGCAAAGGACACCATCAGTAGAACAAAAAGGAATCCTACAGTATGGGAGAATATATTCATAAATGACATATCCAATAAGGGGTTGACATACAAAATATACAAAGAGCTCATGCACCTCAACAAACAAAAAGCAAATAATCCAATTAAGAAATGGGCAGAGGACATGAACAGACACTTCTCCAAAGAAGAAATTCAGATGGCCAACAGGCACATGAAAAGATGCTCTACATCGCTAATCATCAGAGAAATGCAAGTTAAAACCACAATGAGATATCACCTCACACCAGTTAGGATGGCCAGTTAGGAACCCCACTACACTGCTGGGGGGAATGTAAAATAGTTTACCTTTGGAGAAAGCAGTATGGAGGTTCCTCCAAAAACTAAAAATAGAAACACCATTTGACTCAGGAATTCCACTCCTAGGAATTTACCCTAAGAATGCAGCAGCCCAGTTTGAAAAAGACATATGCACCTCTATGTTTATCACAGAACTATTTACAATAGCCAAGAAATGGAAGCAACCTAAGTGTCCATCAGTAGATGAATGGATAAAGAAGAAGTGGTACATATACACAATGGAATATTATTCAGCCATAAGAAGAAAACAAATCCTACCATTTGCAACAACATGGACGGAGCTAGAGAGTATGCTCAGTGAAATAAGCCAGGTGGAGAAAGACAAGTATCAAATGATTTCACTCATCTGTGGAGTATATAACAAAGAAAAAGCTGAAGGAGCAAAACAGCCTCAGACTTACAGAACCCAAGAATGGACTAACAGTTACCATAGGGAAAGGGACTGGGGAGGATGGGTGGGAAGGGAGGGATAAGGGGAAAAATGGGCATTATGATTAGCACACATAATGTATGGGGGGTGGCACAGGGAATGGAGGATAGCACAGAGAAGACAAGTAGTGATTCTATAGCAGTTTACTACGCTGATGGACAGTGACTGTAATGGGGTATGTGGTGAGGACTTGATAATGGGTGAATTTAGTAACCACAGTGTTGTTCATGTAAGTGTATATTAATGATACCAAAAAAATAAAAATAGTAATAAATAAATAAATAAATAAATAAATAAATAAAATCTAATACCAGTAATTTCCTGAGGGATATATTGGACGTTAGAGGTTGAGGGAAACTTTTCTCTAGAGATCCTTTTGTACTTTTTTGGTTTTGAACTATGTGACTGTATTACATATTCAAAATATGAAAACAAAGAATTACACAAAAGAAAATCCACTTCTATTCCTTTGGATTAGGCATATTGTCCTTTGATATGAAGGAAAGAAAGACATCAAATTGTTTTCCTCTTCAAACTTGATCACAATTACCAACAAATTATTCTATACAATTCTTTCTGACTTTCAGCAGCTTCATTATTAAAATGCTCAGCTAGTTAGTTACTTAAAAATGCTGTACTATCTAAGCCAATTATCTCAAAGTCACATCTGTCTTTTTGAAAATGCAATTTTTATCTGAGAAAGTAATTGCTATAATTACACAAAGTGAACAAGAATATTGACAGCAGTGGGACTCAAACTGAAATTTTCAAAGAAATGGAGCCTTGATTCAGAGCCTTAGGTCATTTGGCCACTACCATTTTAAAGAAGTGCATGCAAATTGTTTGGATTTTGAAAGATACAAGAATATATTTTGCATGAATGCAGTGTTAGCAACCCAATACTTTTTTTGCTCCTCTATTGACACTAGTCAGGGGTTTCAGTTATTTCAATCTGGGAAAATTAATTGTATTTTGCTTTCGGACTGTTCACTCAGTTCCTACGTAGGAAAGGTCATTTTCTCTATTCTTCCAAATCAACCACTAGATAAGGAGCATTCTCATCTTCTTCTTATGGACCAAGCTGCTGTTTTAGATTGTTGCTGTGAATTTCGCTACCTGTGCTGTTTGTGCTTAGGATACCAGCGTGAAAAGGGATTGGATTTAAAGAGGGAAAAATCATTTAAGAAAATCAGTCCTTAGGTAAGTGATTAAAAATTCCATTTACCTAAATGGCACTGGCATTTCTACAGTGCTGAAATAAAATCTTGTGTTTAACAGCTGAGTTTGTTCAGTCATGGAGAATTATTTTTCATCTACCTTTTTATCTAGCTTGTCATATTTTATTTTTTTTCATCTTTAGTTTGCCTATTTCTTTTATATGTAATTACAGCATATGGAAATCACATAAGTTGCTCATGAAAGTGTTCATAGTAAAATTATACATTCTTGATGTGACTGAGTAAATATACTCCTAAGCACACATCAGCCTTATAATCATTCAGCTGAAATGAAATAGTCCTTCCATTGAAATTTGGTCAAATGGCAAGACTGATAATTCTGCACATACACTAAGAGGATATCAAAAGAAACATTTTCTGGGGAGAGCAGAGAGGATTCCCAAGTGAGTCCAAATATGGCTTGGGAAAGCAAGAAGGGGTAACTGGCTTTCGCTTTTACTATCGTCAGAGGGTGGGGCTGGGTAGAAGGTTCTTGAGTGAGAGCCACACTAGTGTGGTTTGACCTTCCCATTAGTGCCAAGAGAGGGAGCTTGTGCACTTTCTTATGGGCCAGTTTACATGAGTGAGGGAGAGTGATGGGTTTTGCAAACTGTCAGCAAACATAAAAAATGGAGACAACTTCTTGATTATAGTACCCAATAGAAATTTGTGCCATAGTCCACAAAAAAATATATACAACAATGTTCCTAACAGACTTACTCATGATATCCTCAACTGGAAACAATCCAAATGTCCATTACCAGTAGCATGGATAAATGGTGGCATATTCATACAATGGAATATATTTATACATTTATAATTATGTATGCATACTATACAAACAACAAAAATGAACATTGTTAAATGCAACAACTTGGATGAATCTCACATATTGCTGCACAGAAGTCAGGCATAAAAGGGAACACATTATATCATTCTATTTATATGTTATTAATAGATGATGTCAGAAGCGGAGAGAGTGGTCACCCTTTCAAAGAAGGTGATTAGGAGGCACATGAGAGGCCTTCTAGTGTGCTGGTAATGTTTCTTCACACAAACAGCCCAAGTGACAAAACTTAGTGAGGGATTCCATTTGATGGAAACAGTAGCAAAAAATTGCAACAAAAGATCTAGGTGAGGGTTAATAGATATGTTTTTGTGACTCCGGGGTTACATCCCCCGCACAAAATACCTTCGAAACCGAAATCAGTTAAAGGGAGAAATAAAGTTTAAGAAACCCGTTTAATGCTTACAAGCAGTCGTTCCACTTCTTCCCCCACCGGGACAGCAGAAGAGAGGGAGCTTCACCCAACCTCTCAGGTCCAGATAAGCCCTCGCTTGCCCGAGTAATACCTATTGATATGGAGATGACTCCTTCTCTCCACCCCTTGGAAACACCTACTGATATGAATATGTACTAAAGCCAGGCGAGAGATTCTGGAAATATTGCAATTTTACCCATAGTTTTCTTTGTAAATAGTCACTGATCTGTATATACTTATGTTTGGGCACTTGCCTGCATATATGTTGTACTTCAATTTTAAAAAGAAAAACAAAGCCACCAATTAAGATAAAGAACATTGTTACCATTTTAGAAGTTCCATTTGCGCTGCTCCATTTTACATCTCTCTCTCACCCTGAGATAACTACTATAATAATGCTGTGATAATCATTCTCTTGCTTTTATTTATTATTAGCTTTACTGCTTATAAATGAATTAATAAAGCATTAGATTATTTATTATGCTTAGTTTTTATTTGCTATAAATAAAACCATGCTATGCTTGTTTTGGGATATGTTCCTGTAATCGAAATATACTGTTAATACGTCATTTTGTATGATTTCTAGATTTTTCTTTAATGCTTTGGTAAATTTTTATAGCTGTCAGGAAAATGCATTTAAACCTTTTTACTAATTATATGTTTTTGTTCATTTAGTTGATCTTTGTACACAAGCATACAATTTTTTTTTCTTCTTGTTTTTAAGGCAGTTCTGTTTCTTTCCTTCTAGTCATAACATCTTTTTTGCTTTTTCTTTTACCTGGTATGAATGCAAGTGGTAATTCCTGGTATACTCTATGTGTCCCCAGTCTCAAACACAGTGTTTGAACTTTTTGTCTGTTAGTATTGTTTTCGGCGGATTTGATTTTGTATTTTAAAAATGAGGTTAAAAAAGTTTCCTTCTGGACATAAACATGAGCAACTTCTTCATGAACATATCTCCCCAGACAAGGGAAACAAAAGCAAAAATGAACAAGTGGGACTATATCAAGCTGAAAAGCTTCTGTACAGCAAAGGACACCATCAGTACAACAAAAAGACATCCTACAGTATGGGAGAATCTATTCATAAATGACATATCCGATAAGGTGTTGACATCCAAAATATATAAAGAACTCATGCACCTCAACAAACATAAAGCAAATAATCCAATTTAAAAAATGGGCAGAGGAGCCGAACAGACACTTCTCTAAAGAAGAAATTCAGATGGCCAACAGGCACATGAAAAGATGCTCCACATCGCTAATCATCAGAGAAATGCAAATTAAAACCACAATGAGATATCACCTCACACCAGTGAGGATGGCCAACATCCAAAACACAACAACAAATGTTGGCGAGGATGTGGAGAAAAGGGAACCCTCCTAACACTGCTGATGGGAATGCAAATGAGTGCAACCATTGTGGAAAGCAGTATGGAGGTTCCTCAAAAAACTCAAAATAGAAATACCATTTGACCCTGGAATCCCACTCCTAAGAATTTACCCTAAGAATGCAGCAGCCCAGTTTGAAAAAGACATATGCACCCCTATATTTATCGCAGCACTATTTACAATAGTCAAGAAATGGAAGCAACCTAAGTGTCCATCAGTAGATGAATGGATAAAGAAGAATTGGTACATATACACAATGGAATATTATTCAGCCATAAGAAGAAAACAAATCCTGCCATTTGCAACAACATGGATGGAGCTAGAGGGTATTATGCTCAGTGAAATAAGTCAGGGGGAAAAAGACAAGTATCAAATGATTTCACTCATATGTGGAGTAAAAGAGCAAAGAAAAAAAACTGAAGGAACAAAACAGTAGCAGACTCACAGAACCCAAGAATGGACTAACAGTTACCAAAGGGAAAGGGACTGTGGAGGATGGGTGGGAGGGGAGGGACAAGGGGGAAGAAGGGGCATTACTATTAGCAGACATAATGTAGGGGGGCCACGGGGAGGGCTGTACAACTCAGAGAAGACAAGTAGTGATTCTATAGCATCTCACTACGCTGATGGACAGTGACTGTAATGGGGTATGTTGGGGGGACTTGATGAAGTGGGGAGTTTAGTCACTATAATGTTGCACATGTAATTGTAGATTAATAATACCAAAATAAAAAATAAATAAAATAAAATAAAAAAGTTTCCTTCTATTTCCAGATTTTTGTATCATGAGTG